>OU343223.1:285800529-285889894 GCA_910596185.1 Chrysanthemum makinoi | reverse complement strand
AATTTATGTAAGATTATAAATACTCTCTACCTCCCCAAGGTAGAGAGTTGGAGCTCATAATAAGACTTTCTTTTCTCACTAAGTTCCAAAACCTCTAACCTTTCTCTCTAAAACATAGAATACTGCCTTTGATCTTTTTGAGGTGTTTGTGAAATCCAATATGTTACAAATGGAATCAAGAGCCATGGTTAGATCATCTCTTACATATCCTTGGATTTCTAGTGGTTTTAGGTGGTTTTGAGTTGGAAAATTTTAGTGGTTTTTGCATCATTTGGATCATTTCTAGTGTTAAAGTTTGAAATTTGGGTGTACTTTTGTGTTTAGAATCATTGTAAGTGCTTGGGTTTTGATTTGGAAAGTTGAATCATGTGGTTGAGCTTGTTTTGGATTGAAAAGTTTTAGTTTTTCTTGCTAGCTTACTTTTCTCGCTTTATTTTCATCAGAAATAACTTGCTTCAAAGTAGTCTGCAGCTTAAGTTGAAGTGTTAGTTGTCAAATGACTTGGTTAGCCACTTGTCTATTGAGACAAGCCACAAATATAAGTTAGTGGATTCTCCACTCACGCCTAGCTTAATCAAGAGGTTAGCTACCGTGAATTGTTATTAAATTTTAGAAGAAAGTTGTAGCAGCAACTTCATTACTAGTTTACTTGATCTTTTTGAAGTTGTTCTTAGCAACTTAACCGCGGTTCCAGCTTATTTGTGCTTAGCTTACTTCTGGCTTAGCGACTTGGACCTTAGCTGAAGCTGTTTCCTTGTAGCTTAATTTGATGTAGTAGCATTTGGTGCTTTGTGTTTAATTTGTGTCTTAATTACTTGGGGCTTAGCTACTTGGTTCAATAACTCTAGCGACTTGGTTGATTTCTATTTGTAATACGTTTTCGATTTAGTAAAATCGTGAAAGAATCTATTTCCCTGCTTAATCATTGAGTTATAAAATCCTGTAATCTAACATGTCTACCAACGCATCTACAATCATCTCCACTGCCGAGGATGTTCAAGCAAACCGTTCGCAGATACTCCCCACCATGCTTGATGTAACCGACTATGACTCTGGGCTCAACGAATCAGATTGTACCGCCTTGGAAAGGAAAATGGTGTCAACATTCTCAAATCCATTGATGAAGGACCTTATCGATTGAGACTACAAGAGACATAATTGATACTGCCGCAGATGGAACCATGATCATGGATTGGACGACCAAAGACATATGATGAGCTCAATGATAAGGAGAAAAAGAGATTCGATGCCGATATCGTGGCTTCAAACATCATACTACGGTCTTCCAAAAGACATCTACAAGCTTATCAATCACAACACCGGCCAAGGCAGCTGGGATAATGTCAAGATGCTTCTCTGTTCAATTAACCAAGGAAGACAGAGAATCACAACTACATGATGAGTTTGAGCACTTCAAGATGAAACCAGATGAGAGTGTCTATGAGTACTACGTGAGATTCCATAAGCTTGTGAATGACATGAGGAACATCAAAATGACCATGCCAAACATTCACCTGAACTCAAAGTTTTTGAACAACATGAATCCCCTAATGGCACAAGTTTGTCACCTCCAGAAGCTAACCAAAGGATTGAAGAATACAAACTATGAGCAATCAGATGCCTTTCTTCTTCGTGAAGAGACATGCTATGTTTGAGAAAAGGATTCTAGAACAGCTCAAAACCAACTGTGGAGAAACAAGTTCCTCAAATGACTCAACAACGTTTTACACAAATGTTGGTATTACTACCAAAGCTTCTCAAGTCATACCCATGGGTAATGGTAATTACAAACTCATCCCCATCCCAAGATATGCTTCCTCCGCACCCTAACACATATCTGGAAAACTTCATC
Source organism: Chrysanthemum makinoi (assembly GCA_910596185.1). Lineage (NCBI taxonomy): Eukaryota > Viridiplantae > Streptophyta > Magnoliopsida > Asterales > Asteraceae > Chrysanthemum > Chrysanthemum makinoi. Next base: position 285,888,042 of record OU343223.1, on the reverse strand, counting down.
AATCAACTGCTCTCATGGTCGAAAAACATGAACTCTCTTCCACACACCAACAATAACCTCTAACAACATCCAATCCACACAATCGCAAGATGCCAAAGATTAAGGTGCAAAACCGCCTCAAGAAAGGCAAGATGAACAGGAAGAGGAGGAGTTGGTAGAGGATATGGTAAATCTAATAGGGAAGGAATGGGAATCAAGGTCAAGCAAAACCATTAATGCTACAACCGGTGGTGGTGAGGGACATATTGCTAGGAATCTGACATCTCCAAAACGCCCCTAATGCGAATACTTCGTAGATGTTGCTTGTGCAAGCTCAGATAATGGAGCAGCTTTGATGAAGAGGAGTTGTTGTTTCTTGTCGGGGAAATGCCAAACCTATGATGCGATGTTGATGAAGTACCAATTCGTGAGATAGGTCATAATCATCAAAATGCATTTCAAGAAGCAGATCGTGATGCATTTACGACTCATGATGAACCTATCACAAACAATCTTCATGGCCAGCATCTCACCTATGGTTTCTCCAAAGGTCTCTTCACCACAACAAGCTGGTCCATCCAAAGACAAAATCATTTCAGAGGTATTAAAACTATATGATGATGTTGATGGGCAAAAGATGCATAATAGTACAATCTTGAAACTTATAAATCAGATATTGATGATGAGGGTAATAGCAATATTGTCCCATATGATCAATATGTGAAGCAAAGTGAAAGTGAGGTTGTACCAAGTAATGCATCTCCAAGTCAATAATGATGACTATATTTTGATGAATACACCGCATGCCCCTCGATGATTCTCTACTCTCAACTAAATGCCTATAAGAACAAGTTGCTATTTATGAACAACGTGCTAAGTTTGAGTTAACCACCCGTGAGGAGGAAATGGATGACCAAATATGCATAATTATTAGAAAACGTAATTTTAGAGAAGAAGTATTAAAACAAGAGTTAAACTCCTTACAAGAAAAGCTTTCTAAAACCGCTAAGCAAAACAAGAACTTCAAGAAAATGTTAAAATGCTTAAGCAAGAATTCAATGCTAAGGAATCAAAACTTTTGAATGATTTTTCCAATCTAAAAACTTTAAAAAACAAGCTTGAAAATAAGTTGTAATGCATAAGGAATACCATTCGATCGCCACTTGATCACTAAGCATAGAGTTTTAAGCGATAAGCATAGCATTCCCTTGTTGAGGAACCAAATCCAGAGGTCATTAAAAAGGCTAGAGCTGCTCATAAGGTACTTTATGATGGTAATGAAATCCTTAAGCCTAGAGTAAACCTAGTTATACTGAGGTGACCGAGGAAGATAGAAATCGATGAAGTCTAGGAGAAAATGAATAAAAATCTAGAAGATCCTGAATGTAAAAAGAATAACATAACGATCAAACCCCATGATTACACTAAGGAAAATTGGATCTCCTTAAACAAGTTTAAGCCTCAAACTTGTTAACTCCTCAACAAGTGTTCGAAAAAGGATATGGATAAGCAAAAGCAAAAATCTTGTTGAAAAAGAATCCCTTGTAGGAAATTGCCAAGCAATCGTGTATCCTCCTAATACACCAATGCATTTAGTTCCTAGAACTATTGCCACTAAAAGCAAGACCTTAATCACTCAATATGTTATTTTTCAACTATTTGTTGATTTTGAGAAAACTTGTAAGAAAAGGATCACACCCATTGGGATAACCGAAGGAAAGGGGTTTTGAGCAAACTAAAGAATGCTATTTAACCGAGGTCATGCCTTTCTTTAAACAATTAAAAGGTCAATTTGAGAGTCTTAAAAGGGATGGATTCAGATTTTAAAGAAATGGAAAAGGAATTTGATGCAATGATAGTTGAGGTTAGTGACTATGAGCGAATTAAAATATAATGAGATTGAGAGGAAGAACTTGCATACCTTGAATGAGAATCTTATTTCTCAATGTATTACTCAAGATGTGTTTTACACCGCTACTTAATTGTTCCATTAATGCTTCTCAATTTCATGAATTATCTCTGCTTCGAAAGTCTCCCATGATCGTGTCATTGAGCTTGAAAAACTAACTCTAAACTGCATGATAAATTGAACAGATGATCATGATAATTTGGTGAAACAGCTTTCTAAATTGAAGTTGAGCATCTTGCTTTGCAATTAAAATATCAACATCTAAAAGAAAATGTTAAAACCTCAAATATCAAGACATCCTGGATGCCCCCGAATTTGATGCGCTTTTTGAAATTAGCAAACGTGATGAACAGATTCAGCTCATTGTAACACGATCGAAAGTTGAAAGCCCAAATCTCTCAAAAAGGGTGAAAAGAACAAATGACCAAATGCCTCCTCCTTTAGATTCTCAGGATTCTCAAACTTTTCATCTTCAAAACTTAGTTAATGCTTTACAAAAAGGAAAACGAGAGTTTTCTAGAAGAAAATGAAAAGTTAAACGACACTTTAAAGAGTTATATGATTCAATGAAAGTCACTCGTGACAAAAACAATGAAAAAATAACGCCTTTAAAAAGAAATTGAATCGGGAGTCGTGAAAAGGGAACTGCCACTTGTTTTTAATGAGAATGTTGCATCAAAGTCATCCTCCCGACCGCAAATATCAGGATCAAGTAAATACATTCCTCCTAATCTTAGGAATAATGAACTTGTGTTTCATAACTATTGTGCTCACCTTAAGGATAGTCTAGAATGTCTCCGTGAGATTGTGGAAGAGGATTTCATTAATAAACCTCTTGATAGAGAAATTAGGTTTGCTTGCATTCATGCCAAACGATCTCAAGAGCTGCTAGAATGTTTAATTGCAACATGTCCTAAATCCTTAGGTGCGAAAGGTAAAGCTGTGATGCCTTGTTCTATGCCTAGCATACAAACCACTATGCCCAGTTTTAAGAAAGTGAACACTAATGTGCCTTCAAGTAGTTCGATCCCCTGCACATCTAGTTCAGAATGCAAAAGTAGATCAACCAACTAATGTTCCCTCTACAGAGTAATCATTGACATAAAGCAAGCGGTCAAAGCCTCCAAGCAATACCAAGCAAGATAGGACCTCGCAAGCTAAGAATGTGCATTGGAAGAGAGTAGAAGATCACCGTAGGAATATTAAGTTTGAGTTGAATAAAACGAATCGTGTTGATTCTAGTATTAGCTATGCGCATCGTAATTAATTCAATCTCGCTACTATTCGCAAAACCATGTAATGATGACGCTTGATTGCTACTAATCATGAATGTGGTGTGAATGTTTTGTCTAATGCATCAAATGCCCCGATAAAATTGTTAATGTCAAAATTCAAGCTAAGAAGGCTAAAAGGCAAAGGCGAAAGAAAGTTAGAAAACAAAGTGGAAACCCACAGAAGGAAATTTAGTAATATAGGTTATCAATGGATACCTTTTGCCATAAGATTAATGAGTTTTTCCCTAAAGTTGCTAAATCAATGCCCACTAGAAAATGGATGCCTACCGGGTAACTATTCCCTTAAGAATGAACATACTTTGAATAGGTCAAATACTGACACTAGCACCTGATCTATTTCTAATGATTCCATTGTTTCTACCTCTACGTGGGTGTTCCAATCATCGCATTAACCAGTGGAACCCATTCTTGCATGGGGATCCCATTATCCGCTTATCCATTCTTGTCTCGCGGTTCAACTGCAGATCGCTCAAATCGCTCAGGTACCGACTCAGCCGCTCCAAGCATATGACCGAGACCGCCAGCGCCTGAACTTCGTGAGTAAATTCATCGGATCAGTAGATTTGGGAACCATCATTTTGGTGCAATTATGGGTTATGGAGATTATGTTGTTTCAGATAGTGTTATCTCCGTGGTATATACTATGTGAAGGTCTTGGTCATAACTTCTATTCTCCGCGGTCAATTTGTGATTCATCTAGAAGTGGCCTTTAGAAAACATACTTGTTTCATTAGAGAACTTGATGGTAAAGAACTTTTAAGAGGAACACGTGGTTCAAATCTATACACCATCTCTATCGAAGATATGATGAAGTCTTCTCCAATTTCCTTGTTGTCAAAGGCTTCAAAAACAAAGTCATGGTTATGGCATCGTCGCCTCAATCACTTGAACTTCGGCACCATCAATGATCTCTCCAGAAAGGACTTAGTTGTAGGTTTACCTGATTAAAGTATGAAAAGGATCATCTTTGTTCCGCATGCCAATTGGGAAAAGCAAGAAGTATGCCCACAAACCCAAACCTACAAACTCGCCATGAAGTTCTTCATACAATTCATATGGATTTATGACCAATGAGAGTGCGTAATATCTGGGAAGAAATATGTGTTAGTTGTGGTTGATGATTACTCTCATTCACTTGGTTAAGTTCTAGGACAAAGGATGAAACTCGATATCATCATCAAACTTATCAAACAACCGCAGTTCGACTCAACAAAACTATATCGAATCATCCGAACGCATAATGGAACCGAGTTTGTTAATAAACAACTTAGTGAGTTTTATGAAAGTGTTGGAATCAGCCATCAAAGAAGTGTTCCACTAACTCCTCAACTGTAACGGTGTAGTTGAAGGACGAAATCGAACTCTTGTGGAAGCCGCAAGAACAATGCTGATTTACTCAAAGGTTCCAATGTTTCTCCGGCAAGCCATTGCCATCGCATGCTACACTCAAAATCGATCCCTAATTCACAATCGCCATGGAAAACTCCATATGAACTTATCCACAATAGAAAACCTAATCTCTCATTCCTTCGTGTGTTTGGTGCATTGTGTTATCCAACTAATGAGGGCCAAGATTTAGGCAAACTTAAAGCTAAAGCTATTTGAGTTTTTGTAGGATATGCACCAAACAAAAAGGGATACCGAATCTACAACAAAAGAACCGAAATATCATGGAAACAATTCACGCTACATTTGATGAGTCGCTGGTCCAATGGCTCCAGGACAAACCAGCCTCGACCAAGATCTCAACTTTCATCAAGTAGTCCCATCGCCTACTCTTGTTCAAATCCCTCACCAAAATCCATATGTACCTCCTTTAGAAGATGATTTAAAGAAATTGTTTGATCCAATGTTTGATGAACACTATGAGCCAAATGCTAATGAAATGTCAATTCCATCAACGAGGTTGCCCTATCCCTATCAATGAAGTCAACCCTTCTATTTCAATATCATTAAGCCACCGGTCATTCTCGTCTCATCAACAAATCAACAATCATCGAATGTACATCATGGAATTGTTTTCGGCACCCATGATGAAGTTAATCCCTTTGCTACTCCAGAAGATGCTCCATTTGAAAACATATTTGCTCAATCATCGTAACCATCTTCATCAGAGACATCGACTTACTACGCCTCAACAACAACCACATGAACACCTTAGTAAATGGACACATGATCATCCATTGGACAACATCATTGGAAACCCTCTCGCCCAAAGATCCACACGGAAACAACTTGCAACCGATGCCTTATGGTGCTTCTTCAACCAGACTCTAAGGTCAAACCAAAAGATGTTAAAACCGCATGAATGATAACAAATGGTTCAATGCCATTCAAGAAGAAATTCATGAGTTTGATCGACTAGATGTATGGGAATTAGTACCGCCCGTGACAGCTATGATCATTGCTTTGAAATGGATCTTCAAAGTGAAACTTGATGAGCATGGTGATGTTTTAAAGAACAAGGCTCGAGTGGTTGCAAAAGGATACCGCCAAGAGAGGGTATTGACTTTGAAGAATCATTTGCTCCCGCTGCTGTCGACGAGGCAATCGTAATCTTTGGCTAATGCTGCTAGTAAGAACATGGTAGTCTATCAGATGGATGTAAAGACGGCTTTTCTTAACGGAGATCTTAAAGAAGTCGATACGCCACCAACCCGAAGGCTTTGTGAATCCAGAGCATCCTACTCACGTCTATCGCTTGAAGAAAGCTTTACTTGTTAAAGCAAGCTCCAAGGGCATGGTATGATACGCTATCAAAGTTTCTTCTATCTACCGATTCAAAGAAAGGAGCAATTGATCCCACATTGTTCACCGAAAGTCGTGCAAACATTTAATTCTCGTTCAAATATATGTTGATGATATTATTTTTGCCTCGACCGACCCCAATGAATGTGATCATTTTTCAAATGAAATGGGTTCCAAATTTCAAATGTCAATGATGGGACAAATGTCATTTTTCTTGGGATTACAAATTTCACAAAGTCCTGAGGCATTTTTATTAATCAATCTAAATATGTAAATGAAATTTTAAAGAAATTTGGATTTGATTTAGTGACCCCGCTGACACTCCCATGATTGAGCCGCATTAAACCGATGAGGACCACTCGTGGATCATGGTAGACCAAACAAAATATCGTAGTATGATTGGATCCCCGATGTACCTCATGCCAGTAATTACATTCTTGTCGCTATTTGCATGTGTGCTAGATACCAGGCTAAGCCTACCAAAAGCACCTTGAAGCGGTTAAACGGGTCTTTCGGTATCTCCAAGGAACCATCAATATGGGACTTTGGTACCAAGGACACCGGATGTCACTAATGTACCTATGCGTATGCCGATCATGCAGATGTCAAGATACACGCCGGCACGCCCGAGGTGCTCGCTGGGTGATAAGCTTGTGAGTCGGTCTTCAAAGAAGCAAATGAGTACTTCTATTTCTCTACGAGGTTGAATACATATCCATGTCATCTTGTTGTGCTCAAATCCTATGGATGAGATCCCAATTATCCGACTATGGCTTTGAATTCAACAAAATCTCCATCGCGGATAATAAAGTGCTATTGCTCTCTCATGCAACAACGCTCAACACTCAAGAGCAAAACACATCGACATTCGACATCATTTCATCAGAAGCAAGAAAACGTGTGGTGGAACTTTATTTTGTGAGGATCAATACCGCTAGCGCATATCTTCACCAAAGCTCTTCCTAGAGAACGCTTTGAGTTTATCCTCCACCGACTTGGTCTAAAAGAGTCTTCAACCGAACACTCAAACGCCTTCAAGAGGAAGAAGAGGAGTAAAAGGTCTTTCTTCATCCATATCTTGTAAATATTTATTCAAAAAGCAAAATACAAAATTTCAAAACCTTCAAAAAGCAAATAGAAAAATATAAAACTTTCAAAAATCCAAAAAATCAAAAATCTTGAAAATTTCAAAAATATTGTCAATTTTGTCATGTTTTTCAATTCGAAAATATCTATACCTTTTGTGTTGTCATTCAAAGAATGACACGGACTTTAGATATTGTTCAATGTTCTTAAAAATCAAAAAAAATCAAAAAAATATTTTGGGAGAAAGTGAAACAATGGTTTATTGTCATTTGTGCAAGAACTCGCTTTTCAAAGAAAGAACAGAGCCATGCTTTATCTTGTTTTTCAAATCTCATGCTCTGATTCTTTAAAACAATTACTTACCATCTAATGAAAACTAATTGCTTTGTTAAATAACTTGAACTCTATTTTTGAAAATCATCCTGACTTAACTTTGTCAAAATATCTATCTCTCAATCAACAACTTATGTCATTGATTGAGGGGAGAATGATTTCAATTAAATCAAAAGGTTGTTCGACATACAATTGTTTTCAAAAAAGATAATCATGCATGTTTAATCAATGGAGTGTAAAGTATCAAAATCCGATCCTTATCGCTAAAATGTTCTCATAATCAAGTCACAATTCCCTCAAAGCTTTCAAAATCTATTTAAATCTACAGAGATCACAAATCTCAAATGATTTGAAAATTGTGATCGGGGAGAATTGTGATTTAAATTGATTTAAACCGATAATTTGATAAATGGTTTCATAAGTGTTTAGAAAGCTTTTCTCCCCACATGTGCCAAACGATTTCAAATTTTCCATGCACATGTTGAGGGGAGCATCTATTTTAAACCACAAAGAATTGAAACGTGATTGATTTGTATCTAAGTGCATATTCCTTCTAATATGTGCAAAACTCTTTCAAACCTCGAGGCACATATTGAGGAGCAAAATTTATGAAAACCTCATCCTTCCTTAATATGCTTTATCTACTTGATTTGATCAGGAAGTGATGTTGATATCTTTTAGAAAATGGTAATCAAAGAAGTTAATTCCTCTTGCCTCCTTGCCAAAATGATTTCAAATACATGAGCACATGTTGAGGGGAGCTCAAATATCATATATATATTATATATATATATATATATATAATATATATATATATATAAATATTATAAATAATATATATATATAAAATTCTGTACAAAATGATTTGATAATATATCACAAGTATCTAGATTGATTTTCAAATGGTTTTCAATTGGTTCCAATGGCATATGAACAATACCAAATAGACCTACCAAATTTACTTTATGTATGGTGATATAAGGATGATAAGGTTAGGTATTTGTTCCCATGATCCCGCCGGAGGGATCCACCCAGGGACAATCCACTAGATAGTGTAGAAGTCCTTAGGTATGATGAAAAAGGAGAAAAGTGAGATATGGGAAGAGCGGATCGGATCGAAGCTAGTAATCGAATAAACCCAACAAGGTTCTAGTTATGAAGTCTCGAAGCATCAAGGGGTTGAAGAATGAAAAAGAAATGAATGAGAAAAGGGTGAAAAGAAATAGCCCTCCATTAATTCAACCTTAGGCGTAAACCGGTTCAATTCATATGCTACCGGTGGTTACCAAGGTAACATCTGGATTGAAGACAAGACGCCATGGACCCAAAGGACGACCGCACTACAACTTCCCAAACTACTCAAGTTCCTCTTAAAAGGACTTGTTTCATTCTCACGGGAACCTACATTATCTATCGACTTTCTCTTAGAGATTGTTGATATTGAAGAAGGAGACCCTCTCCCTAGTCTCCTGATAGGAACCAAATATGCATAATTGAGTCTAGAGCCACGAGATCATCATATAAATCTCATTAGGACACTTTCAATGAAGACTCTCTGCTTCACACAATGTGGAAAGAGAGATTATATCTTATGAGTCCTACGCATTATCCTTGTGGTATTGCCGTAACATCCGAAAGTGATATGCTAACATATTCACAATGAAGATGGAAAGCCTTCTGGTGCCAACATCAAACAAGCTCCCCGGGGTGGCATGTGAGATCTATCCAATAGATCAACCATGTGACAACCGAACGTAAACAATGGGGCTTATTCATAATTATGAATCAATCCCGTTCAGTTATGGATTGACGGATACCTTTGAAAACCGGTCGTTGTGCTTAAAAACTCTTTCTTTAGCACATCGACTGTGTACTAATATTTCAAAATAAAAGGTGTTTATGATTGATAATTGATTTTCATTAAAACCTTCGTTGTATAAAAAAACATTTCTATTGAGCAATACATGATTGTTTTTCAAATCTCTTTTCATCAATCGCTGAATCTCAATTGGTTCACTCACACGCCTTGTCCTCGAGACGCTCGGTTTAGAGCAAAATTGCAAGCAACCCCTCAAGGAAATTCTTCGAATTATACCCGATCACATGCAGACTTGTACCGATCAACGGGAACCGGGAGGTGTACCTCAATTCAATGAAAGTGATCAAAGACACTTTCGAAGCGCTTTATTGCTAACTATTTATGCGTGTACGCCCGACGTGCGTACCGATCGTAATGAAGCGGCAATCCATAGCCGCATGCTCACACAACACATTCATTCCAAAAGATATCATGATTAGTGCATCAATGACTCTGATATTCTCACTCCATGCTTTCGCTACCGCCAATATCATGAATCAACGAAAGCTTCCGCTACTCATGAGAAGAAATCATGATCCGTAATATGAGCATGTCGGTCCAAATGTCACAACATCACATAATACCAACACCACAAATGGATGATTCGAGATTTATGATAGTGATGATCTCAAAGCCGCTCAAAACTCATTATCACGCGGATCGCTTAAAGACCTCCACTTGATTATCCAAACATGCAAAATGAAGAATCAATGACTACGAAGTTTCAAAGCAAAGAACTTTAACAAGAATCCAAGAACAATTTTAATGTAATATCTATTTGTATTCAATGTATTTTGAGGTGACCTCCTTGGGGAGATTGTTAGGATTTAGAAAATCCTTATTAAAGAGTCTGGTCACCTCAAGTATATGTAATCGCGAAAGCTCAGAGTGTGAGATTATTTAATGTTAAGTAGTATTTAGTTAAGTAACAATATGGAGGACTGGATGGGTCTTTACCCATCAGTATGCCCGATCCACGTACCGTTGGTGGCGATTTATGTAAGAACTATAAATACTCTCTACCTCCCAAGGTAAGGAGTTGGAGCTCATAATAATACTTTCATTTTCTCTCACTAAATTCCCAAAACCTCTAACTCTTTCTCTCTCTAAAATATAGAATACGCCTCTTTGATCTTTGGTTTAGTGTGTTTGTGAAATCCAATATCTAACATGTTTTAGGATAGGTTTTGGCAAGAAGATGGTGTAGGAGATGATATCTTCGCCAACAACCGTATGTCTTCTTTCTTTCCCTTTTAAAAATTTTAAAATATATTTATATAAGCAAACACATACACGAGTAAAATGTATTTGATTTTATTTGACTTCCCTAATGCAGAGGGGGTGACCAACCAAATTCATTCATTTCCTTTCTTATAATGTATTTGTGGGCCAACTCTTGAAATTCTTCTCACCCTTCGCTCCAAAAGCCACGCCTAATACAAATACCGTGACGTGACATTGTTGGGAGCCGCGAACCCACACACACACATTGTTGGTCAAAATGATAATAAGAGAACTAATATAAGGTAATTTAGTTCCACAATATACTGATTAGTTTTTACCTTAAGAAGAATGAAGCAACGTGAATTGTGTTTAGCCTATATATGGTGTTAATACAAATAAGCCGTAAAAACGTTTATTTATATTTTACGATCTTCTAATGTGTTGTTGATAACAAACGTAAAATCATTTTAACGAACAAATAAAATACGTAAATGGTTTGACCCAATAGTTTACTAACACACTTACGTTTTCACATAAAACACTAAACAAGTAAAAGTGATTTTATGATCTAGTAATACATATGTAAAACAACTAGTGTTTACATATTGGGTAAAAATATACATAACTAGTATGTATCATAATGGGTAATATAAATGGGTAGAAACTTAAGTATTTAACCCATTGACCAAATACATTGAATGTAGTTGGGTAAAACCCAAAGTCCATGACCCATACCCATGGAGCATAACCCATAACCCATTGCATAACATCATGCATAAGTCATATATGGATATTATCCATGATCCATGGTTTCAACCCATGACCCATGGACTAGATGCATTGCATCTTGTAGATACATTGTATCTACTTGGATACCCATGGTCCAATGTCTAGGACCCATGACCCATAACCCATGACCTAAAACCCATGGGCAAAAGGGAGCGTCCCACGGACCCCGCATTAGATCGGACGATCCTCAAAGAGGATCCGTGGAACAATAGCTAAATTTATTTTATAAATAGTGAGCCATTTCTTCATTTTGTGTTGCTACTCCCATACATACTTCCCCAAGTATTGTAACCTTCTAACCACAGATCCTAAGGATCTTTCTATGTAGTTTGTCTTTTGTTTTGTGTGATTCTCTAGGTTCCTCTTAAAGGCGAGATCACCACCTCTTGAAGTCAAGCAAGCTCAAGTCCATGAGTTTTCATGCTTCGTCCATGAGGATTAGCATTAAACCTTTTGGGTTAGAAAAATGTTCATTAAGCTCTAAACCAAACGTACCTAGTTCTAGTAAAACGCATAAGCCTTCATTCCTAGAGCATAGACTACACTCCTTCACCGATACTCTCTCTCATCCAAATCTCTATTCATTAGAGCACTCACCACCGAGAACTTCCCACTCACCAACCTTCTCATTAAATAGGGAACCACCTCCATCACCAACTAGTCCACCGTTGGAGACAAGGAACCACCAAGGACTTGATCATATGGAGGAATTTCCATTACCACCACCTGCGTTCTTAGTAGAACCTCATCCTACATTGCCAATGTACCCCACCGCCATTTGTAGAGCCTCCTCAAAACATCCAATCTCCTCCGATTCCTAATCAAGACAATAATTGCTCTAATTGTCTAATCACCCAAGGACTTGTTCAAAAAGTATGAAATGAGTTACATTTCATGTTTAATCATCTTCTTGAAAGATTAGACCAAATCAACAAGTCTACTCATCCTTAGACTCAAGCACATTGATGCTTTTTAAGTTTATGGTCACTTATTAGTATTAGTAGAAAATGTATTACATGGCTAAATCATTCTCTTAGTTTTAAAGATTTGTAGATCATCTCTTATGTTTTATTGAATGAAATTTTATATGCCATATTGCTTTGAGTATATGTTTGTTGCTTGAATACATATCTCACGTTGATGCTAACATCATTTGTTACATCACCATTGCTGAATTATGTTTTTAGACAGACGGATCCCTCTAATATGCTTAGACGGATCCCTCCAAGGAAGGAACCATGGGATCCGCGCAACAGAAGACTAGTTTTCTACTAACTTGATTCTTATTTGCAGGAAATTATTCACTATAAACTTGTTTTCTAACATTTGTTTTGTAGATTTTCAAAATACACATGAAGACTTTGACACCCTAAGCTAGGGGGAGTTTTATGTCAAAGCGATACATTGCAAAATCATTTGCAATATATCTTAGGATCACGTTACATAACGGCTCTTTGCAAAGTTTCAATCATCAAGGGGGAGCATTATCGTCACAAAGACAAAACCATTTGCAAACATAGTTGCAATGCATTAGCTTAGTAGTTTACTTGACTCTCACAAAGGGATGGACTCAAGGGATTTAAGACGAGAACTCTTCCCGTCACTTGCTCTCTATATTTCCTTTTCTTATTACATGTTTTTCTTAAAAAAAACAATGTGTTAGTTTCTTTCGATTAACTCTTTTGTTCTCAAAAAGTGAGAAGAGAGTAACTCCATTCAAACTTTACTTATTTTTAGTTTTTCCTTAAAATAATTTAATGTTTTGTCATCAACAAAAAGGGGGAGATTGTTAATACAAATAAGGCGTAAAAACGTTTATTTATATTTTACGATCTTCTAATGTTTTGTCGATAACAAACGTAAAATCATTTTAACGAAACAAATAAAATACGTAAATGGTTTGAGCCAATAGTTTACTAACACACTTACGTTTTCACATAAAACCCTAAACAAGTAAAAGTGATTTTATGATCTAGTAATACATATGTACAACAACTAGTGTTTACATATTGTGTAAAAATATACATAACTAGTATGTATCATAATGGGTAATATAAATGGGTAGAAAATTAAGTATTTGACCAATTGACCAAATACATTGAATGTAGTTGGGTAAAACCCAAAATCCATGACCCATACCCATGGAGCATAACCCATAACCCATTGCATGACATCATGCATAAGTCATATATGGATATTATCCATGACCCGTGGTTTCAACCCATGACCCATGGACTAGATGCATTGCATCTTGTAGATACATTGTATCTACTTGGATACCCATGGTCCAATGTCTAGGACCCATAACCCTTGACCCAAAACCCATGGGCAAAAGGGAGCGTCCCACGGATCCCCTGGTAGACTGATGACGGATCCTCAAGTCTAGGGAGCCGTGGCATCCGTGGAACAAGAGCTAAATTTCTTCTATAAATAGTGAGCCATTTCTTCATTTTTTGTTGCCACTCCCATACATACTTCCCCCAAGTATTGTAACCTTCTAACCTCAGATCCTAAGGATCTCTCTATGTAGTTTGTCTTTTGTTTTTGTGTGATTCTCTAGGTTCCTCTTAAAAGCGAGATCACCACCTCTTGAAGTCGAGCAAGCTCAAGTCCATGAGTTGCCATGCTTCGTCATCATCAAGACTCTGATGTTCTCTTGTTGATAGTTCTTTCTTCCTCAATAGAAGTTTTGTGTCCAAGGCATTCGAGAAGGATGTCGAAAGAGTCAAGACGTAAGCATTAGTGAAAGGTGCTTAACGTACGTGTCAAAGGCATTAGTGAAGAATGCCAAAGAAGTCAAGACGAAGGCATTAGTGAAAGGTGTCAAACGTCCGTGTCAAGGGCCTTAGTGAAGGATTCCTAAAAGTCAAGTCAAGTGGCATTAGTGAAAGATGCCAAGGGTGTATAATCGATGAGGTGCATCGATATACAAATAGAGATAGGTTGTATCCAAGGATATTGATATCCTTGATGATGTTATAATAAGGAGTGGGTCTCTTTTGGGATAGGTGTTGTGTAGTGTTGGGTAGTAGTTCCTCCATTTTAATGGAACTCGGTACTTAGCCTAGTAACGATAAAGGGTAGGCGACGTTGTGATAGGTGTGGTTCTACCTTGTGGGAAGAAACCCTGGTTTAGCCTAGTACCGGCAAAAAGAGTAGGCGACGTTGTGAAGGCTTCTCCGCCATAAGGAGTTGGTGTCGTGTAGTGTTTACGAACTCTCGAGTAGGTGACTCGGGGAGTGGAGTAGGGCAAGGAAGGTGTCCTTCTATCCGAACCACTATAAATACTCGTGTCGTGGTTATGTGCTTCTTACTCTTTATCTTTCAATATACATTTATATATCTATCTATCAACGTCCAACATACACATCAAAATAGATTGACATAAGTCGATCTAAATATTTGAAAACGAAGTTTTAATCGGTAAAACTATTCAACCCCCCTTCTAGTTTTCTACATATGGTTTTATTAAAATCTACAATCATTAGTACCACAATATGGGTGTTTACTATGGAACTTAGCTTAACCCACATGTGAATTGTGTCAAGACTATATATATATGGTAAGAATTATTTATAATTATTGGCGCCTGCAACATAATTTTTTCCTCGAGCAAAAGGATACATGATGTCAATTAGTAACAAATGAGATACATGTCTTGATCCGACCCTAATCTTCCATTAACACCACATTTACGTAGTTGCATGATTATATGTTAAAACAAGGTTGCATGAAATTGACCATTTGCAGTTTATGTTTAATTTCTGGAATGATCGTCGACCTTAAAAGTTTTTTGCCACTATGTTTGTAGGACTCATGGGTTCTAAAGAGTTGGAAATAATCAGCTCACATCACATCAAGATCTTACAGGTTGTTTTCTTTTTTTTGTATAAGTTGAATATTGTGGGCTAATTTGTGTTCAAAGTATTTTATAGGGTACGTAATTGGATAATTTATAGTTTTGTATTCATTTCATGTTTTATGTTTGCGAATTGTGATTGTTTTTTTTCCAGAATTCTAATGACTGATAGTTTGATTTTGGAGAAGGATAGTGATACGCGTACAACGCGCGTTCGGGGTCAAAGGAACTTCCTTTTCGTCGAGCAAGTTTTTCAATACCCTAGGCAGTGAACCTAATCATTGTAGTGAAGTATTAGGGTAAGCCTCGGGAATTGATATCATTCTCTAGGGGAATAGGAATGCTAGTGAGAAATTACTATGCTAAGGTTGGGGTTGAGGAAGATTATTTTTTATCTTTTTTATATTTTTTTAGAAATTGAATGGTACGAATCTCGGGGTATTGGATTCGGGGGGTGGTATTTCTACCGATTACTCTACTATTATCTATTCTAATTAACTATGCTAAGGTGAGTGTAGTCTATGTCTATTGTTGTGTGCTCTTATGATGATTAAAAATTTGTTTACTTAGATGTTATTACTCCCTAGTTATCTCCTATTGATGGTTGAATTGTCACGTCCTTATTCTTAACGCGTTGTGTTTCTAAAGTCGTAGGGTATGCGTTTATCCCTAACTCTTTGAAGCTACCTAAGGTTAATGACTACGAAATCTCTAGGATTCATAAACTTAACACTAAGGTTATCTTTAGATATTTAGCCTACAATTCCACTAGTAACTATAAGCTAAGGTTCAACAAAGACTAATCAAGCATTAATAATACAACGAATGACCTATCGCAATACTAGGTCAATCACAATTAAGATAAGAGACAATCAATCAATATTCAATACCTGGGTTTCATAAATCTAAGCAAACACACAAATAAATTAGCCGGACATGGAGAACATGCAAGCATACACACAAACAATTGAAGACATGATTGAATCAATGAAGTAAAACACTTATCTTGTTGTAAAATAGGGTATGGAACCCTAAGATACTACACAAGACAGCCTTGGTTCGGTTTAGGTTCTTACTCCACAAAACTACCTGTCTAAAACTGAAAAATTCGGATTCTATATATAGTGTTACAAAATGCGACGGCGTCACTCTTTAATTGTGACGCCGTCGGATCGCCGCCATTATGGTTTCGTCTTGACCACGTCAACTCTGTGACGGCGTCACCTTATGCTCGTGACGCCGCGGCTTCAACCTCCTCTGACGCCGCTCGTCTGGATCCAAATCTAGGCCGTCTGAGTTGCGACGCCCTACTCTTTTAAACCTGATGCTGTCACTTATAAAATAGCAATTTGGCTACTGAGTCGTCTCAAGATGTGTCGCGACGGCGTCGCATTTAAGCAGTGACGTCGTCCCCTTCAATTCCAGCAGCTTGAGTGTCTCAATTCTTGACTTTGGCCATTTTCTTCATATATTCGCGCCTTTTTCATCCGAATAAGTTTCATTCCAGCAATTTGCCTTCAAGAGACCCAAATAGTGAAAAGGAACGAAATTAAGTAGTAACGGATACAAAAGTAATCAATTAAGGGCTTAAATGACCCCTCAAAAGTGTACCTTTTAAATCCTTATCAAATATCCCTACACTTGGTATTTGCTTGTCCTCAAGCAAATGTGCTTTTGGACAATTAATTTATAAGTTAGGGGTCATGAAGCATTAGTTTAGAACAATTCATAACACATATAAGCCCCGCAAAAGTCATAACAAGCACGGAAATTACATACTAGCACCTCACAAGTGTGTTTGGATACTCTCATCTCTCGGGTGTATATGAAATATATCAGTTGGAAATGGACTATAAACACTCATTAGCCGTTCCTAGTACATAGATTACCATAGGCTTGAGACTAGATCAAACCTCCATCGCTTTGGCGTAAGCACCTAGGAAAAACTATCCAAGAGGTCTTTTAAAGGGTTGTAACGTTAGGCTTACGGTAGGGAAACAAAGGGTTTGGTGGGATAGGCTGTACACCCCGCCCTTATCTGACCGCAATATTGTCCGCTTTGCCCGTGGGCTCACGGATTTGTTTTTGTGGCCTCATTTGAAGACTTCCCGGCAGGTCACCCAAGCCATTACTACTCTCACATGAGCACGCTTAACTGCCAATTCCTAAGAACTCCACCCGCAGTAGACCACAAAACGCGTTGTGTCATTGTAAGGCGAATGTTATCTTATGAGCCCAGCATCTCTCCAGGCCACAGCCGATGTGGGATTTGCCTATAACACCCCGCCTTATCTGACCACAATATTTTCCGCTTTGCCCGTGGGCTCACGGCTTTGTTTTTGTGGCCTCATTTGAAGACTTCCCGGCAGGTCACCCAAGCCAGTACTACTCTCACATGAGCACGCTTAACTGCCAGTTCCTAAGAAGTTCACCCGCAGTAGACCACAAAACGCGTTGTGTCATTGTAAGGCGAATGTTATCTTATGAGCCCAGCATCTCTCCAGGCCACAGCCGATGTGGGATTTGCCTAGGGTGTTACATAGGCGATTTAGTGGTGGCAAGTCAAAAATCTTTATGTTACAAGCATGAGAAGTATGGCGTTGCTAAGCCAAGACTCGACACTCTAAACTCTAGATAAATTGAAACAAACAAACATAAATTTAAAGATAGATGTAGGATGGTAGCCCGTTTGTTTTTTTTTAATTTTTTTTTCATACACTTTTACTCTACCATCCTCTACGATAACATCAAAATAATAGAGATTTATAGGCACATCCCTCCACTTGAGTTTTTATTACTCTAACACTAATTTGACCCGAATTGAAAAGATCAAAACACTTGGAGAACATTATTACGCAAATAAAGAGAATTTGAATTTAACGTTCCCTTCCCGTCATTTCATAAAATTTAACTTTTCCCATGAGTCCCAATCATCCCAGAACTGTGTACAAAGGATATGACTCGACTTAGCAACTTATACAAGCAACTAGATAATTGAACTAAGGGTTTAGTATGATAACAATAATGCACTAAAAGTGAGTGCATACAAGGTAGGCTAAGGCGATTTGGGTGTACATTTGGGGGTAGATTGTAAACAATACTCTTCATTGATATTCCAGAAAACCGAAACATCACGAGAACCGCGAAAAGGATAGGCTTTGAGGGGTTAACTAGGGGTATCGTGTACTAAAGATGAGTAACGCAAGGATGTGGGGGAATTACTCAACCGATGTGGAAGAAGTAATTATATTACGGGTATCAAACAAGGGTTATCCTAATGTCTCTTGTCATTTAGTTATTCCTAACTACACAAGTGTAGTCTCACTAGCGATTTCGGAATGTATCACAAAACAAGTTCTAGAATCTATTATACTACCGGTACTCACACGAAGCATTAAAGTGGAATGCTTTAATTCCTATAAATCTAAGGGCGATCCTCACATTTTGGGTGGAATTTAGGTGGTAAAGGGTTTTTGTGCTAGTCATATAACTTCCTATCCATGAGACGCTTTATTAAGACTAATGGCCCACTCCTACATGTCATGAAAAAATTTAAATTTGGTGCCAAAATTACCCTAACCGATATTTCTCATGGTTTATTACACAAATAAAATTTGACAAAGCAAATAGTCAAGGATAAGCATAGTTTCAAAGTTCTCGTTTTATTTTCCCTCCCTACACTTAAACTGAACATTGTCCCCAATGTTCCACGAAAGTATCTAAGTTATGATAATGAAAGGTAATTAAAAACGAAAGAAACTAGTACTCCCCTGATTAGCTCGGTAGGATCCGTGTGAAGTAGTGGTTAAATTTTCTTCCAAGAAGAGTGTATGCGTGAAAAGCTCCTTCTAATCTTATGTATCTTCTTCTTGATAAATTAAACATGCACACTTGAAGAAAATAAACGAAACCTTCGCGTAAAATCGGCGGTAACAATATATATATGACTCTGCTAAACTAGGATATAATGCTTGTGGAATCAATGTTTACAGATTTTCTGGAAAAATTAAGACCTGGAAAATTCCAAAAATTTATAAGTAGCTCAGAAAACAAGAAAAAGTAGTAAGCAGTTTCTACTCCTCCTGACGCTTTCAGGTAATGCGACTTCGACGCCACAAAGTTATCCCTGACAGTAAACTGGTCTCATTTTCTGGAAAAAATTCTGAAAAATTTCCTGCAAAACATCCATTATGACTCGATACAAGCATTTGACTCGAACAAACACACATGTATATCTTTTAAATAATTGTAATTCTTATGTTCACGTTCTTTTTGAAAACGTGTGTAATCCTCCCTACACTTATCCCTTATGTAAAATACCTTTATATGTAATTAAGACGAGGTTAAAGACAAAATAAAGCATTATAAACAATCAATAAAAGATATACGACACACAAACAAGCAAACAATTAAGCATGGGTTGCCTCCCACGAAGCGCTTTTCTTTATTTATGAGTTTTGTAGCTAGACTCAAAGTCGTGCCCCTACGTTGCCTCGTGCACGTTTACGTGCCCATACCTAAGCCATTCCAATGTTCTCTCACTTTTTTTGTAATCATCTCCTAACTCTAGGCATTTTTTATAGTATCGCTCATTTTTTTCATAAGTATGCCTAAGTCCTTGTTGTTTATCTCTCTCACTAAGTATCGGAATGGGAGCCATCCGATTGCATGCCTCTATATCTTTGTGCTTAAACCTAGGGTGTGTACGGGGCATTTGATAGACAAAATCTTCAACTCCATCGGAGAATGTGATTAGACCATCAATCATCCGTTCATTCAACCTAGTCATTCTCTTAAAGTTTGTTCCAAAGATAACTTGGGTAAGACTTCCATCAAGGAATTCTCCTAAATCCTCTAGGACCATGAATTCAACCACATAGGCAAAACTTCCGACAAACACGTCCAAGTAAGTGACCGCATCAATAACATTATCCCCTTGATAGGCTAATTCATCTACCTTTATTTTATTATATAGGTTTCTTGAGATTAAGTTTAAAGGTAAGAATGAGTGCAAGTTAGCATCAAAACTTTCAAATCCTATCTTACAAGGGAATTGCATGTTAAAGGGGCCATTAGCCTCAATTCTACACCTAGGGTCAAAACATTGGGAGAAGTCTTCTTCCATTTCAAGATTAACTTCATCGATGACCTCCCCGTTATCAAGTACTTCACCATAATCAAACTCCTCATCAGAATCCGAGTCATAGAAAGGACTTTGTTGTTGCCAATTTATTTCATTATGCCCTAGGTGATTTCCAAAGTGGTGAACGGGTGAAGGGTTTTGTGGGATTGCGTTTTCTATTTCGGGGTTGGGAGGGAGATTGGGGGCGGGTAGTGTGAAAGCTCTACGGCGAAAGATGCGAATCATGGTGAGTGATGGGTTTTACGAACAAAGGTCACGAAGAACGGGGATAGACTATGAGGAAGCTAAAAACGAGAAAAAAATCTTACTTGATAGGAATCAAGCAAGGAAACCTAAATGAGGTGGACTCCTAACTAGCTATTCTATTTCCCGGCAGCGGCGCCAAAAACTTGATACGCGTACAACGCGCGTTCGGGGTCAAAGGAACTTCCTTTTCGTCGAGCAAGTTTTTCAACACCCTAGGCAAAGAACCTAATCGTTGTAGTGTAGTATTAGGGTAAGCCCTCGGAATTGATATCGTTATATAGGGGAATAGGAATGCTAGTGAGAAATTACTACGCTAAGGTTGGGGTTGAGGAAGATTATTTTTTATCTTTTTTATATTTTTTTTAGAAATTGAAAGGTACGAATCTCAGGGTATTGGATTTGGGGGGTGGTATTTCTATCGATTACTCTACTATTATCTATTCTAATTAACTAAGCTAAGGTG
Organism: Chrysanthemum makinoi; assembly: GCA_910596185.1. Lineage (NCBI taxonomy): Eukaryota > Viridiplantae > Streptophyta > Magnoliopsida > Asterales > Asteraceae > Chrysanthemum > Chrysanthemum makinoi. The sequence continues at coordinate 285,867,110 of OU343223.1, read as the reverse complement.
AGTGTACTCTATGTCTATTGTTGTGTGCTCTTATGATGATTAAAAATGTATTTACTTAGATGTTATTACTCCCTAGTTATCTCCTATTGATGGTTGAATTGTCGCGTCCTTATTCTTAACGCGTTGTGTTTCTAAAGTCGTAGGGTATGCGTTTATCCCTAACTCTTTGAAGCTACCTAAGGTTAATGACTACTAAATCTCTAGGATTCATAAACTTAACACTAAGGTTATTATTGGATATTTAGCCTACAATTCCACCAGTAACTATAAGCTAAGGTTCAACAAAGACTAATCAAGCATTAATAATACAACGAATGACCTATCGCAATACTAGGTCAATCACAATTAAGATAAGAGAAAACCAATCAATATTCAATACCTAGGTTTCATAAATCTAAGCAAACACACAAATAAATTAGCCGGACATGGAGAACATGCAAGCATACACACAAACAATTGAAGACATGATTGAATCAATGAAGTAAAACACTTATCTTGTTGTAAAATAGGGTATGGAACCCTAAGATACTGCACAAGACAGCCTTGGTTCGGTTTAGGTTTTTACTCCACAAAACTACCTCTCTAAAACTGAAAAATTCGGATTCAATATATAGTTTTACAAAATGCGACGGCGTCACTCTTTAATTGTGACGCCGTCGGGTCGCCGCCATTAGGGTTTCGTCTTGGCCACGTCAACTCTGTGACGGCATCACCTTATGCTCGTGACGGCTTCAACCTCTGACGTCGTCTGGATCCAAATCTAGGCCGTCTGAGTTGCGACGCCCTACTCTTTTAAACCTGATGTCGTCACTTGTAAAATAGCAATTTGGCTACTGAGTCGTCTCAAGATGTGTCGCGACGATGTCGCATTTAAGCAGTGACGTCGTCCCCTTCAATTCCAGCAGCTTGAGCGTCTCGATTCTTGACTTTGGCCATTTTCTTCATATATTCGCGCCTTTTCGTCCGAATAAGTGTCATTCCAGCAATTTTCCTTCAAGAGACCTAAAAAGTGAAAATGAACGAAATTAAGTAGTAACGGATATAAAAGTGATCAATTAAGGGCTTAAATGACCCCTCAAAAGTGTACATTTTAAATCCTTATCAGATAGTCGTTGAGACCCCGACCATGCCAAACACAAGAAGTTCAGGTGACATGACAGTTGCTATGGATATAAACAGATTATGCTCGAAGGTTGGATAAGTATGGATTGTGATCATGTGATATCTATATCGTTATTTACCAATTGATGTTATTTTTTGTATACAAATGTAATGGGCGAGTTTGATTGTAACTATACATTTGTTTGTTTTGGCTTTTGAATCAGTTTTCGATATTCTTTACATGCAAATGAATTATATTTTGTTATTGATTTGGTGCTGAAAATCAAGTTTAGTATTTAAATTACGTTCTTTACTTTCGGATGATAAACTTTTCAAGCTTTTTCATGACTTCGACATCCTTTGCCCCTAAGATCGAACCTCAAACTTTCAAAGCCATCAATCTCTTCGAAGGTGATGGTAGCTATGAAATATTAGACACAATCGGTGCATCGCAAGGGTTGAATAAAACCTCGTTTGTTTAATGAATGAAGAGAGGAATTAGATGGCACTATTTATGTATAATAAATGTACAAAGGCATTCTTTATAATTAATTTATTAAAATATTTATAAAATTACAACCTCTTGCAATTGCATTAATTTACAAACTTATTCATGTTAAAAAGCATATTTTCACTCTAGATAAACTCTTTAGTAGATTTATAAAATTGTCACATCATGCAATTTTATTAATTTATAAACCTTTATCAATAGAGCATTAGTCCAATGGTTGAAGCTTTTGTGTTTGAGTCAACTGACTCAAATTCAAGTCTCATCTTTGGCATTTGTTTCATATAGGTATCCACTTCCGCAAAACCTATGGGCATGCTGGAGAGACTTTGTGGAATAAGAGCTCAGGGGTCCGAAAAGGCACCCGGGATCAGGGTGTTCCCGCCAATCTACACTTTTTTTTTGGAATTTATAAACCTCTTTAAAATGCTAGATCTTTTCATGCTACCTAGATTTGAAATAATTTCTCACTATAGTATGTAAATTTTTGAACCTCTTTAAAAAAATTTAGTCGTATTCTTAAATCATCATAGTGGATGTTCTAAAAGAAAAAGTTCCGGTGCTACTGAAAAGGTGCATTTTGCTGTTATAATTAGATGGCATTATTTTTATTTACATGTACTAAGGGGGTGTTTGGGATTGCTTATTGAAAATAGATTATTCGTTTTGAAAACGGATAATCAGCTGTCGCAAAACGTGGTTTTGAAATATAGTGTTTGGATTTGATTATGCTGTTTGATATCGCAATAATCAGATAATCAGTTTTTTGAGTGTTTGGAAAATTTGATTATTTTGTTACTTAATGCATAAAATTACCAAAATAGACATTTGCATGTGCCATATGAAAATTAAATCAAAGGGCAATATAGGTATTTAATTGTGGGCCAAGTGAGTAATAAATGAAAGTGACCAAACTACAAAACCTGCGTTTTGTAAAAGCAAGTAGGTAGTTACTTTTTCAAAACTGCGTTTTGGTCCTCTTAAAACGCAAATAATCACTTTTCCAATTTTTTGGCCAAACACTCATAAGTAACTTATCTCCATTTTCAAAATGAAATAATCAGATAAGCAGGTTGATACCGCAATCCCAAATTCCCTCTAAGTCGATTCGTTTGTGGTGTTTTTTTTTACTTATGTAGCATGAAGTAAAGTGGTGCATACTTTTTATATGTTTAGTTCTCATATTTTTGTATCTGTCATTGCATGCTATTATTAACGACAATGCACTATGTATGAGACTTCATTTTATGTAAGAGCAATTGGATGACATTTCATATCTTCATTCGACTCTCTTAAAATAGTTCATACTGATTATTTGCTTTATACAAATCGAGAACATGCGAAGTACGAAGTACCAAACAAAAATACAAATACTTTATATTAATTCGTATTTAAATTATACTTTAAATCAATTTATTTCAATGAAATACAACTTTGCACACAATATGGGTTACCTGGTTACTTTCAAAACTATATTTATTTAAACGGAATTAAACGAAACGCAAATAAAAAGCAAGAACGACTAATCTAAATCCTAAAAAAAACCTAAAATTACTTTTATGCTAAAAATGATATTAGAAAACTATTTATGAATTAAAACTATTTTTTAGGAATTTTCTTGATTTTATTCTAATTAAAAACTAATTATTAACTTTAAAAATAAAACTAAATATCTAAAAATTATGAAAAAGAGAGGGAAAAATATGGAATTACTCTTTAAAAATCTAAAATATCATAAAAGACTTTTCAAAACTATTTTTATATTTTTCAGATTATTTTCCTAATTTCTATGAATTTAAATCTATTTAAATCTAATTTAAATTATGAAAAATACCAAATAAAAGGAGAAAAATAGGGAAAAATGTTTTTATGCTTTTTATATTTATCTTAATCTAAGAAAATTGAAAAATTATTTTTGGAACTTTTTCTCAATTAATTGCAATTAAGGCTAATTAAAAATGATTAAAAACTGTTTTTAATAAAGAAAAATAGTAAAAGTTGACCAAAAATTATGAAATCTTCAGGAAAATTCTAAAATGATAATATGAATCTATAAAAAATGAGAAACAAGTAGCTTATGTGTGAAAATTAAAGGCTATAGTGCAAACTGATTATGAAATAAGCTCTAAAATAAGCTAACAAGCTATTTAACCAACCAAACAGTGAACAAAGCTAACTTATCCTAAAATGAACTAATTGCAACTGCTTATAACTACTCCTAACAAATTCTAAGCTCTGATCAAAAGAATAAGCCAACTGCCTAAATAAGCAAACCAGTTAAGACCCCCTACTGTTGGGGCTTATGCACTAGCTTATCCAATAAGCAAACTCAAAAACTACTAATGCAGTTCTAAACACCACCTGGCCAGCTACAATTATGCCAAGTTTCAGGCTCTAAATCCTAGAAATGAGAACAATGCAATAGCTGCAAGATTGCCTGATTCACACTCAGTTTTACTGAGTGTGAACAGGGCAGATAGTGCTAGCTTGATAAGCTGATTAGAAGCTCAAAATGACCTAACAGCTTTGACAAAAGTAATTTCTAAAACTAGATCAAATGAAATTTTAACTCCCAAAGTTTGAACTACTAAAACTCAATCATGAATCATAAATTTGATTCACAAGTTTGGTGAAAACACAATTGAGATTTTGACTATGAAGAACAGCTATGAAAGTTTGACCAAACTGAATTTTTATCCAAAACAATGAACTGATTATGATGTTTAAACACTAAGTATGAACACCAAAAGCTAGATCCACTAGTTTCAAACCACTTTGCAACTAATTACTCCTACTGATTCTAATGATTCAGATTCTAGATCAGATACAAGAGATTTTTGACTTTAATAACTAAAACTGCTATAACAGAAACCTCAAATGACTAACAATTACCTATATAAGCATGAAACAACTACTCTTAACTGATTAACTACTCTCTATCTCAGATTAATCAGCTATTCCAAACACAAGTTAAACTACTGATTAAAGAACTAAATAGCAGATCTAGACTATATTAAGCTAAACAAACATCTAACTCAGATCAAACAGTATAGAATATCACTAATAAACAGATTCAACAGCAGATTTAATGATCAAAGCAGAAATCAAACTTACAATACTTCCTTAGCCACTATGGCTTGCACTTTGATGAAACAAGTACCACTAATCCTAATAAACCCCTATCCTAATCCAATACCAGCTCAGATCTCGACCCAATTCCAATATCAGTAACACACCAATCCAGATCCAAATCCAGCAGAACATAACCAGATCTGAGCATCTGATCCTAACTGAGATTTAAGTGATTTGAGATTGAAACAAGTACAAGCTCACAAATAGCTACTAAAAGCTTATATGAGCTTAATAAAACAGTAGATCAATGGAGATTTACTCACAAAAACAGATCTACTATGATTTTTATTTTTCAAATGATTTTATTTGATTTTTTTTTATTTTTGAGATTATGAAGAAATAAGCTAAAAACAGTTTAATAAAACTAAAATAAGCATTAAGCAAAGATCAATAACAGATTAGGATCATAAAAACTTAAACAAAACACTTGCAAATGAAATTCCAAATTCTATTAATAAGAGAAATACTGAGTACAAATTACGAATTACAAAAGTATTTAAAACATTTAAATTGAGCTACTACTGATTACTACTATTAAAAACTAGAGAGAAGGAAAAAATAACAGAAAGTAAGATACATCTTGTGAATGAAATAAGAGGTCTATTTATAACTTGAGCTAAGGCTTGGAAGCTTCTCGAATTCATCCAACTTGTGCTTCTTTGAGTTCATTTGCACCCTTGGATCATAATAACCGTTTCCCACTTGATTTCGTCCATTGGATCACTATTGCCACGCATCATCAGCCAATGGGAGAGCAAGGAGTGTCAATCTCACACGGATAGCTGACCTGGCAAGCTAAGTGTCAGTGTGTGTCAGGGAAAATTACCATAGTACCCTTAATTGTGGTTAATTTGATCATTTACACGGGATGGGGTAATTAGGGTTTATCTTTTCTGGGTAAAAGAGGGAAAAGGCGCGGGAGTATTTTTTTTTTTTTTTTTATTTGTGTTGACTCGGGTTGGGGGTTGACCTGGTATATGGAGCGGGTTTGGATTGGTTTTCGGGTGAATATAACCAACCGGGTAGCGTGGTTTTAACTTTGGGCTCGGGTAATTATTTTTGGGCCGAAGGGTTTATATGGATTTGGACTTATGATTTAAATGTGATCCAATGTATACTTAAGGGACTAAACTTGTATAACTTGAAACTTCAGGGACCAAAGGTGAACTTCTGACAATGCTCATTAAGGACCATTGTTGTAAATCTCAAATAATCCAAGGGTGACTTTTGTAAAATCTGAAACTTTGAGGGATCAATTCTGTCAAAAGCTCAAAGTGTAGGGACTATACTTGACTTTTCTTCAAACTTTGCTGAAACTTCAAAAATCATCTTTAGAGAATAAAATCTTCATAATTGCACAATCCCGACCTTCCGGCTCAGCTAAAACTCTCTTGATCTCTCGTGCTCGGATTTACATCTGATTTGGATCCTTTTTGCGTGTTTTTGCATATCCGTACCTACACAAGCACAAACTCAAGAAAACCACAAATATTAGAAATAAACGGCTTTTCCTTGGTTGTTTTGGGTCAGTTTTGATAATGAAAAGATATGTGAAAAAGCACATATCAAAATACCCCAGACGAGACCATTGTCGTGTCCTCACGCAATGCAATCAACTCACGCTTCTAAAACCAAGGATTTCAATCTCTTTCTACTAAACCTATGAAGACGCTTAAATTGGTATGTCCAAACCATCAAGTTATCTCACACAAGCTAGCCACTTGTGAATGACTAACCGTAAGAAACTTCAAACAATTCAGACAAACCAATAATAAGAGATGAAGTAGCAAAGATTCCTCAAAAGAGATTAAGAAACCCCTAATTCTAAAAACGCCCCGTTTACCTTTTAATTCACATGTAGATATTACGATTAAGCACATCCGATGACGGTTTGTTGAACTTTCATGTCGATTAATAACTCAAACATTTTTCAAACGACACGTTAGGATCACAGAGTAGAAAACACAACACAGCGTGAAGTGACCATACGGATAGAATACATCGTCCCTGATTTTTCACAAGCCCCAAACTAAGCGTAAAACCGAAATCATTGTTACATATGACTCTAGATGCTAACACTACCCATGGAAGTTACTTGTGTAATTACCTTTTGTTCCCATTTTCCTATTTTCCTCTAGATTTTTTATTTTTGTGAGAAATGAATTTCTTCAAATTCTCGTTTCGATAAGAGTTATTCTGATAAAGATACAAAGCTAAGTCGATAATTAGTTATCCGCCTTCTCTCAAGAACCATTGTCGTAAAAATGAGGTCCACATCAAGGAGTTTTATTAACTTATACTTTTGACTTTTTTTTTTATTTTCATTTTTCAACATTTTTTTTTTTTTTTTTTTTTTGCACTTATACTTTTACTTATATGAGCTGTGAACCACGGAGCTTCACGGGGTAATTCCAAGACTATAGGCTTCATGAAATGAGAATCCCGGCTGGCTAGGCTAAGACCTCACTCAATCCCGGCTAAAGATCCAAGGGTCCGATCTCGACACCGCAGCTCACAACTTTACTTATTACATTATCACATATCACTTATTACTGATTACTTATTTATTACGGATCATTGATGTGTACCCAATTTTTAAAACAAAGATTCTTTTAAGAAGATAAAGAACTAACTATCGCCAAAAACTCAACATCTCTAATTATTTAGACATATATGGGGTGAAACAATTTTGTGGGAACAAAAAGCCATAAGTACCTTCGATGGGCTCTAAAGAGAACCAACTACTCCACGCTTAGCATCTAAACTCATAAGTAACTCTATCATTTCTCGATCTCCGCAAATTTAAAATCCCAAATAATGAGATCCGCGGATGCTTAGCCGATAATTTTTAGATTATCTATGGTTAAGGGAACAAGCTAGGGCTCAACACGCCCGGTCAAGTCAGAATTCTATTCCTACTCTCACCAGCGGAAAGTCAACAAGGTGTCAAAACATATATTAACTTAGCTAATGCTTTGTCTAATGAAATCAAGTTATGCATATTTAAAGTCACTCAGGGAAACTTTGCAAAATCTTGGCCTTGTGAGCTAGAATTCGCATTTTATAGCTTCTGATCTAAGAGACTAGCAAACTTTTCAATCAAAAAGACTTAACAAAAGCTTACAAAAATTTTTAAATTTTCTCATTTTTGCACAATTTTTTCAATTTCTAAGGAAAAACGGGGTTACGAGAGAAACACAACAAAAATAAGCAAGTGCGGTCAAATCAAATCAAAGATTACCCTACCCCAGACTAGAACGGAACATTGTCCTCAATGTTTAAAGCAAGGGTATCACGAAAATCTAAAAGCCGTTTATTAAGTATGCTCAAAGATAAACGTTAGTCGATAAGATTAGGATATCGGATTTCCATCAGCATCGATCATGAAACTCGAGTAGAGAAAATGACAAACTTCGAGCACGAGAGTCTTCATATCGGGAACATCCTACACAACACATCACAAACAACCAAACACGAGAAATCGAAGAGGCAGACCCCTTCGCGTCACTTATTAGAAAATAGAAAGAAGATAGATGGATAAGCATGGGGTGCCTCCCACGAAGCGCTACTGTTTTTCTTAAACGAGTCGCTAGCCTGACTCGTCCCCGAATTCATTTGTCCTTGGGAAAGAAAGTGGTAGAGATACCAGGGTCAAAAACGGTGTCCTCATTCCCGAAGGAATGAGACTGGGTGGGTTGGGTGGAGAAGAAAATGGGTGGATAAGACATATCATGTAAGAAGGATCCATCATCCGGTGGTTTTGCGGGTGGACGAAAGAATGACGGATCACAATGAGAAAACTCCAAGAAAGATGGGAGCTTATGGTAAAAGATAAGAGGTGTAGGCTCACAAATGAAGGCATCCATGAAAGGATCCTTATATCCAGAAATGATTTTAACAAAAGGTTCATCAATGCATATCCCGGGTTTAAAGATTTTGTCTTCACATGCTGGCTCAATGGGATACGTGATGGTGGACTCATCAAAAGAAGGGGAGTCAAGCAGTCCATCAAGAAACATCATATCCCCCTCGGGATCATTCATAACAACATCCTCAATACCCGGTGGTATCAAGTCATCAAGAGCAAGAAATGAGTCGGCTTCCTCAATGATTGGGTCATTTGTCAAATTATTGGAAATATCGTTCAAAACCTTGCTCATATCAACCTCGAAGTAGAATCGCTCAAGAATCGGAGGATAAACATCATCAATAGTGGGACTGCCACTAATCTCTTCATCAAATCGAAAGGTCTCAAGCTCGGGAGAGAAATCACTATCTTTAACGGAGATAGGATGCAAACTCGAATTATCGTTAAGGGCTTCAATCTTAGAAATGAGAAGATAAACATTCGACAATGTTTGACGTAGCTCTTCATCCTCGATCTGAATATTATCGGGCTCAATCTCTTCTTCTTCTGGCTCAAAATCATTTACTTCTTCTGTATGAACGGGCTCAGAAGGTAAATCGTCGACGAAATCGATGTCTCCATAAGAATCATCATCGGAATCGGAGAACATCTCAACATGATCGTTTGAAATATCAAGAGAAGGTTCATCACAAATATCAACAACCCCAGACTCTCTTGGGATTGGGATAAAGATCTCAGCACTAGACACTTCCGTTTCCGGAATAGTACTAAGATGCTCATCCCCCATTATAAGAGAATCAACGGGTTCAACAATATCCGTAGAAATATGATCATCGACCTCTTCCAAAACGATGTCACTTCTCTCAACCGGCGTGAGTGAAGGGGAAGAGTCGGAAATTAAAGGCTCAGAAACGGGAGTGGGATTGCCACTCGGAGGAGTATAATCGTCATCAGAATCGTAATAATAGGTAGTAGGACGATGTTGGATCACTTTCGCGGCTTCTTCAGCTAATAATTCACGATAGGTCAGCTGAGGTGGATCTTCTTTTCCTTCGTGGGAAAGTTTTTCAAGAAGACTCTTAAGATCAATCATGATTTCTTGAACTTTTTGATTAAATTCTACAGAACATGGTGAAGGTTGTGGTTGAATTTCTTGGTATTGTGGAGGTGGGTTATAAGGATAGTCGTAATTGTTACAAGGAACTTGTTTGTAAACATTCGGGTCCTGCATCTGACAATCGGAATTAACGTGCGGACCTCCACAATACTCACAACAGTATGATTGTTGTGACGAATACGGGTAAGGTTCAGAACCAAAGGTCGAGTTGTTAAATTGAACTTGACATTGAAAACCTTGGTGAGGACCACCACAATACTCACAAGAGTGTGATTCCGGCTCATGGTACAAAGGTTGGTTAGGAAAATCGGTTATCTCATAGTTAGGATTGTGGTGAAACTCGGTTCCTGATTTTCCATTGCTACAAGCAAGACAATTCCCACCATATTCGGGTCCTCTGCACCATATGCACAAGAACTGATAAATCGAAGAATTATCCGGATAAGAGTTAGCTATTTCCACCGTTTCCGTGATAGGCTCTGATTCTTGAACGGGAGTCACCTCAGGCTCAGAAACATGTTCCATCTCCCTCACCGGAGAGGGAGTAGGAATCGAGGGTTCTTCAATTAGAGCACTCTTTTGTTCTAGCCGTGCATAAAGACGAGCGAGATCTGGATTTGGATTGATAAAATTCTGGCATACATCACAAAATCCATTCCGACAATTATTTCCGCACCAATCACATATACATTTCAAACAACGAAATTGTGTCTCTTCCATACGGCTTTGGCAATGAAGGCAATGACGATAATTGATCGTATCCATGAGAATTAAACATATAGAGGGTAAAAAGGAAAGAATTATCGGGTTAAGAGGATACAAGAAGAATATTTTTGGGTTTTTAAGGAAATTTTGAAAACACAATCTTTTTATAACCTTCACGTCAATCGGTGCTCGGTAGCTCTCAAAAGTACGCGCAGCGGAGCGGGAACGAAGAGTGGATCGTTCTTCAGTCTGCAATTTAATGTCAAGACTTTCCTTATACCCCGTGTATAGGTTGTACCTTCAAGGTGAGCCGACGTAATAATTAACGTTCGGGTTTGTTTTGTTGGTTTTATAATTTTTTTGGATTTTGTAAACACTCTAGGGAGAATGTTTAGGTTTTTTAAATGTTTTTGGATTTTTGAAAAAGATATATATACAAAAATGACGGTAACTTCACTCGGGGAAGGATCTTCAAATGCACGCGATACGAGACGGAATACGAAAACTCGCTACAAGCCCTCCCCGGCAGCGGCGCCGAAAATTGATTGGTGAAAGAACAACGTCAAGTTCGACTCACACAAGCTAGCCACTTGTGAATGACTAACCGTAAGAAGCTTAAAACGGCTCAGACACTGACCAATAATAAGAAGTGTAGTATGTGGGTAACTCAAACGTGTCAGGTTTGAGCACCGAGATCGTTCCGAACGAGGGTTGAATGGAATTTCCAACTCACGTCTCAATAATCGGGATTTGAATAATATAAGGGGCATAAGAGGATATTATCTAAACTACGGGATAAGGAAAGCATAAGGGAACTAAAATCTATGGGAAATCCTAAGAATAAAAGCAAACTACTCGATTCTACACTAAAACGTAAAAACGGAATTAAACGAAACGCGAATAAAAAGCAAGAACGACTAATCTAAATCCTAAAAAAAACCTAAAATTACTTTTATGCTAAAAATGATATTAGAAAACTATTTATGAATTAAAACTATTTTTTAGGAATTTTCTTGATTTTATTCTAATTAAAAACTAATTATTAACTTTAAAAATAAAACTAAATATCTAAAAATTATGAAAAGGAGAGGGAAAATATGGAATTACTCTTTAAAAATCTAAAATATCATAAAAGACTTTTCAAAACTATTTTTATATTTTTCAGATTATTTTCCTAATTTCTATGAATTTAAATCTATTTAAATCTAATTTAAATTATGAAAAATACCAAATAAAAGGAGAAAAATAGGGAAAAATGTTTTTTATACTTTTTATATTTATCTTAATCTAAGAAAATTGAAAAATTATTTTTTGGAACTTTTTCTCAATTAATTGCAATTAAGGCTAATTAAAAATGATTAAAAACTGTTTTTAATAAAGAAAAATAGTAAAAGTTGACCAAAAATTATGAAATCTTCAGGAAAATTCTAAAATGATAATATGAATCTATAAAAAATGAGAAACAAGTAGCTTATGTGTGAAAATTAAAGGCTATAGTGCAAACTGATTATGAAATAAGCTCTAAAATAAGCTAACAAGCTATTTAACCAACCAAACAGTGAACAAAGCTAACTTATCCTAAAATGAACTAATTGCAACTGCTTATAACTACTCCTAACAAATTCTAAGCTCTGATCAAAAGAATAAGCCAACTGCCTAAATAAGTAAACCAGTTAAGACCCCCTACTGTTGGGGCTTATGCACTAGCTTATCCAATAAGCAAACTCAAAAACTACTAATGCAGTTCTAAACACCACCTGGCCAGCTACAATTATGCCAAGTTTCAGGCTCTAAATCCTAGAAATGAGAACAATGCAATAGCTGCAAGATTGCCTGATTCACACTCAGTTTTACTGAGTGTGAACAGGGCAGATAGTGCTAGTTTGATAAGCTGATTAGAAGCTCAAAATGACCTGAACAGTTTTGACAAAAAGTAATTTCTAAAACTAGATCAAATGAAATTTTAACTCCCAAAGTTTGAACTACTAAAACTCAATCATGAATCATAAATTTGATTCACAAGTTTGGTGAAAAACACAATTGACAGATTTTGACTATGAAGAACAGCTATGAAAGTTTGACCAAACTGAATTTTTATCCAAAACAATGAACTGATTATGATGTTTAAACACTAAGTATGAACACCAAAAGCTAGATCCACTAGTTTCAAACCACTTTGCAACTAATTACTCCTACTGATTCTAACAGATTCAGATTCTAGATCAGATACAAGAGATTTTTGACTTTAATAACTAAAACTGCTATAATGAAACCTCAAATGACTAACAATTACCTATATAAGCATGAAACAACTACTCTTAACTGATTAACTACTCTCTATCTCAGATTAATCAGCTATTCCAAACACAAGTTAAACTACTGATTAAAGAACTAAATAGCAGATCTAGACTATATTAAGCTAAACAAACATCTAACTCAGATCAAACAGTATATAATATCACTAATAAACAGATGCAACAGCAGATTTAATGATCAAAGCAGAAATCAAACTTACAATACTTCCTTAGCCACTATGGCTTGCACTTTGATGAAACAAGTACCACTAATCCTAATAAACCCCTATCCTAATCCAATACCAGCTCAGATCTCGACCCAATTCCAATATCAGTAACACACCAATCCAGATCCAAATCCAGCAGAACATAACCAGTACTGTAGCATCTGATCCTAACTGAGATTTAAGTGATTTGAGATTGAAACAAGTACAAGCTCACAAATAGCTACTAAAAGCTTATATGAGCTTAATAAAACAGTAGATCAATGGAGATTTACTCACAAAAACAGATCTACTATGATTTTTATTTTTCAAATGATTTTATTTGATTTTTTTTTATTTTTGAGATTATGAAGAAATAAGCTAAAAACAGTTTAATAAAACTAAAATAAGCATTAAGCAAAGATCAATAACAGATTAGGATCATAAAAACTTAAACAAAACACTTGCAAATGAAATTCCAAATTCTATTAATAAGAGAAATATTGAGTACAAATTACGAATTACAAAAGTATTTAAAACATTTAAATTGAGCTACTACTGATTACTACTATTAAAAACTAGAGAGAAGGAAAAAATAACAGAAAGTAAGATACATCTTGTGAATGAAATAAGAGGTCTATTTATAACTTGAGCTAAGGCTTGGAAGCTTCTCGAATTCATCCAACTTGTGCTTCTTTGAGTTCATTTGCACCCTTGGATCATAATAACCGTTTCCCACTTGATTTCGTCCATTGGATCACTATTGCCACGCATCATCAGCCAATGGGAGAGCAAGGAGTGTCAATCTCACACGGATAGCTGACCTGGCAAGCTAAGTGTCAGTGTGTGTCAGGGAAAATTACCATAGTACCCTTAATTGTGGTTAATTTGATCATTTACACGGGATGGGGTAATTAGGGTTTATCTTTTCTGGGTAAAAGAGGGAAAAGGCGCGGGAGTATTTTTTTTTTTTTTTTTTTATTTGTGTTTGACTGGGGTTGGGGGGTTGACCTGGGTATATGGAGCGGGTTTGGATTGGTTTTCGGGTGAATATAACCAACCGGGTAGCGTGGTTTTAACTTTGGGCTCGGGTAATTATTTTTGGGCCGAAGGGTTTATATGGATTTGGACTTATGATTTAAATGTGATCCAATGTATACTTAAGGGACTAAACTTGTATAACTTGAAACTTCAGGGACCAAAGGTGAACTTCTGACAATGCTCATTAAGGACCATTGTTGTAAATCTCAAATAATCCAAGGGTGACTTTTGTAAAATCTGAAACTTTGAGGGATCAATTCTGTCAAAAGCTCAAAGTGTAGGGACTATACTTGACTTTTCTTCAAACTTTCTGAAACTTCAAAATCATCTTTAGAGAATAAAATCTTCATAATTGCACAATCCCGACCTTCCGGCTCAGCTAAAACTCTCTTGATCTCTCGTGCTCGGATTTACATCTGATTTGGATCCTTTTTGCGTGTTTTTGCATATCCGTACCTGCACAAGCACAAACTCAAGAAAACCACAAATATTAGCAATAAACGGCTTTTCCTTGGTTGTTTTGGGTCAGTTTTGATAATGAAAAGATATGTGAAAAAGCACTTATTTATTTAGATGCTTTTTGGTGACGATATTAACTTTATAAATAACTAAATTAATATATTTTAACAGCCCGTGTATTTCACGGATATTAAACTAGTTTATAAAATAAATTTGAAGGATCGTACCTACTACTCTCGATCTGTTTGTTAACTTCGAAAATACATCAATTTAATGGTGATCAGGTAAGGAACGTTTGAATAATGTCAAGTGTGTTATGCACCTACCCCCATTTTCCATGCTTTCACAATCTTTAGTTTAACCAATCCAAGAGATAAGCACGAATGTCAAAACTACATCTAATTATTTAAAATGATTTGATTCTGATACAATTTAATAAATAAATGGAGCAACACAATATCAAATACCATGTTGACCCAATAAACTACAAAACAAATACTCAAAATTCATTATTACACTAAACGTGAAAGCAATATCATATTCACCACAAATCTAAAACTGAATAAAATATTATCATTGTTGGTGATTTTTGTATCACCACTTAGTTTTTATGTGATTGTGATTACTTGAGATTAAGGGCTTAGTCAGTTTTAGCATATAGTCGGGTCAAGAAGTGCGGAGTAAACAATCATTCTAGCAAGCTTGATGCCGCCACAACTTTGTGCGGGGGTCAAGGGGCAGAGCCTCTTGTTGGGGTCATGCTCCCAAGTGAGCGGGTGGGGATTAAAGGGAAGCCTAAATGATATGGGATTCGGGTATTACCCGTTTTTTCCTCCAACATGTTTTTACTGGCGAAAGACACAACTTTTCCAATAGTTGTGACTTTTCTTGCAAACTGTTTTTACCGAATTTAACTAACTTTCGTTTATGTTTTATATGACAGAATTGATCTATTCTAAATAAAATTTACATACCAACTTTTTGCGTATTGCTTTGTTTTCTCGTGCCTTAAAAACAAAGTGCGATTCTCTAAATATTCAATTGAAGATTTATAGGCATATAGGGTCGAAATACTTCAATCTAAAAGGGATCTTTACACAATTCAGAAAATATATGAGAATAGTTTGATTTGTGACTTCGATTGAAAATTATAGCACATGTAAAGAAACCTAACAAATAAAAGTAGTAAGGTGTCAAAAAAGTTCACATGCGGATGAATTTCTGGCTTTAAATATGAGGTTGTCCAAGTCTAGAAAAGAGACATATTACTCTATTATACTAGGCGTGCGGACAACACCGTTTTGGGTGAAAAAACAATGAAACGACGTCGGTTTTTGCTATGGCATGTCATTTTGTTGTTTCGTCTATGTCGTTTGGTAGTTTGTTGGGCCATGTTCGTTTTTGGTTTGTAATTAGGTCATTCGATGTTACTTCTTGGCCGCCCGGTTTCATTATAAACTAGGGAGCAAAAAGTTGCATGTCTTCTTCAACACATACGTGTCTAAACCTTTGCCTTTGTGTCTGATACTCAATCACGAGCAAAAATATATATAGTGCATTAACTGAGTGTTCATAATGCTGATACAAGAGTAAAGAGATGAACTTTGCTGCCAATTGGAAGAACTATTCATTTGTTTAAACTATGTAAAGTGATGTACAATTTTTAGAATTGTCAAGGTGACATTATTCTAGTTGTGTGTCATTTTCGTATGACACAAGAATTTACAGAATATGTTGATGTTTTATGCTATGTAGCAAAGTAACTACACTTTATCTTTTTGACAATCGTAAGTTGTGAGTTTTTATGATTCTATATTGATAATTCTTGTTTCTTTATCTCATGTGAAGACCCTGAATTCAATGTCATGTTTAATTATTTGCATAGAAACAATCAGAGGAGACTCGTTGATACAAAGTGTAAATATGCGATACAGAACTCACATTGTGATCATACATGGAATAAAATTTAGTGATGATTATGATGGTTATTAAAAGTTGGCCGGAGGTGTTGGGTGTGCGAGGGTGGTGGATAGCTGTTATGGTGGGTGGAGAAGAAAAAGAAAGAGGGTTGAAGAAAATTAGACGTGACTTTTATACCCTCATGTGCAAGGCATGTGGGGATTTACCTTGCTTGACTAACAAGTGTTAGTCAAAAGGACTAAGTAAGATGCAAAAACAGAAAAGTTGAGACGATACATGATACAAGGGAAACGGTGTATTTTACTCTATAAGCTATTTTCTTTTCAGTTATCTTCTTTTTGCTCTTGTGGAATACTATCCAATTCTTGCTCCCAATACTTGATTCACATTTCAATCCAAATACTATAATTATAAATGTTTGCCGTCATAAAATCTTGTTGTTATTCACGGTTAGTCGTCTAGTATATATAGAATGTACTATGTGACAATTTAACTTTTTAAGAAAATAGAAGGGTACCCGCGCAATGCAGCGGCGGGTACCCGGTGACTATTTTTGTGGACAACAAATATTTTTCATTTTAAATCTTCTATATTTAGCATGTCCCTGAATATTTTATAACGTAGTAGAAATATGTTTTTCAAAAGTAGAACATCTAAATTTTTAATAGTGTAAATAGTTAGCACTTTTATTTTTTAAATTTTAGCATTAAATTGTTGGTTATAAATTTAGTGAGCTTTTCTTATAAATAATTATATTAAAATATATCATTATTGGAGGGGTTACTATATGGTTTAAATGAGACTTAAATTTGTAAATTTTTCATTAATTATCTAATTTTCTTTTTATAGTAATGTTTTTTGTCTTAAAATTTTAAAATTTCTTTCATAGGAAGTCCCAAATACTTTATAATGTAATATAGATAAATAAATGCATAAATTGTATACTTTTCACGCTAGTCTTTAAGAAATAGCGATCTTAGCTTACCAAATTATCTTTTATATATTAATAAAGCGATACCTTACCTTACAAAAGTATCTGTTAAAAAATAAAGCGATATCTTACCTTACCAAATTATCTTTCATATTAATAAACCAATCGGCCTTTAGTCCAATGGTAAGAGCTTCCAACCTTGTGTCAATAGACCGGGGTTCGAATCTCTCCATTGGCCTAAAAGCTTTCAATTGGTATCATCCCCCACCGCAAATGCTCAGATTGACTGGTCAACGAGGGGCCTATTGGAGAAAATGGTCAGGGTTCAAAGCCCAACCTCTTGATAAGTACAGTCACTGAGACAGGTGCTCATTGCCTGGGGCCGGGTCTTTGAGGGAGGGTCCGGTTGGCATCCTTAAGATGCATGGGACCAGGGTGATCCCACCATTCTTCACCTTTTGGAGAATATAGTCTTTAAGAAAATGCAAATGCCTTTTTTTATAATTAAGCATGATACTCGTGCATTACACTGACGAGTACTATGTAATTATATATTTTGTAGCAATAACTTTACGGATGACAAGAGATAATTTCATTAAGCTTATTAATGTTACGTGCCAAAACTTATAAGAATTCAATTTGACTATGAGCAACTTTTCAGTAATAATAAGAACTTTTTAGGGGCAATTTCATATCTCTTCTCTTTTTAGTTAGAAATTTTATATATATCCAAACATGCATAAAAAAATATTGTACATTATGCATTCAATATTTGCAACTTGGGTATATATGAAATTAATCATAAAAGTAGGGTGATATATGAAATTAATCAAAACTTTTTAATGTATAAAAGAGAGTGATGGTTTTTGAGATGTGATTCTTAAATGATATTTTTGTATAAACAAAAAGATTATGTAAGAATAGTTGCACTAATGTGACAAGAAAGAAAAACAAGTGGATAGAGTTATATTATGCATAACATTAAGTAGGATTATTCTTTCAAACTTATTTTAAGCAATGTTGAAATTCTTAGAAAATTTGAAAGGCAGAAAGCGGTTCCACTTTTATCTATACTACATATAATAGAAAAAATGTCAAACTTTGAAAAGTGAAAATTTGAAAGTCAAAGGTGAGATAAATGTTTTGTGTAATTAATTCTCTTATTAAAACATCTCATTACTTAAAAGTACAATAATTTATTCACATTGTACAACCAATTAAAAACATATCTATCAAATTAAAAACAACCAATTAAAACACCTCTCATTAAAAAGTACAATAAAATTTTCACAATATACAATTTAAACAAGCAACAACATAATGCTAAATATAAAATAATTAAACACATTAATTAATGTTATTTTTAAAACACCATAAAATGAAAAGTACATGTTATTGTATACATTATACAAATTAATAAAACACACAAAGTTTTAAGCAAACAAGTTGATGGTACATATAGTTTTGAAAATCGGACCGGACCAATGGGTTCAAACGGAAACCAGTGTCGCCACCGGTTCATCTAACCAATAACAACCATCCGAAAACGAACTAGAGAGGACCCATTGACCGATACAAACTGGTGAATCAGGTCTCATCGAGATCTATTTATCCGGTTAATCGTCACAGGGTACCCGTCGCCGCAACGCGCGAGTACCCTGCTATACTACATATAAAGGAAAAACCAAAAAGTAAAAAGTGAAAATATGAAACTATTAATACATATCGAAAACCGGGTTGACCCGGGACGCTTCAAACCCGGTGGGTTGACCCTGTTTAATTTGACCCGTTTTGACCCAACATGTCTGGTTGACTCGGTTTAAATCGACCCGTTTTTCGATGGGAACGGTTCAACCGGTTGAACCACCTGGGTCAAACCGGGTTTCAAAACATTATGTTTAATTCCCAAATCTTCAAACTTTTATTATTTTTCGTTTAGAACCCATTAACTTTTTTTAACAGAAAATGATCTGTCGCTATATAACTATATTATATATATAAGTTTTTCTTCAAAAACGATTATAATGTTTTACAATTAAGAGAAAATATGTGCCCGTTAGTGCACGTTTAACTTTTCAATAGGCTAAATACGCCCATTTAAAAAAAAATGGGGCTAAATGTGCCCAAATTTTTTATTAGCCATTTTTTTTGTTAGCTAATCACATTCATGCTAATTTTGGTACTTGCCTTCTTCTTAACAACGACACCATTAATCTCAGCCTTGTTAGTTTTTACGCGACAAGTAACGTGTGTTGTTAGTTTTTATCTCATAACTATTGTAATGTTTACTTTCATTTTCATTTAATGTTTTTATATGTTGTTTGATAGATGTTAAGAATTTTGTCTAGACTTCAGTTATCATATAGTACAACCGTTTTCAATTGCATTTTCATTGGTTTACGTTCTATTTTAAACGTTACACAAAACACTCACCACAATATCACAAATCATTAATTATCTAACGCTAGAAACCGCTGCCGCTAGGCGCAGGTACTCACCTAGTATAATAGTATGATAAAAAAATAAAAATAAATAAATAAATAAAAAATAAAAAATTCTTCATCCATCGTATAATAATTCTTCGTTTACTATTTTGGTTTACTCCATAATAAGTCTTCACTTGCAAATTTCTAGGTTTATAAATACGAACATGAACGGAGCTTTATTCATATTCGTTCTTTTAATTTTAATCGGATAAATAAACGAACACGAAAATGGACGAATTTTCTTGTTCATGTTTATTTATTAAAAAAATGAGTTGTTCATGTTCGTTTATTTTCGTTTATTAAAACACTGAACGAACGCTAAACGATCGAATATGAATGAACATAGACAAACAAATATAAACTTTATTAAATTATGCAAAATATATTGTTTTATAAGTGTTGTTTTGTTAAAACAAACCAAATTTAAAATTACACAATTAAAAAATATGATATACGAACATAAATAAATAAATGAATATAACGAACATTAACAACTGCAGCATAATCGGACGTTCACGAATATAAATAAACGAGCACAAATTTTGTTCATGTTCGTTCATTTAACTAAACGAACGTAAAATATTGTTCATGATTGTTCATTTAATAAATAAACAAACTTTTATCTAATAGTTCATAAAATATTATTGAACGTTCAGTTCATTTACAACCCTACAAATTTATATCAATAGAAAACTTTTAAAAAGTAAAAGTGATATGTTCTTGAATAAAAGTGAAATAATTCAAACAATTCAAATCTCTTAATCCAATGTGTCAAATCAACAATGTTCACTTGCTACAGGACATGGTGAACAATTGTTTGTGAAGAAGTCATAACTATAGGATTATAATTCTGACAACTTTGCCCACCGGATTATTGTCTGGTCTTTCGCAATCTTGAAGAAGTCGTTAATTATAGTCCGGCCTTTCTCCTTCCAACCTTGTTCCGATTGAGCGGCTTCATGTTTGAGTCTAAATTCGTTAATGTAAAGAATCACAAAATCTTGCAGGTTAATCCCCGCGGTGCTCGACGTGGTTTTTGATTTAGTTTTTTTTTTTCGCGGGACGTGATTTGCCGGGGGGACGTGGTCTCGCATCATCTCCAAATAGTTCGGCATGTCCGGTGAGATCAACCGGATCAACAGGGTTGGCCTCATTCCACGTGGGGTGTTTTTTCAAGATTTTCCACGTGTCGTCTTGAGCAAACACCCTTGTCTTTTTGACTCGTCACGATATGCTTTCCTAACAAGGGCCAAAAGATCAACTTCAGCTTATTGGGTTGTTGCAAGGAAGATATCGAGTGTGAGGATGAAGGTATAGGAGGGTTTGACGAAGATGATTGTTACGACATCCCGAGAAGGTTATTGAAAAACGAATCATTTGGATGTTGAGACATTTTTTTGATATAATTTGTGTGTAAAGAAATGAACGTCAAAATGAAATTAAAGATTAGTATGTGTGTAAAATAGTTTATTTATTTATTTATTTATTTTGGTAAAGAGTTTCCTAGTAAAATATAGTACACCAAAAAAATGCTGAAGTACAAAGAATGTAGGTGAGGTCCTACATCTCAGCCCATTACCAGGCAGAACAAGAACGCACCATTAGTTCTTAATACTAAAACAACACAAGATTGACATGTCAATCTCAAGAAACAACTACCTCTATGCAAATGCTACACAACCAATAAAGCAAAAAAAAATTGACTCACAAGGAATGCCAATAACCATAAGAAAACCTTTAACCATTTTTGCTATAGACATTCTCTTGCTCCGCTTCCTCGACCGTCTGTCCCCATTCATCAAATTCCATATCATCCCTCTCAAAGTAGTGAACCTGCGTTTCAGGAGAGAAAACTACGTTTCTTTTAGTAGAGTCCGCTTTCCTACCCGACCAAATACCAGTCTTCCTGGGAGTCTTCTTAGGAGGAGCCACCACCTTATTGGGAGGAGACTTATTGGTAGAATTTAACCCTCCTATAGGCGCATTCTGTTCAACAAACTCCTCATCGACTTCCTCGCTGTCACTATCAAATTTTGAGCTTCCAATGACATCATTATTCGTCCCTGTATCATTATTAGATTAAAAAATATTGTCTTCATTTATAAAGGCATCAAACGAATTCTGTAAAAAGAAAAGATTAATATCTTTCAAATCAGGTGAGGTCTTACGATTACGATCAGGTAACGATATAGAAGTCTCCTTATCCCTTTTTGGTTGTGATGTTGAAGCCTCTTCATTTCCCTTATCCGGCTTACTAATTGGACGATAGTAGTAATTAGGCTTCGGTTAGTTAACCGAACCCTATCAATATGTTTAGGTTTGGATGGTTTCTTTCCTTTCCTATGTTTACGTGATTACGTGTAGCCTCTACAAACCCACCAGTCATCAGTAACCGAAGTATGCTCCACAAACTTCACCTTCTGTGGGCACCAATCATCATTATGATCAAAATATTACAAGTATTACACCGAGGGAGTTGCCACTCATACTCAACGTCAATTGTTTCCATAGAATGCCCCGACCCATTTGGAAATGGGATAGCCACGACTAATGAGTCCACAAGATCCTTATTAGGAGACACCTCGATAAGAGCCCGAGCATAGGTATTACGCCCCTATGATTTAAGACACATAGTGCTCGAATACGCATCGAGCAATATAGGTCGTCCAATCTGAGTAGTAATTAAACTAAGTCTAACTTCAGGATTATGCAACAGTATGAACATTATTGAGTTTTACCCAAATAGGTGACGAGGTTATTACATCCTTCTTAACACTAGTATTGGGAGTCCAAATTTTCAAGATAATTGAAACCAAATGAATAAGCTATGGGTCATTTTCAAGAATTTGTTCCATACCCTCCTTTGTATCGAATTGAAAGAATAAAAAGTCATTGTTCAACATGACACGCTCAAGACCAAACTTAGCCCACATGTTTTTCACATAATTCTTAACAATAGAAAAAGCAAGTCGTTTCTCAATAAAGTACATATAATGTATTACCAAAACGATTATGTACCTCATCAACGCCATCTAAAGGAATAGCCACATCTGCACCAACCACACACTCATCATTACGTAATTCTGAAATCTTAATCGTCTTTTTAGGTGTGTTTTCCTTAAACATAGAGGCATAAGAATTCGGTTTCATACTATCTTCATTAGACTTAGCAGGATCGGAGTCCAAACCATCCACATGAGTGCTCACTCCATCAGCAGTAGTATCATTTAGGGCCACCTGTTTGGGTTTCATAGTCACCCCCCACTCATAAACAAGAAGTACAATAGCGTCTCACTTCAGCAACGCAATAAAACGCTAAAAAGAATTAGGGTTTTAAATCGAGAAAAACCAGGACCGTCACATGATATGATAATTAAAACTTTGAAGCACAAAGAAACAATACTACCAGATGATTAAATGAAACCCTAAACAAAATCGAAAGAACCCTAAACGAACCCAGCAATCCTAATTTAATATACGAACACTCGAATCTGATACCAAGAATGATAACACGATTTAAAAAAAGCAAACTAGTCGTTTATGGTCGTTTTTTTTATTTTTTTTATTAACTTTTTTTACCTGGGTTTTTGGCTCGACATTGCGAGCCGACTAATCCCAGAGCAACTACCATTTTTGGATAGCCTGGAGTCGGCGCAAGTGAACCTCCTTGACCAATGGAGGATTAATTTTCACCTCAGGGTTCGAGCACTAGACCTCTAGGCACTTTCGTCCTAAGAGGCTTACAAATTTTTTTTTTTTGGCTTTTCTCTCTTTCAAGCGACGCCATTAACTTGGCCTGGGCTTTGACACCGATAAGGGTCGGTGTGGTAATGCCAAAATGGCACCGTGAATAAGCGTGCCACATTGGAATAACATGACTGGCGCCAGTGACTCTTATAAAGTAAAATCTACCTTTTTGGTATAGATTGAGCTTAAGGAAGTGACACCCAAGTCCAAATCACAAATCACCAACCACCAACCAAACAATTAATTATACTTCAAAACTCATTTCTCCAATCCCAAAAGGCCAAAACCCCAGCCTTACTTTCTCTTTCAAAAAGTTCGTAGTTTGTAAACTTTCTATTTTATTAAACTATAGTGTGTTTTATTGCAATTATTATTTTTTTAAAACCAATGGACACTTAACACTGCAGACAAGTTATTTTAACGGTATATAAAAATTCTGCCAATCAGGAGCCAGTGAGATTTAGTCTATCGCAAGTGGTGCACCAGTAAAAGAAATTAAACAGGATTCCTGGAAAATTAACAAATCAAGCGGATTCCATCATGTAAATTAATGCATGTCGAGGTTCTATAACATATTCATATCTACCACGTTGAAGTTGGATTAATATATTATAGTTACATCAAAGAACAATAAGGAAAAATACCGAGTAGCATAGAAACCTTCAAAATTACATTAATCTACGCACATGTATCGAATATTTGCGAAGCGGGGAAAGAGGGGTTTTCTTGCGGCAATACAAATGCATTACTAGCGGGAAAACTAGAGCAAAAATAAATAAACAAATAAATAAATAAAAAATTGTGTGTGATGTATGTGAGTGAGTATTTCTTATGTAAAGGGTGTTTTAATAACTGTATTAATTGTATTTATTGACCAGTTAAATAATTGACTACATTAAATAGCATTAATGTGGTGTTTTGTTGTACACTATGCTTTTTGTCTTGTACGTCTGAAAATTGTCTTGTACGTCTGAAAAGTATGTGCATTAAAGTGTTGTACACTATGTTTCTTTTCATGTAAGTAGTAGTCATTATAGTCATTACTAACATTGACACATTTAATAGCATTAATGTTGTAAGTCTGAAAATTACATCATGCTTATTTTGTTGTACACTATGCTTATTCTGTTGTAAATCTGAAAATTGGTTGCAGCTATTGTACATTATGCTTAAATGGTTGTAATTTTTGTTGAAAGAGTGTTTTTAATAGCATTAATGTTGTTTGAAATAAATTTTGTCTTAAAATAACACCACGCTTTATTTTGTTGTACAATATCCTTAATTTGTTGTAATTCTGAAAATTGGGTGCATAAAATTGTTGTAAACCATGATTAATTTCTTGTACGTCTTAAAATTAAGAGTGGGGTGCCTTCGTGCATTATATATAGCATAGATATATCCTTTCAAAGCCTTAAAATTGTTATATACACCCAAATAATTATTTTAATTACATAATAGAACAAAAATGTCTAATAATTATAATTGATATATAAAATGACGATCATACATTTATTTTTATTATTTATTATTATAATTACAAAATATCCTTTTATTTGTCTTAATTTTAATATGTCATTATATATATATATATATATATATATATATATATATATATATATATATGAGTTACGTTTAGATGTAATAATGGATGGTGCTTTTGATATTCTTATTCAAGATTCGTCGATATCGAACACGGTTGAGTCGCCAAACATGGTTGCTCTTTTTTTTCTTAAAAAATGGTTTAAGGATATTTTGTAATTGTAATTTTATTTTTATTAAGAATAAGGGTATAATCGTCATTTTATATATTAATTATAATTATTTGACATTTTTTTTGTTACGTATATTTAAAATATTTATTTGGATATATTTGACATGTTTAAGGCTTTGGAAAGATATATATACACTTATGAGTTTTAGTGAGATATATATACAATCATAAGGCTTTGAAAATATATATATATATATATATATATATATGCAATTCCCTATTTTTAAGTAATAAAAAGTGAGAAAAAATTTACGAAAAAAAAGAAAAAGTTTTAATAAAGTTGAAGAAAAAATAAAATGGATTGTTAAATTTTAACAACCCACTGTACTTTTAAGTAATGTTTTGAAACCCGGGTTGACCCGGCCGGGTTAACCGGTTGGACCGGTTCCGGCCAAAAAAACGGGTCAAAAAATCTCGGGTTTTCAAAAACGGTCAACCGTTTAGACCCGCCGGGTTTTAAGTGACCCGGGTCAACCCGGGTCTCGAAACCCGACCGGGTTTGATTTTTCTCATTTTTTTTAATAAAAAACCATAAACCGTGAGTATTTAGTTTCACTTTTTCACTTTTTATTTCATCGTCTTGTTCATTACAACCACCATTAGAATAACCTAGTGTCCACCTACCATCAAATTTGAGTGAAACAAACCACCATTTGAATAACTGATGTCTGATACTTATGCATGTAATTTTGACTCTTTATTTTTTCTTTTTTGCATATTAAGGTGCCATTTTTGTTTGATACGACGATTGTCTGCATAAATTAGAGACATCATTGTTTTTACTTGCATTTGAACTAGTAAAATCAAATTTGGCACATCATTGTATTTATTTGATTTGTTGTTTACAGAAAGGAAAAATGGTTCTTTGCTTTTTCTCACATCAAAAGTAGTGTTTGGATATTATGTTTTGACAGCAGGAAAGGGATGTTTGGACATGTGCATAAAATCGGGTCTAACCGGATTGACCCGGCGGTTGAACCGGTTGACCCGATGACTAAGCCGGATCAATCACAAACCCGAGTCTCAAAACATTGCTTTTAAGGACACACATTATTTACTTATAACTAAAAAGCGGGGAACGCATGTGCTAATGCCATGTGTGTCAGCATTTATTGCTAAGTTTCGTAACTTGGCAAGAATGGCCCCTCAGGTTTAGGTGTCGCTGCAAACTAAGTTCAAACATTAAATGCAAAGTTTCACAACTTGGCAAAAACAGTCCCTGAGGTTTAAGTATCGTTGCAAAGTAAGTCCGAACATTAAATGCAAAGTTTCACAACTTGGCAAAAACAGCCCCTGAAGTTTAAGTGTCGCTACAAAATAAGTCCTTAGAAGCCAATCCCGCTGCATCGCGCGGGTTTCTACACTCGTTATTTACTTAAAATGAGTCGGTACATTTAGAAAGAACTCTTTTCTTTGAACATGTGAACCACTTGGGTTGACTTGACCATTTGGGGAGTTTTCTCAGGAATAAATAGGATAATGTAATGTATGTCCTCGTGATACACCTTTTACCCTCCTAGCCCATCTTTTATTTCTCTCAATTAGTAGTATAACGACTTTTATTAATTTTTGTTTCTTAATTAGTTTTTTTTCATATTTTTTGTTAAAACTTTATATTGTTTTATATTTATTTTTTGTTTCCAAGTTTTATAATAAAAACAAAATACTACTTCATAAAAATAAAATTAAGGGTCCGTTTGGTTCCCATAAAAGGGAATGAAACTATGACTTTCAAAGTCATAGCAGGTGTTTGTTTTGTTTTGTTTTGTGGGCCCGGTAATGAAATGGGTATATCATAGTCATAGATTCATTACACACCAATTTGGTGTCTATGAAATCCATTCCCGTGGGGTCATCTTTTTACCACTACAAAATTCAAATATCTATACACTTTTTCATACCATATTTTATCAACCAAACATAAACAATCGTAATCATACACTTTTTCATACCCATTATCATTCCATCTCATTCCAAATCCGATACCCATTATCATTCCTAGCAACAAACTAAACGGGCCCTAAATAAAAAATCTAAGGGTATTGAAATCTGGTATGGACATCCTAAACCAAATAAATATTACGAGTAAATTAACTCTCTTTGGTCCCACCATTTTGTTGGAGTCTTCTATAAAAGCCATTATACCTAAGTTGTTTACATCCAATCAAAACACTACAGTTGTTAATGTTGCACAAAAACAATCCATTAAATCTAATGTCTCTCTTCCTACTTCTTTTGGCTGCTTCATTTACCCTCATTGCCTCTCAAACGATTGTACGAACGCTACCGGGCTACAATGGTCGTCTTCCTTTCAAACTAGAAACCGGGTATGCTAGCTAGTGTATCTACATATATGTATTTATATGCATACACAAATATAAAACTTATATAAACTTACAAGCATAAATGATTTATTCGTGCAAGAGTGGTCGTAGTGTTAGAAAATGAGTGTTTCAAACTGATCTGAAAATGCACACAAGTTTACAGGTTTTCATACCTACAAGTGCGTCATTTTTCCCTATAATTTTCAATGTAAAAAATCTTTCTACATTTGGAATTCTGTGGTGCTTATAAATGTAAGTAGTGTCTACATGTCTCACAAAAACATACACGTTATCTTAAATCATGTTGGAAAAAGTGATTGAGGATCACATATTTGTATTTGTTGTCGCGTACTAGTACAACGCAAATAGATCAACATATATGGTAAGTTGTGCCTATGTATGTATTGGGATTAGGTATATTGGAGTCGGAGAAGATGAAGCCGTTCAATTGTTTTACTACTTTGTGGAGTCGGAAGGCAACCCGGAGGTGGATCCCCTCATCATTTGGCTTGCCGGAGGACCTGGTTGTAGCACTCTCATGGCCTTCTTTTTTGAAATTGGTATATATGCAATTAGCTAGTATCTTTGAAATAGCATTTATTCATGTTATGATTTATTAAGATACTAAACATACATTACATTGTTGGAAGGTGCAAGTTTTCTTTATTTCAAAAACTATTCTATATTTCAGTTTGTTCTATTTCAACATAGTGAAATGTACATTTTTTAATAGGTCCACTGCAAATTCAGTACGGAAATTTTATAGATGATGTTCCAGCATTACAACTGGACCCGAATTCTTGGACAAAGGTATGTATATATGCCTAGTTCTTGAGATTAATTTGCTAATATTAAGTTTATTGTTAAGTTAAACAACGTGTGCTAATCATCTTGCAATAATTTTTTTTTCATGTGGTTTTCAAAGGTGGCGAATATCATATATTTGGATGCACCAGCACGAACCGGATATTCCTATACAAAAACTGAGGAAGCTGCTCGCACGAGTGACACATTGTCGGGATCTCAGACTGCTGAATTTATTAGGAAGGTTAGCGCGCGAGTGTTTAGTTAAGAAGTTCAAATCTGTAGCGCTATTAAGAAAAAAGTTATATCAATAATTGCTTACTTTGCAGTTTCTTCGGGATCATCCAAAGTTTTTAAACAATCCTATGTATGTTACTGGGATTTCTTATTCAGGGATTGTTATTCCAATGATTACCGAAGAGTTATATAAAGGTATAGTATATTTTATCAAGCTGAATCCAGCATACAATATGTGAACAAAATAAAAATGATCTAATCCATATCCTCTTTATTTAAGGTAATGATGAAGGATTAGAGCCTATTATAAACATCAAGGTAAGTACTTTATGTGCAGCATTAAGTTAATCCTGGATAATTAGTTTCTCGTACTTTAATCTATAAAATTAAGGGAGTCAACCATGCTGATCTTGATAAGGATTAATGGAAACGCTAGGGATATGTGGCGGGGAACCCGTTGACAAATAAACCTGGTGATATAAACTCTAGGCTAGAATACGCTTATCGTGTGGCACTTATATCCGAAGAATTATTTGAGGTAAAACAAGCTTTTATTATTTTACGAGCTTAATATGATTTCTTCATAGCTCAATACAACTATACAAACGAAAACTTAACTCATTTTGTGAATCATTAGTCAACAAAAAGGGATTGTGGTGGAGAGTATGCAGAAGCCGATTCTAACAATTTGTTATGCATGTCACGTATCGATCAAGTCAACCAAGTAAGTATCACTCAATACCAAATGTCCAAATATCGTTACGCACATTCTTTCTTTATATGAATGTTATACCACACTAGCTTGCTCATACACTGTTTTCTATGATATGATCAGCGTGTTAAGGACATTAACATTCAGCAAATTTTAGAACCTAATTGTGATACAAGCACCAATTTGGTGAGAAGTGTAAATCCGATAAAAAGAGGCAACCGGAGATCCCTACGTGCCAATCTAATGAAAATGGTTCATGCACAATCTTCACTTGAAGATACCATTTGTCCGGTCCTTCATCTTCTTGCCCTCCTTCTATCAATTATCATTCTCTAAATGCATACATTAACTAAGTATTATATATAATTTTCTCTCTACAGGAATATGATGACCGTGAATATGCAATTCTTTGGGCAAATAATAAAAAGGTTAAGAAAGCACTGAATGTAAGAGAGGTATGTTAATTTGTTAACCAATAAACTTCAATATGTATGTACATACAGAGTAAAAATGGCATCTCATGAATATATAATTTTATATATTGATATCAATTAGGAATCAGTGAAGGAGTTTTCGATATGTAATAAATACATGCAGTACAACTATGGTGACACTTTACTACCATTATACGATTTCAATGTCCTTGATAGCGTTGTATATCATAAAAAGCTAAGCAAAAGAAATAGTCGAGCTTTGATTTTCAGGTACTAATATTTTCTTGTTCTTTTTTGGGAACCCTACTATGTATGATTGTTTCCATTAACTTTTATCGTATTATTCTCTCGAACAGTGGTGATCACGACATGCTGGTTCCACACATCGGGACATATAACTGGATCAATTCTCTTAATTTCACAACCACTGGTAATAAATGGGACGCATGGTATACTAATGGTCAGCTAGCAGGATACAAAACAACATACGCCCACAATAACTATTCTTTAGCATTTGCCACTGTAAAGGTACAACACATCACACATTCACACGTACGCCCACACACATTGAGTCTCGATTATATACATAATTGATGCAAATTCTCAACTTTGGTTATATATGTTTGTAGGGAGGAAGTCACACTGCTCCAGTGGACAAGCCCGTACAATGCTTTGAGATGATTAAGAGATGGTTTGCTCATGAATCTATTTAAACCAACGACTCAATATTCTTCAAACAAATGATCCCAAAATTTCGCACGTTAGGAATGATACTATTTTTTACATTTGAATGATACCTATGTTATGATTTGGACGCAGGTTAAGGTTTCTTACTCATTAATAAAGCTATACAATTTATAGCATGTATTAAACAAACGCATGTATGGTGATCAATTGAATAGTTGAATGAATTGTTACTGTCATTATGCAGTAATTTGACTTGAATAGAAATTTTGAGTTGAATATGAATTTACTGTCTTATGGGCCTTTATCGGGCTATCTTTTACGCAACTGTATCCATTGGCTCATGGTCAGGATCGAGCAACCCGTTATTTTGTGCACAAGACATGGTTATAAAAAAACTTGGCCAATAAAAAATGAGACACTAAATAGTTAATAGGTGAAAACCAAAAAAACTTGGCCAATGAAATTAGCTAAAAGAATTGTCAAATATGTGGAAAATCATAATTAAATAAATAAATAAATAAAATACTATTCAAGTGTGTCAAACCGCCTAACAAATTTCTTAAGATACTTAGATATAGTTATGGTATTAAGGTGCCATGTGTTTTTCTTTTTTAACAATATAGTTATTGATAAAAGGAATAGGAAAAAAGAAAGTTAATTAGTTTGAATGTGTATTAACACTCTAACTATTTTGATGCTAACTGAAAACACTCCATGTTAATCTATCACTTTATCTCTATCCTACTTCTTGAGTGCATAAAAACAATCCGTGTTGGGCATTTGACCCAAAAATACCCAAATATATGATCTACAATATCGGCCCAAATGAGTGGAGGTAATTTTTTAGGGGTACTGATTTGTACACGGAGGGTTTTTATTAGTACACAGAATTTTAACTTGAAAAGACATTCATACCTTTAATTATGTTTATTTGATGTTTTTGATATAATCACTCTCGGATCTAAAAAACGCAACTGAAAAATACGTCACCCCTAATCATATTTTTCGGTTCTTACCGTTTTACACGAGAAACCGAACAACACAACCATCTCTAGCCAATCCTAATAATGTTTTATATACAATATGTAAATAGGTATAAAAGCCATTTACAAACCACGAGAAAACATAAATTTACCAACACTTGAACATTATTCACAAATACCCATTACCCGTTATGGACTTGGACTTCACACGTCCTTTCCATCCACACAAGTTTAACCACATAATTTATGTCCCAGAAAACATTTGAATACAAAACAATACTTCACTTTACAAGACTCGATGGGGATTTAACTTGTTCGTAGCATGGCATTCTAATACTATTTGCTTAAACATAATGGAAAACACTTTCATTCCTTGCTTCATATCCTATGGTCCTTATCTGAGACCTTATTTGTCCACATAAACCTACAAATTTATCAACTAACACGTAAGATTTACGCTTAATAACTGACAACAACAAATAATCATATATAATTCATTCATACTAGCATCATGTACATCCATACTAGTCCAATTGACTAAAATTAATCAAAACTTACATAAATAGCACTTAACAAAATTCATCAAACCGTATCAATGTAAACAATCCCATACCATAACTAAACCATAGGGATACATAAACCATTCATCAATAATTATCAACATAAATCCATCACATACTTAGTTAGTCCATAACCACTAGACTAACACTCACCTTAGCTAGTTATGCCTAATTAGCCTAATTATCCAAGCTTTCTAAACCAAGGTTCCTATGAACTTAACACATTCGTTCAAAAAACACATAATATGATGAACTCAACATAGCCCCATGTTATAACCAAAGTTGCTTACGTCAAACGCATAGCTATTTTAACTAAGAATGCTATTACCAAAACTTTTGATCCCTAAACAAGAATCATCATTAACACTTATCATCTCTTCAATGCCTAACTAATAAAAAGGTCTAACCTTTTAACATATCCAAACTCATTTCTAATACGCATATGATCATTCATCTTGATCATATGATGGAATCCATATCACCCATTTCAATATAACCCAATTAAGAGACTTAAGCATTATCATCATTACTTTAGTTAGAAACTGATGCAGGTTTTACTGACCATGTCTTAATATTTATAGTGTCTCGCTATACCTATGGTCTACCCTAATGCACTAACGGGCAGTGTACCCGGTCGTGTGTAGTGTAGTAAATGGTAAAGCCGAGGTCGTCCCAAGAGCTATGTGTGTCGGATAATTACTAAGTCTAATTGTCACAGAATATAAATGGTTTGATAGGGTTTTAATTAATTAAACTACTAATGCAGAATATAAAAGCAATTAAATGGTAGAAAGGAAATCAATAGAGGAATAGTTGTGCTAACCTAGTTAATCCTCCTAACTAGTTATGTCTGCATCTACCTACTTTCAATTACTTCAGGTGGGGTCAAATTCGAGAGGACAACATTTGGTCAATTCGCCCTAACCTATCAGCAAAGATGCCACCACAGGAGAAATCAAGCGCACCGTCATAAGTCCTGTTGTTCCTGGTCCCCTAAGCCGAGTCATTAAGTACCGCTACATGCTAGATTCTAAATAGTGAGTGCCAGGCCGTTAGGAACTTAGACACTACACCCCCAATTCTTAAGTTCATCCAAACGATAGGTGATCAGTTGGTCAAATCGCACAAGTAGAAAGGGTCGTCAGTTGGTCATATCTTACCCTTCCCGTCTCAGTCCGCTCACCTAGGGTCAGTTGGTCATATCTCCTAGGCAATTGGCCTCTACCGCCATTCAAAACTACCAAACCAGGGGTGACTACCAAAAAACTATGCATGCATACACTTAGAAATAATTGTACGGAAGTAAAGGTAAACGCAAACAAAACAATTAATGAATCATAACTAGGCTAGCACCAAAGGGTGCTTAGCCGCTCATATTAATCATGCACATCAATTCAATATTCAAAGGTACGAAATACATGAATTGAAAGTAAAAGAAATAATAAACGCTAAAGCTTATCGTAATGGTGTGACTTCTCCCTTGGAAACAGCTCCGTATGCTTCCCTAGACCTTCCTTGAGTATTTTCCCACGTTCTCAGAATATTGTGTGTGGAATGGAATGATTAGAAATGCTGGAATTCGTGGGGCATTTATAGGCCAGGTCTGGGTTACGGCGTAACCGATAGATGAGTTACGCCGTAACCTTCTATTCCGTCGTAAAAGCACTAGATCTGCTAGTTACGGCGTAACCTTATAAGTGGTTACGCCGTATTCTTCAATAAACCTGGTTACGTCGTAAGTGATGCAGTAGTTACGGCGTAAGTATCTGCGGCGTGGAACCTCTTTTGACCTAATAGAGTTACGTCGTAATCTTTGGAAGGAGTTACGCCGTAACCTCTTGATGAGTTGGACTTCAGGGTCACGCAATAGTTACGGCGTAATGTGAGAGACGAGTTACACCGTAACCTCTTCAAAATAAGCATACTGCGATAAATCCTTAGTAACGTTTCCATTTCCGCGTCTCTTTAGCTCCAATGCTCGCAATTTACCTGAAAGTGTAAAACAATGGAAAACAAGCGTAAATCCATATAAATGATATAAATAACGAGCATTAACGGGGGAAATTGACACTTAATATTCAGGACTATTTGATGTTATCAGAAACCTTCTTTACCCAAAACCCCCAAATTAACCCATGAACCCCAACTTTAAATTGTGCAAATACATTCAATTATGTGTCATAACTTGTGGGGATTGATTGTTATGGACTAAACTCTAACATGGGAACACAATTTCCTCATAAATTTACCACTAGAATTTGCCTTCATATTTTCCCTCCTTTGTTATTCATGTCAAACATAAACATACCCAAAATAGAATGTCTAGGAATGAGAGGAAAATGTTTGTTTAATAAAAACTTGGCCCATGTTTGCTAACATGGCCAGATTTGCTAACTTGGCAGTTTTAGTTTCTCAAGTTTCATTTCAACACTTTGGCCACATAACATTTCTATAACTATTCATTTTAACTTTTGACTATTAGGTTTGGCTTTCTACTTCAAATTTTAAGACTAGCCAACTTTACAAACATATAAATGTCTTAGTCACACTTTGACAATGGCATTTTAGTAATAAAATACCTAAAACCAGTTTTGGGATGTAATAAATTATGGTATCTTTAAGCTTTGTAATAATAATTTCAAATAAAAATAATATAGTAATCTCGATTAAGCTTTTATATCTACCTTTGCAATGGGTTATTAGTTTGGAACGATAAAAAAGAAAATGCGAACATTTAATTCGAGAAAAGGGGAGTAGAAAATAGAAAATCCTTTATTTTTTAACTCAAAACAAAGTTTCAAAAAAGTATAGCAAAATAAAATATGTGCTTTTCTATTATTTCCTCTAAACTTTTACTAATCAGCTCGATTTATAAAATTTGTAAATGCAAAATCATTTAAATACATTTTCTGAATTCTAACACATTTCAAAGAAAAAAAGGGCACTTCTAGTTTTCCAAAATAATACTATGTAATCTAAAAAAAAGTTTACGATATGTAGCTCTTACGGTTTTGATTTAAAATAAAAACTATACAATGAGGATTGGTACATTTTGTGGGTAGTTAAATTCATGGGTGGATAATCTCTATTATATATAAAGCAAAAAAGTTTTGTTTAAAACTGTAACGCCCCGACCCGACAAGGGTAAAGGAATCACAAGTAATGGTGTCATATCAAAGCAAACATAAATATCCAAAAGAAATCTCAACATAATATTGAAATAATCCAAGTCAAATGACTTCAATACATAGGTCCCAGCGGAAAATAAACTCCAAATGAAATGTCTAAGATATAAAGTCTAAATGGCATCATAAGATCAAAACTAAAATCTCTAAGGTAAGTCCACACAGCACTCATCCCAAAGCAATACCCAACTCCAATGCTTAGATACCTGCCGCGGAAGAAAAGAAATGCGGCTGAGCTTCAAAAGCCCAGTGAATAGATATACAAGCAAAACGAATACGAAACGAGAACGAATCTGAAATAAAGTGAAAGAAAAATAGCAAAATCATAATCATTTCAAAAGATAAATCAGGATAATAGAATAAGTTTTATAGCTAACTACCTCGAGCCCAAATACATATGCCATATCATAAACAAAATCATATTCACATAAGGCAACATTTGTAGGGGAGACCTACCGGAGTTATGAAGGACGTGCATGCACGCAAGGCATCAATCATCGATAACATATAGCATATTACATATAATATATAACATATAACAGATCTAGGATGCACCCATACGCCCCACAAACATACATTGATAATATAATATAAATTGAGCTCATAACAAATAATGATAAGGGACGTGGCGAATTTCACTCTATGCCCTAGAGTCATGTCGAAGTGCATTATCGACACGGACATGGAACACCCATGACTAGTTAATAATTGGCTCGGGTGTCAAACTATCTTAGGTCAAATAAAATATCATAACTGACATAGATCATATTTTATCAAATGTTTAATCATGTTTTTCAAAATCAAAGTCTTCATATCATATAGTTCAAAATCAATGTTTTATGATTCAAAAATCAAAGTTCGATAAGCAACACTCAAATAGACACATTAGGGTTCATAGCAAAGGCTTAGGAAATCCTAATGTAGAAGCTAACGAAAAGAAAACGTTATAAGAAACCTTTACTGAAAAGGTCAGAATATCTGTACCTTATTCCAAAGCAAATGATCGAAAAGAAGAAACAGGGAAAGCAAAGGATTACTCCTTCTTCACATAACCTATACACATTAACGGTTAGTACATGTTATTTATGATTCTATAATCATCGAAATGATCTTTTAATATTTGGCTTTCATACTTAGTATATTTAATGATCTTAATACTTTAGGGTTTTATAATTAAATGAGACTTAAGTGTTTTATAATTAATATCGTAGATTAGGGTTCATTATGTCATTAATTAAAGTTTAGGGTTAAATGTGAAAATAGTTTAAACGTCTTAACTCACACATAAAATAACGAATTAATATACTTAGCTTCAAACCCTAATCGACTCTCATTTATGTTCTAGGGTTTTCTCATTCTTTAATATCTCATTAATATGCATTTACTTACATGTTACGTCTTTTAATGACTCGTTACTTAACCTAACATGTCATAAAACAATCTTTCCTTTTATGTTTCACCATGCACGTTTATGATTTTATGTGACATACATGTTACTTATTACTCGGATTAATTACACGTTTACACATTTACAAGTTCACTTGACTTATAATTACGCACACATAAGAGACACGATTCACAAACCATTAGGGTTTGGCATACCTTATTCGATTCACATATCAAACTAGGGTTTACGTTTACATGACCTTTACTCGTTTAATATACTTTTAAAACTCATATGTGGTTCGGTTCAACTTAGGTTTTCAATTAATAGGTTATTACGCAAGTCTTAACTCATCTACGTACTTAACTCATTCAAGTTATCATGTTTTACACTTTAGTCGAATTCTACACATGGTTCGGTTTAATACATATGGTTCGGTTAAATACATATGGTTCGGTCCTTATGCAATACGACATAGCCATGACCCGATTCAATATTACATATTACGTACATAGCTCTTTAATACTTTTAAGGTTTAAATCGTATGGTTTGCCTTGTTTTGGTTCTATTCGGCTCGACACAAAACAAAAGAAACACAAGTCGACCAAACGAATCAAGTTACAATACAATAACATAAGGTACATCAAAGGAAAACAAGAATAGGTTATACCTTGACTTGGTTGAAGCAAAAATCTCGACACCAATGGTGTTGATATTCGGCCGAATGGAAAGAAAAGAAAAAGAGAGAGGCAACAATAAACTAGGGTTTCACTTTTGTGATTATGTAGTGTATATATAGTAGTGATATTTTCGGTTAGGGCTTAGGAAAGGGTTTGGGTTTCGGCTTGGCCCAACCGAACACCATCCAAACGCACACCATATGGGCTCTTGAGTCCACACGACACAAAACAAACACGGACCAAATTAATTACACGAGACATTAAATCTTCGTCGTACCAAAATCGATTACGTAATATATTCGTTAAGTTTTATTTATTCGCAAGTTAAGTATTTAAATTTCGTTAAATGATATAAATGTATTTTACGTATTTTATAAATTTCGATTCCAAGGGTATTTTAGTCTTTAATCAGGTTTTCGATTTTCAGGTTTTACAATTCTTCCCCTCTAAAGAAAAATTTTCGTCCTCGAAAATTGAAATGAAACGAAACGAAAACGAAAACGAAATGAGAACATACCAAACTATTCAAAGAAATGAGGATAACTAGCTCGCGATCGACTCCTCGGTTTCCCAAGTAGCCTCACGTTTCGGATGATTTTTCCAAAGAATCTTAACGAACGGAATGACTTTATTTCTCATGACTCTTTCTTGCCTTTCTAAAATAGCTTCGGTTCTTCGATAAAGACATATCGGATTGAATTTGGTCAAACGGATAAGAAACAACGTGTAACGGATGATAGTTGTATCCCCTTAGGAGTGATACATGGAAAACGTCATGAACATGCGATAACGGAGGCGGAAGTGCTAATCGATACGAAACTTCTCCTATACGTTCTAGAATTTCAAACGGTCCGATAAATCGAGGATTGAGCTTGCCCTTGATTCCAAAACGTTTCACACCTCTAAACGGCGAAACTTTCAAAAATACACGATCTCCAACCCAAAATTCTAAATCACGACGATGCTTGTCGGCATAACTTTTCTGACGAGACCTAGCCTCCTTCAGCTTTTCTCTAGCAACAGCTACCTTCTCATTAGTGATCTCGATCATTTCCGGACCTTCAATCAAGCGTTCACCTACTTCATCCCAACAAATAGGTGCTCTACATTTCCTTCCATAAAGAAGTTCAAACGGTGCCGCCTTAATGCTAGCATGCCAACTGTTGTTGTATGCAAACTCTACTAAACATAAATATTCATCCCAACTGCCAGTCCATTCTAAAGCACAAGCCCTGAGCATATCCTCTAAGGTCTGTATAGTCCTCTCGATGACCATATGTTTGAGGATGAAACGCCGTACTAAAATTAAGTCGAGTACCCCAAGCTTTTGCAAACCTTTCCAGAAATGAGAAGTAAAACGCGGATCTCTGTCGGACACAATAGATGCCGGAGTACCATGAAGTCTAACGATCTCTTGCAGAAAAATCTCCGCCAATTTACCAATACCAAAATCCTTTCTGATTGGCAAGAAATGAGCAGATTTGGTTAGTCGATCAACAACTACCCAAATCGCATCATGCTTCTTCGGAGTAAGAGGTAGTCCAGTCACAAAATCCATAGATATCTTATCCCACTTCCATGTTGGAATATCCAATGGTTGTAACAATCCACTAGCCCTTTGATGTTCGATCTTAACCTGCTGACAAATCATACACTTCGACACAAACGTCGCCACATCTTGCTTCATGCCATTCCACCAAAAGTACTGCTTCAAATCCCTATACATCTTGGTAGAACCCGGATGGATAGTGAAAGGAGAACTATGAGCTTCAGTCATAACTTTCTCACGAAGTACCGAATCATTGGGAACACAAAGCCTATCTCCATACCATACAATACCGTCATTATCAACCTTAAACTCCGTCTGCTTACCTTCTTCAACATTTTGCACCACGGCCCACAGCTCGCCGTCATCTTTCTGAGCTTCTTTAATTTGCAGTATAAGGTTCGACTCCACCTTCATACTAGCCCAGTATCCATCAAAATCTCGTACACACAACTCAACATCCAAACTCTCTAAGTCACGCAAAATCCTAGGCTCAATCTTGATACTCGCAAGAATGCCCGATTCCGGCTAAGCGCGCAGCAACTACGTTAGCCTTACCTGGATGATACTGAATGTTGGTGTCATAATCCTTAAGAAGTTCTAACCATCTTCTTTGTCTCATGTTAAGTTCCTTCAGAGTGAAAATATACTTGAGACTCTTATGATCAGTGAATATATCACACGCCTCTCCATACAAGTAATGTCTCTAGATCTTCAACGCGAACACCACTGCAGCTAACTCAAGGTCATGAGTTGGGTAATTCTCCTCATAAGGTTTTAGTTGCCTCGAAGCATAAGCTATTACCTTTCCATGTTGCATCAAAACACAGCCTAATCCTTTCTTAGATGCATCACTGTAAATTTGAAATCCTCCGGAACCAGTTGGAAGAGTCAAAATAGGAGCTGACACCAATCTCCGTTTCAACTCTTCAAAACTCTTTTCTCGTTCATCCGTCCATACAAACTTTTCACCCTTCCTCATCAGTTGGGTTAGGGGTAGAGCTAAGCGAGAGAAACCTTCAACAAAACGTCTGTAGTAACCAGCAAGTCCAAGAAAACTCGACCTCAGTCACGTCGTAGGTCTTGGCCATTTAGTGATAGCCTCAACTTTAGACGGATCCATGGTGATACCATCACCAGATACAATATGACCAAGGAAAGCGACTTGTCTTAACCAAAATTCGCACTTCGAAAATTTGGCATACAACTTCTTCTTCCTCAAAATCTCTAAAACTATCCGAAGATGTTCTTCATGCTCTTCTTCAGACTTGGAGTAAACTAAAATGTCGTCAATGAAAACAATAACGAACTTGTCGAGAAACTCATGGAAAACACGATTCATCAGGTCCATAAACACAGCAAGCGCATTGGTCAAACCAAAAGGCATAACGAGGAATTCGTAATGACCATATCCGGTACGAAACGCGGTCTTAGGAACATCTTGCTCCTTCACACGTATGCGATGATAACCGACCTCAGTCAATCTTCGAAAATAACTTAGCTCCTTGCAGTTGATCAAACAAATCATCAATACGTGGCAAAGGATAACGGTTACGAATGGTAATACGATTAAGTTCACGGTAGTCGATACATAGACGCATGCTTCCATCCTTCTTCTTCACAAACAAGACAGGTGCACCCCATGGAGAAACACTGGGCGAATAAATCCATTTTCTATCATCTCTTGCAGCTGTTCTTTCAACTCCTTCAGTTCTACAGGTGCCATGCGATACGGAGCCTTCAAATCGGTTCAGCACCAAGAATTAACTCAATGCTAAACTCAACTTCTCTAGCTGGGGGAAGACCAGGGAGTTCATCGGGAAAAACATCGGTAAATTCGCAAACAAGCGAAAGATTTTCAATGTTAGGACTCTCCAAAGATGTGTCCTTAACAGATGCTAGAAAACCTTGGCACCCATGAGCAATCATGGTCCGTGCCTTCATAGCGGAAATGAGTTTAACAGATTTAAGAGGTTGAGAACCATGATAAACGAATTCGGGATGTTTTACGTCTCCAAAGATCACCGTTCTAGCATAGCAGTCAATTGAAGCTCTATGATAAGCCAACCAATCCATGCCTAGAATGATATCAAAGTCGACCATATCGAGAGGATACAGATTTGCAAAGCGAATACGATCATCAAAACGAAGAGGAAACTTAACGTATTTATGATCAATGATCACGTGGTTCTTCATAGGCGTAGAAATCGATAAGTGATTTGTTAACGGTTTGGGCTTCATATTAAGTTTCTTAGCAAATGCGATAGATATAATGGAGTGTGTGGCACCGGTATCAAATAAAACGAAGACAGCATAATCATCAATGAAAAGAGTGCCCGTAATGGTACCTGAAGTGCGCTCCGCCTGGTTACGAGTAGTAGCATAGACACGTCCCATAGTAGTCGGCGGCTTAATGTAGTTTCCAGGAATCACCGGGTTCTTCTTAGGACAATCTTTAATCTTGTGAGCAGTGGAGCCACAAGCAAAACAACCACCAGTGGCCTTGAAACACTGCCCGGATGAGCCTTTCCACAAGTAGTACAAATAGGTGGGGGAGGAAAAACCTCAGCTGTCCTCTGTTGATTAGAAGATCCCGAGCGACCCGATTTGATCCTCGAGCTGATGATCCTTGTTGTAATGTGGTTATTGTTACCTTGGTTCTGACGATCACTTCCATTCTTACCAACATTTCTATTATCTTGACCCTCGTCTCAGCGCCCAGGTGTCAACATTCCTTCCGACTGACCCGTGATCATAACTCCTATCTACTTGACTCCTCGAATCATAACTCCTACCAGAGTTTCCCTTATAGTCATTGCCTTGAGTCCTACCTTGAATCCGATCACCATCGCGATTACGCTTGTTGGAACCCGAAACCTCATGAAATATCTCAATGTTACGAGTGCGTCATTGCGGCCGACACATTCTCATACTCAATATTAAGCGGTCGGTCCAACACCCACTTCTTCAGTCCCCACTTGAAGTGCTTAGCTTGACGCCTACCATCTCCAGCAATAGCTCCCACAAAACTCACCAACCTCATAAACCTACTCATGTACTCATTGGAATTCTCATAATCAAACGGTAGATTGCCCGATAATCCCTCTCATACCTTTCTGTTCAGATCGGGAAGTAACGGTTATAGAAGATAGTCTGAAACTCAGTCCAGGTACAAGTAACAGCAAAAGCATCTCCTCCTCTTGCTTGTTTGAGTGCCTTCCACCAATTTAAAGCATCACCTTCCAATTTGAATGCAACCAAACGAGTCTTAAACTCGTCTCCACAACCCAGTACTTCAAACAGCTTCTCAATATGAGTGATCCAGTCCTTGGCCTCAGTGGGAGTAGCAGCAGGTTACTAAACGAAAGAGGCTTGAGCTTATCGAAACGCTCGAGCCAAGTGTGAATACCGACGGGTTGATTTCCTCCACCACTACCCGAAGCCATTCCGATTGAATGTTGCTGATCACAATTCCATCATCTCGTGTAGTAAGACCAGGGAAAAGAGAGTTGAGAGCATTAGCAATCGCAATATCCATGTTAGTAGCATCATCGTCTCCATCCACGCTATCGGTGCGACGAGTTTGAACCATCTGAACGATATTCAAACGATTAGCAAAATGAACAATGGTGAGATACGAAATGGAAGTACGCGGAAGGAATCCTAAAGTCTACCCAAATCCTCACAGGTCAAATCCTAAGCTCTAAGGTCTCAAAACCTAGGCTCCATATGTCACCAGTTCTGACTACAAGTCGTAAACCTGGCTCGATACCATAAATTGTAACAAGCCCCGACCGAAAAGGGTAAAGGAATCACAAGCAATGGTGTCATATCAAAGCAAACATAAATATCCAAAAGAAATCTCAACATAATATTGAAATAATCCAAGTCAAATGACTTCAATACATAGGTCCCAGCGAAAAAATAAACTCCAAATGAAATGTCTAAGATATAAAGTCTAAATGGCATATTAAGATCAAAACTAAAATCTCTAAGGTAAGTCCACACAGCACTCATCCCAAAGCAATACCCACTCAATGCTTAGATACCTGCCGCGAAGAAAAGAAATGCGGTGAGCTTCAAAAGCCAGGTGAACAGATATACAAGCAAAACGAATACGAAAGCGAGCGAATACAAAATAAAGTGAAAGAAAAATAGCAAAATCATAATCATTTCAAAAGATAAATCAGGATAATAGAATAAGTTTTATAGCTAACTACCTCGAGCCCAAATACATATGCCATATCATAAACAAAATCATATTCACATAAGGCAACATTTGTAGGGGAGACCTACCAGAGTTATGAAGGACGTGCATGCACGCAGCATCAATCATCGGATAACATATAGCATATAACATATAATATATAACATATAACAGATCTAGGATGCACCCATACGCCCACACACATACATTGATAATATAATATAAATTGAGCTCATAACAAATAACAGATAAGGGACGTGGCAGAACTTCACTCTACTGCCTTAGAGTCATGTCAGAAGTGCATTACTGACACGGACATGGAATCCCCATGACTAGTTAATAATTGGCTCGGGTGTCAAACTATCTTAGGTCAAATAAAATATCATAACTGACATAGATCATATTTT
Source organism: Chrysanthemum makinoi (assembly GCA_910596185.1). Taxonomy (NCBI): domain Eukaryota; kingdom Viridiplantae; phylum Streptophyta; class Magnoliopsida; order Asterales; family Asteraceae; genus Chrysanthemum; species Chrysanthemum makinoi. The sequence goes on along the minus strand of OU343223.1, from coordinate 285,823,677 downwards.
ATCAAATGTTTAATCGTGTTTTTCAAAATCAAAGTCTTCATATCATATAGTTCAAAATCAATGTTTTATGATTCAAAAATCAAAGTTCGGATAAGCAACAGCTCAAATAGACACATTAGGGTTCATAGCAAAGGCTTAGGAAATCCTAATGTAAAAGCTAACTAAAAGAAAACGTTATAAGAAACCTTTACTGAAAAGGTCAGAATATCTGTACCTTATTCCAAAGCAAATGATCGAAAAGAAGAAACAGGGAAAGCAAAGGATTACTCCTTCTTCACAGAACCTATACACATTAACGCATTTATGTTTTATGATTCCATAATCATCAAAATGATCTTTTAATATTTGGCTTTCATACTTAGTATATTTAATGATCTTAATACTTTAGGGTTTTATAATTAAATGAGACTTAAGTGTTTTATAATTAATATCGTAGATTAGGGTTCATTATGTCATTAATTAAAGTTTAGGGTTAAATGTGAAAATAGTTTAAACGTCTTAACTCACACATAAAATAACGAATTAATATACTTAGCTTCAAACCCTAATCGACTCTCATTTATGTTCTAGGGTTTTCTCATTCTTTAATATCCCATTAATATGCATTTACTTACATGTTACGTATTTTAATGACTCGTTACTTAACCTAACACGTCATAAAACAATCTTTCCTTTTATGTTTCACCATGCACGTTTATGATTTTATGTGACATACATGTTACTTATTACTCGTATTAATTACACGTTTACACATTTACAAGTTCACTTGACTTATAATTACGCACACATAAGAGACACGATTCACAAACCATTAGGGTTTGGCATACCTTATTCGATTCACATATCAAACTAGGGTTTACGTTTACATGACCTTTACTCGTTTAATATACTTTTAAAACTCATATGTGGTTCGGTTCAACTTAGGTTTTCAATTAATAGGTTATTACGCAAGTCTTAACTCATCTACGTACTTAACTCATTCAAGTTATCATGTTTTACACTTTAGCTAAATTCTACATGGTTCGGTTTAATACATATGGTTCGGTTAAATACATATGGTTCGGTCCTTATGCAATACGACATAGCCATGACCCGATTCAATATTACATATTACGTACATAGCTCTTTAATACTTTTAAGGTTTAAATCGTATGGTTTGCCTTGTTTTGGTTCTATTATTTCTATCGACACAAAACAAAAGAAACACAAGTCGACCAAACGAATCAAGTTACAATACAATAACATAAGGTACATCAAAGGAAAACAAGAATAGGTTATACCTTGACTTGGTTGAAGCAAAAATCTCGACACCAATGGTGTTGATATTCGGCCGAATGGAAAGAAAAGAAAAAGAGAGAGGCAACAATAAACTAGGGTTTCACTTTTGTGATTATGTAGTGTATATATAGTAGTGATATTTTTGGTTAGGGCTTAGGAAAGGGTTTGGGTTTCGGCTTGGCCCAACCGAACACCATCCAAACACACACCATATGGGCTCTTGAGTCCACACGACACAAAACAAACACGACCCAAATTAATTACACGAGACATTAAATCTTCGTCGTACCAAAATCGATTACGTAATATATTCGTTAAGTTTTATTTATGCGCAAGTTAAGTATTTAAATTTCGTTAAATGATATAAATGTATTTTACGTATTTTATAAATTTCGATTCCAAGGGTATTTTAGTCTTTAATCAGATTTTCGATTTTCAGGTTTTACAAAAACTAAAAAAATGAGTATTGTTCAATCTCTAAACTGCCCATTTTAAAACTAAAAATTATACATGATAGCTTTTAACAATTTTGTTTGAACATAATTCTAGAAATAAAGAGACTTCTTTTGTATCTAATCCCAACATAAATAATTTCTAAGAATTTATCCATAAAACCCTATTAATACAAACAATGTCGAAAACGTTGTTTGCATTATTCGATCTCTATACGTTTTGATAATCACAAAATGTAAAAAAAACGTTACGTAAAAATATGCTTGATAAATTTTTAATCGAGAAAAAAATTATTTTCCCTAAAACTTACATTTTCATAAATTTGACAAAAGTTTTTACAAATTATTTTTGTAATTTAAAGAAATTTTTTATTCATAAGAAAATATTGAATTTGAATTTTTCCACTCAAATCAGATAAATTTTCACCAGATAAACATTTTCGCACTAAAATACAAAAACAGGAGCGGAGTCTATGGGATGGTTTTTATAGGCCGACGGTCCCTTATATATAGGAACGTCCAGCATTTATGGGACCGTCCCCCGCTCCTCTTTATGTCTATAAATATTGCACTATTCCACAGAAGAATCCACCTCTTTAGTACTAAAACTTTCTGCCTTCTTAACTCTTTCTAACCTCCCTTCTTTGATCACATTAATGTGTCGGTAATTGTTATTCAGTTCAAAGACTTCCAGATGCTACTGCTGCTTATATGGTTAAGACTGCTCATAGTGATCAATGAAAAATACTCCAAGTGTTATTATTGTTGCTGGTTATGTGTTACTGTTGCTTATTGAAGATTAAGACTGCTAGTGTATAATCTTTGCTGCTGGAAACTTCAAAGGAAATACACTAAGTAGTTACACTCTGTTCCCGAGTTTATTTTTTGGAGTGAAAGGGAAAGGTTTGGAATGGTAATAAAAAAGAATTGTGTTCCTGAGATTTTTTAGGAGGGGAGAGGAAAGTAAAGGATAGTAAATTACATCAAAATTAATCTCCTAATTTACTTCCCAAATTGGGATGAAATGGAGTGAAGTTGATTTTAAAGCTATTTTTTTGTTACATCCTCCTTTTTTCTTTCCAGCTCGGGAACATAAGATAAAAAAATAATTTTTTATTCCTCTCCTCTTTACTTCTCTTTTTTTCCCTCTCCATCTCTCGTCTTTCCATTTTATACTCGGGAACAGGGTGTTAGTGCTGCTAGAAGGAAAGTTAGTGCTGCTATTACTAAGTTAGTGCTGCTGAAGACTTAATTCTGCCAGAGTAAAGATTAGTGCTGCTGGTTGTTATTAATGTTGTTTGTAATTATAAATCGGTTTAGATAAGTATAGAATGTTTAGATAAGTATGTAAACGATTTGATATACTTAGGAAAGTATTCTTATTTTGGAGAATACGTATTATAACCCTAATAGGACTCCTTATTCTATAAAAGGAGGCCTAGGGGCATAGAGATAGATCGTATTGTTTTGTTAGCTTCAAGGTTGTAAACCCTAATACTTGCTATAGTATTCGTATTATTCATCAATAATATTTAAGCGTTTATTGTTTGTTTATGTTCTTCTTAATATCAATTACTAAATTCCGCATAGTGTTTGATTAAACTCAAAACAATTTCTAAACGAGTTATGTTAGTTTTTCTAGCATAACTTAACCTTTGCAAGCTAAGGGATTAAGATCAAGTATTCAACTAGGATCAACAAGTGGTGTTAGAGCTTGTGATTCTAGAAGATATGATAAAATAAGAACCTATTATTATATTCAAGAACTTGCTGCTAAAGATGGATTCTGACTCTACACATATCGTTGCTGCATCAAGGATTCCAATCCTCAAGGCTGGTGAATATGAGATCTGGAGGATGCATATTAAGCAGTATATCCAGATGCTTGACTTCTAAATCAGGGAGCTCATTGAGAATGGAAATGCTCCACCAAAGACAACAACATCTCCAGATGGTGTTGTGACTCTTATGCCTCCTACTACTACTGAAGAAAAGGGTCAAAGAAGATTGGAGGTTAAAGCAAGAAGCACTTTGATGATGTCCATTCTTAATGAACATCAGTTGAAGTTCAATTCCTAAAAAGATGCCAAGTCTCTCATGGAAGCTATTGAGAAGAGGTTTGAAGGTAGTGATGCTACTAGGAATGTTAGGATTTAGAAAATCCAGCTGTTAAAGTGTCGGTCACCTCAAGTATATGTAATCGTTAGAAAGCTCGTAGTCGTAGTTATTTAATATTAGTTAGTATTTAGTTTAGTAACACCGTGGAGGACGGACGGGTCTTTACCCACTGTATATGATAAGGTTTTAAAAGGTACCTTTTTGAGGGGTCGTTTAAGCCCTTATTTGATCACTTTTGTATCCGTTATTACTTAATATCGTTCCTTTTCACTTTTTAGGTCTCTTGAAGGCAAATTGCTGTAATGGCATTATTTGGACGAAAAGGCGCGGATATACGAAGAAAATGGCCAAAGTCAAGAATCGAGACACTCATTGCTGAAAATACAAGGTGACGGCGTCACTGCTATCTGCGGCACGCCGTCGGAGGATTTTATGACGGAGACGGCCAAAACTCTTATTTTCAAGTGACGAAGTCAAGTTATAAAAGAGTAGGCCGTCGCAACTCGGACGCCTAGATTCAATCCAGCACGGCGTCAGAAGATGAAGAGACGGCGTCCTGCAATCACAAGGTGCACGCCGTCGCAAGTCTAACGTGGCCGACGAAACCCTAATGAGGCGACGACGGCCACAAAACATAAGGTGGCAAATGTGTAATCTTATATATAGAATCCGAATTTTTCAGTATTTGAGTGTAGTCTTTTGGAGTAAAAACCTAAATCGAACCAAGGCTGTCTTGTATAGTATTTTAGGGTTCCAAACCCTATCTTACACCAAGATAAGTGTTTTACTTCATTAATTCAATTATGTCTTTGATTATTTGTGTGTATGCTTGCATGTTCTCCATGTCCGGCTAATTTACTTGTGTGTTTGCTTAGGGAATATGAAACTTAATTATTGAATATTGATTGGTTGTCTCTTATCTTAGTTGATTAATGATCTAGTAATGCGATAGGTCATTCGTGGTGTACTTAATGCTTGATTAAATCTTTGTGAACCTTAGAATATAACTCCTTGAGTAGTTGTAAGCTAAACCATCCAAAGAGTGCCTTAGAGTAAGAGTTTATTATCCCTAGTTGGTTTTGTAGACGAGACCCTTTGGTAAGTTCAAAGAGTTAGGGAGAAACGCATACCCTACAACCTTAGACACACAATGCAACTAAAAATAAGGACGTGACAATTCAACCACCAATAGGAGATAATTAAGGAGAGTAAAACCTAAGTAAACACATCTTTAAACTATCATACGAGCACACAATAATTAGACATAGACTACATACACCTTAGATTAGATAATTAGATAAGTAGAGTAATCGGTAGCAATACCAACCCCCCAAATCCAAACCCCGAGATTCGTACATTTCCTTTCCTTAAAAAAAATATAAAAAGAAAAAAAATAATCTTCCTCAACCCCAACCTTAGCGTAGTAACTTCTCACTAGCATTCCTATTCCCCTAGAGAACGATATCAATACCCGTGGCTTACCCTAATACTACACTACAATGATTAGGTTCACTTCCTAGGGTGTTGAAAAACTTGCTCGACGAAAAGGAAGTTCCTTTGACCCCGAACGACGCGTGTAGCGTTATCAAGTTTTTGGCGCCGCTGCCGGGGAATAGAATAGCTAGTTAGTAGTCCACCTCGTTTAGGCTTCTTTGCTTGATTCCTATCAAGTAAATTTTTCTTATTTTTAGCTTTCTCATAGTCTATCCCCCTTCTTCGTGACCTTTGTTCATAATCCCATCACTTTTCATCATGGAAGGTGATAACCACCCATCATTCATCAACCCACCACCAATTGACCCGCCAAGAGCCCGTACTCTTGGTGAATACTCGAGTCCAAGCCACCTAGGCTATAGGAACACCATTGAGCTTCCCGACCAAGCCCAAACTACGGCCCTGCGATCCGACACCATCCGGTTGGTGCAAAACGGACGTGCATTCCATGGACTTCGCTCCGAAGATCCAAATCAGATCTAGGGATTTCCTTAAAATTGTCGATTCCATCGACCTCGATGCTACTACTCGGGAGACCACGCGTCTGCGTCTCTTCCAATTATCTCTACGGACCAAGCTAGTAATGGCTTGAGCGACTTAACGCCGGCTCCATCTCAAGTTGGGATGATCTTACCTCTCGCTTCCTTGCTCAATTTTTCCCACTGGGGAGAACCACTAAACTTAGGCGAGACATCTTGACGTTTCAACAACTCCAAGGTGAGTCTCTCTACAAAGCATGGACTCGATATAAGGACCTACTCTGTAGACTTCCCCATCATGGCATTGATCTTTGGCTTCAAATCCAAATCTTCTCTGACCATACCGATTTCATCACTCGACGATCCATTGATCGAGCCGGTGGAAAGGCTTCATGACTTTAATGCGAGAAATCTAGGGATATTTTAGAGGAGCTTGCTGATCAAAGCTACGAAGAGTGGAATGAATCTCCTGAAACTCCGGTTAACGTAGTTAATGCCATATCAACTCCTTTTGAATCTTCTAACACCCTCGAGGAGCAAATGAGTGCCATTGAGAGAGGGATTGATTATCTTATGGAAAGGCAAAGAAGAGTCCCAGTACAAATTCCTCGAGAAGCTGTCAAATCCACCAATTCCAAACCACCCCACACACTTTTCCGAGTCCCCAAGTCGTGAGACAAAACCCAAATTCCAAAGGCGCTTGGTTCTACTTCCCAATACCACTTTCACCAAGCTTTAAGGAACAAATGAGGAGTACATGGCAGCTCATACAGAGATTAGCCAAATTTGAAGAGGAGGTTTATAGGCAGAGAGAGGAAATGCAAGCAAAAATGATGTTAATGATGAATTTGGTAATAGAATATACCAAAACAAAAGTTCCCAAAAAGGTACTAGTAAGAAACAACGATTGTCCTCCCACTGTTTGTTAACGCGTTTCCATTATGCTGAGGATGCAAGGTTGAGATGAGGAAAACCGAGGAAAGCGAGGGAGGGAGTCTCAGTACTAATGATGAGCCTGAGACCATTGAGTACTACCTTAAGCACGAAATTAACAAAAAAAACCTTTGAAAACCAAGTAAACAACTTTAGGTACAATGAAGTTCTTAGGGAAGCCCTTGAAGGAAAAATGAATGGAAGAAAGAGTATGGCCTTACTATGGGACCCGTATGAGTTGGTACATAAAAACCAACAATTAACAAAAAACGAGACACCACAGGGAATTTCGTGATACCATGTAGCATAAGTGATATTGATAATATAAATGCCTTAGCCGATCAGGGGACTGATGTGAACATAATGCCATTATCAATCTATAATAAGTTAACTAAGGAGAAACCACCCAAGACCGATCTTAGACTTCCTTAGCTAATCCCACTTATGTCCACCCCATAGGAATGTGGTGGATGTTCTAATGAGGTGGCTATATCGTTTATCCGGTGGATTTCGTGATCATTGATGTTGAGGAAGATAAAAACGTGCCCCTCATTCGTGGGACACCATTTCACGCACCGCCAAGGCAACCATCAAATGCGGAGGCGCATCATGATACTGGCGGAAAGGGCAGCTAGGATACCCATCATGGTATCTCTTTAAGATCATGGAAATGATTAGGTGGAAACGAAAAGCCCCTGGCAATAGTGTTAAGAAGAAGATGAATTACTGGGTAAAAGGGTATAGGGACTTTATGGTTCAAGGACTGTATGCAACGTTGTGGAAACCCGATAAGAAGTTAGGAAATAATCCCCCGATACCAAAGGCACAAGGAACCCTAAGGAATTTCTAAAGGAGAAAAAGTACTTATACAAATCACGGATAGGGCATTACGGTGAAACAAACCAAGATGGTTTGGACCTTTCACAGAAGAAACCAATTTAAAAGATAAAACCGTCATCATAATAGACAACGTTGGCAAGGAATCCACGGTAAGCATACAACGTCTACACTTTGACGAAGGCCGAAGAAGGTGTACGTTAATGAAGTCACGTAGAGCGACTACGAGAGTCTAGCTACAAGACTCATAAATAAAGAAAAGCGCTTGGTGGGAGGCAACCCATGCTTAATTGTTTGCTTGTTAGTGTCATATGTCTTTTATTGATTGTTTATTCTCATGTTTAAATTTGTAAAAATGCTTTATTTTGTTTTAACCCGTTAATTGCATATAAAGGTATTTTACATCAGGGATAAGTGTAGGGAGGATTACACACATTTTCAAAAAAAACGTAAACATGAGAATAACAATTCATTAAAAGATATATATGTGTTTTTAAGTCAAATGCTTGTATGAGTCATAATGGATGTTTTAGAAATTTTTCCGATTCTAAAGATGTAAATTTTCCGAGAAAATGCAGAGACAGAGTTTTGTCAGGGATAACGGCGGTGATGAAGGAGTAAAACAACGATTACTTTTTCTCGTTTTCGACTACTTATAAATTTTTGGAATTTTCCAGTTTAAAAACATCCATTCCACAAGCATTATATCCTAGTTTAAATCGAGTCTTATATATATTTATTACCGCCGATTTTGCTTGAAGGTTTTGTTTTTTCTTCAAGTGTGTAGGTTTAGTTTATCAAGAAGAAGTTACATAAGATTGGAAGGAGCTTTTCACGCATAAATTCTTCTTGGAAAGGATTTAACCACTACTTCACACACGGATCCTACCGAAAGCTAATCGGTACTAGTTTCTTTCGTTTTTCATTACCTTCCATTATCATAACTTTGATACTTTCGGGAACATTGGGGACAATGTTCAGTTTAAGTGTAGGGAGGAAAATAAAACGGGAACTTTGAAACTATGCTTATCCTTGATTATTTGCTTCCAAGTGTATTTGTATAACAAACCATGAGAAAATGTCGGTTAGGGTAATTTTGGCACCAAATTTTTAATTTTTCATGACATATAGGAGTGGGCCATTAGTTTTAACAAAAGCGTTTCACGGATAGGAAATTGCATGACTAGCACAAAAACCCTTTACCACCCAAATTCCACCCAAAAGGTGAGGATAACCCTTAGATTAGTAGGAATTAAAAGCATTCATCTTTAATGCTTAGAGTGTGAACCGGTAGTATATTAGATTCTATAACTTGTTTTGTGATGCATCCCGAGATCGCTAGTAAGACTACACTTGTGTAGTTAGGAATAACTAAATGATAAGAGGCATTAGGATAACCCTTGTTTGATACCCGTAATATAATTACTTCTTCCACATCGGTTGAGTAATTCCCCACACCCTTTGCGTTGTACTCATCTTTAGTACACGATACCCTAGTTAACCCCTCAGAGCCTATCCTTTTCGGTTCTCGTGATGTTTGGTTTTTCCGGAATATCAATGAAGAGCATTGTTTACACCACACCCCCAAATATACACCCAAATCGCCTTAGCCTACCCTGTATGCACTCACTTTTAGTACATTATTGTTATCACCCAAAACCCTTAGTTCAATTATCTGGTTGCTTGCATGAGTTGCTAAGTCGAATCATATCCTTTGTATAAAGTTTTGGGACGATTGGGATTCATGGGAAAAGTTAAAGTTTATGAAATGACGGGAAGGAAACGTTAAATTCAAATTCCCTTTGTTTGCGTAATAATGTACCCCAAGTGTTTTGATCTTTTCAATTCGGGTCAAATTAGTGTTAGAGTAATAAAAACTCAAGTGTAGGGATGTGCCTATAAATACCTATCATTTTGATGTTACCGTAGAGGATGGTAGAGTAAAAGTGTATGAAAAAAAATCGAAAAAAATAGAAAAAGAGAAAAGAAAAAATAAAATAAAAAAAAAAAAAATCATACGGGCTACCATCCTACATCTATCCTTTAAATTTATGTTTGTTTGTTTCAGTTAGCTAAAGTCTAGAGTGTCGAGTCTTGGCTTAGCAACGCCATTCTTCGTATGCATTTAACATAGTGATTTTTGACTTGCCACCACTAAAAAGCCTATCCCACCAAACCCTTTGTTTCCCTACCGTAAGCCTAACGTTACAACCCTTTAAAGACCTCTTTGATAGTCTTTCCTAGGTGCTTACGCCAAAGCCATGGAGGTTTGATCTATTCTCAAGCCTATGGTAATCTATGTACTAGGACCGGTTAATGAGTGTTTACCTTCCATTTCTAACTTGTTATATTTCATATACACCCGAGAGAGATGTGAGTATCTAAACACCCCATGTGAGGTGCTAGCATGTAATTTCGTGCTTATTATGACTTTTGTGGGGCTTATATGTGTTGTGGATTGTTCTAAACCAATTCTTCATGACCCCTAACTTATAAATTAATTGGCTAAAAGCACATTTGACCCCTTATTTGATCACTTTTGTATCCGTTATTTCTTAATATCGTTCCTTTTCACTTTTTAGGTATCTTGAAGGCAAATTGCTGTAATGGCACTTATTTGGATGAAAAGCGCGGATATCTGAAAGAAAATGGCCAAAGTCAAGAATCGAGACACTCAGCTGCGAAAATACAAGGTGGCGGTCTTTGCTTATCTATGACGCCGTCGGAGGATTTTGCGACAGGACAAAAGCCAAAACTCTTATTTTCAAGTGACGACGTCAAGTTATAAAAGAGTAGGCCGTCGACTTCAGACGGCCTAGATTAATCCAGACGGCGTCAAGTGAAGAGGACGGCGTCACAAATCACAAGAATGGCAATCGTCATAAGTATAAGGTGGCCAAACGAAACCCTAATGACGGCAACGGCGTCACAAATCAAAAGGTGACGCCGTCGCATGTGTAATCTTATATATAGAATCCGAATTTTTCAGTATTAAAGTGTAGTCTTTTGGAGTAAAAACCTAAAACGAACCAAGGCTGTCTTGTATAGTATTTTAGGGTTCCAAACCCTATCTTACACCAAGATAAGTGTTTTACTTCATTAATTCAATTATGTCTTTGATTATTTGTGTGTATGCTTGCATGTTCTCCATGTCCGGCTAATTTACTTGTGTGTTTGCTTAGGGAATATGAAACTTAATTATTGAATATTGATTGGTTGTATCTTATCTTAGTTGATTAATGATCTAGTAATGCGATAGGTCATTCGTTGTGTACTTAATGCTTGATTAAATCTTTGTGAACCTTAGAATATAACTCCTTGAGTAGTTGTAAGCTAAACCATCCAAAAGTGCCTTAGAGTAAAGAGTTTATTATCCCTAGTGGGTTTTGTAGACGAGACCCTTTGGTAAGTTCAAAGAGTTAGGAGAAAGCATACCCTACAACCTTAGACACACAACGCAATTAAGAATAGGGACGTGACAATTCAACCACCAATAGGAGATAATTAAGGAGTAGTAAAACCTAAGTAAACACATCTTTAAACTATCATACGAGCACACAATAATTAGACATAGACTACATACACCTTAGATTAGATAATTAGATAAGTAGAGTAATCGGTAGCAATACCAACCCCCCAAATCCAAACCGCGAGATTCGTACCTTTCCTTTCCTTAAAGAAATTATAAAAAGAAAAAAAATAATCTTCCTCAACCCCAACCTTAGCGTAGTAACTTCTCACTAGCATTCCTATTCTCCTAGAGAACGATATCAATACCCGTGGCTTACCCTAATACTACACTACAACGATTAGGTTCCTTGCCTAGGGTGTTGAAAAACTTGCTCGACGAAAAGGAAGTTCCTTTGACCCCGACGACGCGTGTAGCGTTATCATTTTGGCCGTGGCGGTGAATAGAATAGCTAGTTAGTAGTCCACCTCGTTTAGGCTTCTTTGCTTGATTCCTATCAAGTAAATTTTTCTCATTTTTAGCTTTCTCATAGTCTATCCCCTTCTTCGTGACCTTTGTTCGTAATCCCATCACTTTTCATCATGGAAGGTGATAACTACCCACCATTCATCAACCACCACCAATTGACCGCCAAGAGCCGATAACGGTGAATACTCGGATCCAAGCCACCTAGGCTATAGGAACACCATTGAGCTTCCCGACCAAGCCCAAACGGCCCTGCGATCCGCCACCATCCGGTTGGTGCAAAACGGATGTGCATTCCATGGACTTCGCTCCGAAGATCAAAATCAGCATCTAAGGGATTTCCTTAAAATTGTCGATTCCATCGACCTTGATGTACTACTCGGAGACCACGCTGCGTCTCTTCCAATTCTGGGACCAAGCTAGTAATGGCTGGCAGGCGACTTCCGTGGCTCCATCTCAAGTTGGGATGATCTTACCTCTCACTTCCTTGCTTAATTTTTCCCACAGGAGAACCACTAAACTTAGGCGAGACATCTTGACGTTTCACAACTCCAGGTGAGTCTCTACAAAGCATGGACTCGATTTGGGACCTACTCGTAGACTTCCCATCATGGCATTGATCTTGGCTTCAAATCCAAATCTTCTATGACCATACCATTTTCATCACTCGACGATCCATTGATCGAACCCCGTGGAAGGCTCAGCGACTTTAATGCAGAGAAATCTGGATATTATAGAGGAGCTTGCTGATCAAAGCTACGAATATTGGAATGAATCTCCTGAAACTCCGGTTAACGTAGTTAATGCCATATCAACTCCTTTTGAATCTTCCGATACCCTCGAGGAGCAAATGAGTGCCATTGAGAGAGGGATTGATTATCTTATGGAAAGGCAAAGAAGAGTCCCCGTACAAATTCGAGGCTGTCCAAATCCGATTCCCCAACCACCCCACACCTTTTTCCGAGTCCCCAAGTCGTAGCAAAACCCAAATTCCAAAGGCTTCGTTTCTACTTCCCCAATACCACTTCACCAAGCTTCAAGGAACAAATGAGGAGTACATGGCACTCATACTGGAGGATTAGCCAAATTTGAAGAGGAGGTTTATAGGAAGAGAGAGGAAATGCAAGCAAAATGACGAAATGATGAATTTGGTGATAGAATATACCAAAACAAAAGTTCCCGAAAAGGTACTAGTAAGAAGCAACGATTGTCCTCCCACTTCGTTTGTTGCCGTTCCATTATGCGAGGATGCAAGGGTTGAGATGAGGAAAACGAGGAAGCAAGAGGGAGGAGTCCAGTGCTAATGATGAGCCGAGACCATTGAAACTACCTTAAGCACAAAATTAACAAAAACAATTGAAAACCAAGTAAACAACTTTAGGTACAATGAAGTTCTTAAGGAAGCCCTTGAAGGAAAAATGTGAAGAAAGAGAAGTATGGCTTGCCCATGGGACCCTATGAGTTGGTCATAAAAAAACCATTAACAACGAGACACCACAGGGAATTTCGTGATACCATGTAGCAAAGGTGATATTGATAATATAAATGCCTTAGCCGTCAGGGCGATGTGAACATAATGCCATTATCAATCTATAATAAGTTAACTAAGGAGAAACCATTGAGACCGTCTTAGACTTTCCTTAGCTAATCACACCTATGTCCACCCCATAGGAATCGTGGTGGATGTTCTAATTGAGGTGTCTAATATCGTTTATCCGGTGGATTTCGTGATCATTGATGTTGAGGAACATAAAAGTGCCCTCATTCTTGGGACACCATTTCTGCCACCCAAGGCAACCATCAAATGCGGAGGGCATCATGATACTCAAAAGGAAGGTACGCTAGGATACCCATCATCCCAGGTATCCTCTTAAGATGGGAAATGATTACGGGTGGAAATCGAAAAGCCCTGGCAATAGTGTTAAGAAAAGATGAATTACTGGGTAAAAGGTATAGGGACTTTATGGTTCAAGGATTGTATGCAACGTTAGTGGACCCGATAAGAAGTTAGGAAATAATCCCACTGATACCAAAGGCACAAAGGAACCCAAGGAATTTCTAAAAGGAGAAAAAGTACTTTATACAAATCACGGATAAGGGCATTACGAGGTGAAAACAAACCAAGATGGTTTGGACCTTTCACGTGAAGAAACCAATTTAAAGATAAAACCGTCACCATAATAGAACGCGTTGGCAAGGAATCCACTGTAAGCATACAACGTCTACACCCTTTCGACGAAGGGAAAGCGAAGGAAGAAGGTGGCGGTAATGAAGTCACGTGAGGGCACGACTACGAGTCTAGCTACAAGACTCTTAAATAAAGAAAAGCGCTTCGTGGGAGGCAACCCATGCTTAATTGTTTGCTTGTTAGTGTCATATGTCTTTTATTGATTGTTTATTCTCATGTTTAAATTTGTAAAATGCTTTATTTTGTTTTTAACCTCGTCTTAATTGCATATAAAGGTATTTTACATAAGGGATAAGTGTGGGGAGGATTACACACGTTTTCAAAAGAAACGTAAACATGAGAATAACAATTAATTAAAAGATATATATGTGTGTTTGTTCGAGTCAAATGCTTGTATCGAGTCATAATGGATGTTTTGCGGAAATTTTTCCAGATTCTAAAGATGTAAATTTTCCGAATTTTTCCGAAAATCGCAGACGATTTTGTCGGATAACCGACGGCGTCAGGATCGCAACTGAGGCGTCGAAGGAGTAAAACAACAGATTACTTTTTCTCGTTTTCGAGCTACTTATAAATTTTGGAATTTTCCAGGTCTTAATTTTCCGAAAATTCTGTAAACATCCATTCCACAAGCATTATATCCTAGTTTAAATCGAGTCTTATATATATTATTACCGCCGATTTTACGCGAAGGTTTCGTTTGTTTTCTTCAAGTGTGCGGTTTAGTTTATCAAGAAGAAGTTACATAAGATTGGAAGGAGCTTTTCACGCATAAATTTTTCTTGGAAAGGATTTAACCACTACTTCACCACGGATCCTACCGACTAATCAGGATACTAGTTTCTTTCGATTTTAATTACCTTCCATTATCATAACTTTGATACTTTCGGGGAACATTGGGGACAATGTTAGTTTAAGTGTAGGGAGGGAAAATAAAACGGAACTTTGAAACTATGCTTATCCTTGATTATTTGCTTTGTCCAAGTGTATTTATGTAATAAACCATGAGAAAATGTCGGTTAGGGTAATTTTGGCACCAAATTTTTAATTTTTCATGACATATAGGAGTGGGCCATTAGTTTTAACAAAAGCGTCTCTCGGATAGGAAGTTGCATGACTAGCACAAAAACCACCACAAATTCCACCAAAATGTGAGGATCACCCTTAGATTAGTAGGAATTAAAGCATTCATCTTTAATGCTTAGAGTGTGAACCGTTAGTATATTAGATTCTATAACTTGTTTTGTGATGCATCCCGAGATCGCTAGTAAGACTACACTTGTGTAGTTAGGAATAACTAAATGATAAGAGGCATTAGGATAACCCTTGTTTGATACCCGTAATATAATTACTTCTTCCACATCGGTTGAGTAATTCCCCACACCCTTTGCGTTGTACTCATCTTTAGTACACGATACCCTAGTTAACCCCTCAGAGCCTATCCTTTTCGCGGTTCTCGTGATGTTTTGGTTTTTCGAATATCAATGAAAGAACATTGTTTACACACCCCAAATATTACACGCCTTAGCCTACCCTTATATGCACTCACTTTTAGTGCATTATTGTTATCACCCTAAACCCTTAGTTCAATTATCTGGTTGCTTGCATGAGTTGCTAAGTCGAATCATATCCTTTGTATACAATTTTGGGACGATTGGGATTCATGGGAAAAGTTAAAGTTTATGAAATGACGGGAAGGAAACATTAAATTCAAATTCCCTTTGTTTGCGTAATAATGTACCCCAAGTGTTTTGATCTTTTCAATTCGGGTCAAATTAGTGTTAGAGTAATAAAAACTCAAGTGTAGGGATGTGCCTATAAATCCCTATCATTTTGATGTTACCGTAGAGGATGGTAGAGTAAAAGTGTATGAAAAAAAAAATCGAAAAAATAGAAAAAAGAGAAAAGAAAAAAAAATAGAGTAAAAGAAAAAAAAAAAAAACAACAACATACGGGCTACCATCCTACATCTATCCTTTAAATTTATGTTTGTTTGTTTCAGTTAGCTAAAGTCTAGAGTGTCGAGTCTTGGCTTAGCAACGCCATTCTTCGTATGAATTTAACATAGAGATTTTTGACTTGCCACCACTAAAAGCCTATCCCACCAAACCCTTTGTTTCCCTACCGTAAGCCTAACGTTACAACCCTTTAAAGACCTCTTTGATAGTCTTTCCTTGGTGCTTACGCCAAAGCGATGGAGGTTTGATCTATTCTCAAGCCTATGGTAATCTATATACTAGGAACGGTTAATGAGTGTTTATCTTCCATTTCCAATTTGTTATATTTCATATACACACGAGAGATGTGAGTATCCAAACACCCCATGTGAGGTGCTAGTATGTAATTTCGTGTTGTTATGACTTTCTGGGCTTATATGTGTTGTGGACTGTTTAAACCAATGCTTCATGATTTAACTTAATGGGCACATTTGCTTGGGGTTTGGGGGGAAAAAACCTTTTGAGAACCGTTTAAGCCCTTATTTTTCACTTTTGTATCCGTTATTACTTAATATCGTTCCTTTTCACTTTTTAGGTCTATTGAAGGCAAATTGCTGTAATGGCACTTATTTGGACGAAAAGCGCGGATATACGAAGAAAATGGCCAAAGTCAAGAATGAGACACTCAAGTGCTGAAAATACAAGGTGACGGCGTCCTGCTTATCTGCGAGCCGTCGAGAGGATTTTGTGACGGCAGAAGCCAAAACTCTTATTTTCAAGTGCGACGTCAAGTTATAAAGAGTAGACCGTCGCAACTCGTACGGCCTAGATTCAATCCAGAGGCGTCGAGAGAAAGGACGGACGTCACAATCACAAGGTGACGTCGCAAGTCTAACGGCCAAGACGAAACCCTAATGCGAACCGACGGTCACAAAACATAAGGTGGCGTCGCATGTGTAATATATATAGAATCCGAATTTTTAGTATTAAAGTGTAGTCTTTTGGAGTAAAACCTAAACCAGAACCAAGGCTTCTTGTACAGTATTTTAGGGTTCCAACCCTATCTTACACCAAGATAAGTGTTTTACTTCATTAATTCAATTATGTCTTTGATTATTTTTGTGTATGCTTGCATGTTCTCCATGTCCGGCTAATTTACTTGTGTGTTTGCTTAGGAATATGAAACTTAATTATTGAATATTGATTGGTTGTCTCTTATCTTAGTTGATTAATGATCTAGTAATGCGATAGGTCATTCGTTGTGTACTTAATGCTTGATTAAATCTTTGTGAACCTTAGAATATAACTCCTTGAGTAGTTGTAAGCTAAACCATCCAAAGAGTGCCTTAGAGTAAGAGTTTATTATCCTAGTGGGTTTTGTAGACGAGACCCTTTGGTAAGTTCAAAGAGTTAGGAGAAACGCATACCCTACAACTTTAGACACACAACGCGTTAAGAATAAGGACGTGACAATTCAACCACCAATAGGAGATAATTAAGGAGTAGTAAAACCTAAGTAAACACATCTTTAAACTATCATACGAGCACACAATAATTAGACATAGACTACATACACCTTAGATTTGATAATTAGATAAGTAGAGTAATCGGTAGCAATACCAACCCCCCAAATCCAAACCCTGAGATTCGTACCTTTCCTTTCCTTAAAAAAATTATAAAAAGAAAAAAAATAATCTTCCTCAACCTCAACCTTAGCGTAGTAACTTCTCACTAGCATTCCTATTCCCCTAGAGAATGATATCAATACCCGTGGCTTACCCTAATACTACACTACAACGATTAGGTTCACTTTCTAGGGTGTTGAAAAAACACTTCAAACGAAAAGAAGTTCCTTTGACCCGACAATGGCGTGTGCGTTATCAGTATGCCTAATCCACAGCCCGTTGGTGGCGTTTTATTTATGATACTATAAATACCCTCTACCTCCCAAGGTAGAGGGTTGGAGCTCATAATAATACTTTTACTTTCTCAGTTCCCAAACCTCTAACATTTCTCTCTCTAAAAATCTATTGTATCGCTTCATAGTATCATGGTTTGATGTGTTTGTGAAATCCAATATGTTACAAATGGTATCAAGAGCCATGGTTTGATCTACATGTTCTTGGATTTCTAGTGGTTTTATATGGTTTTTGGGTTTGAAAAGGTTTAGTGGTATTTGCATCATTTAGACTATTTCTAGTGTTAAAGTTTTGATTTTATTGTTACTTTTGTGTTTAGAATGATTATAAGTGCTTAGGTTTTGATTTGGAAGGCTTGAATCACTGTGGTTGGGTTGTTTTTGGATTGAAATTCTACCTAGCGACTTGAGTCTCGGACTAGATTTCTTAGTAGCGACTTGTCTCTACTTTCTTCAGTGACTTGTCTTTGCTGTGGAAGCGACTTGTCTTTTGAGACAAAGAAAGAAATTACAGTAGTGGTCCTTGTCATCGTGCGATGACTTGTCTTTACGTTCTTGGCGACTTGACTTTGTTGTGGGAAGCGACTTTTGTTCTCTATGATTTGTCTTTTGAGACAAAGCAACAAATAGTACAAAGTTGTGGTCGATACTGCTTTGTCTAGCGATTTGTCCCTAGCGACTTGTCCATCTAGCGACTTGTTATTCTTAACTTCGTGTCGCGATTTTGTCACTAGCGTTGTCTTCGTAGCGACTTGGTCTTCTAGCGGTTGTCACTCCCTAGCGACTTGTGCCTAGCTTGACTTGTCCATTTAAGCGACTTGTATACCTAGACTTGGGTTTAAGAGACTTGTCTTCAGGTTTTAAGCGACTTGGTTTAATTATTGTTTTCGTCGGTTTTCTCTTGATTTAGTAAAATCCCGTGAAAGAAATCTATTTCCGTTTTAATCATAGAGTCATAAAATTCCGGAAATCTGTAATCATGTCTACCAACGGCCTAAAATCATCTCTTCTGGCGAGGACGTTCAACATTTGGATCGTCACTAGTCCCACCTATGCTTGACATAACTGTTATGACTCATGGGCTCAACGTAATTAGGTTGTAACTGCGGGAAAGGAAAATGGGGTTAATATTCTCAAATCAATTGATGAAGGACCTTATCAGATTGAGGCTAAGGTGGACTTTGAAGATGCGGTTGCACAACGATCTTAGGTTTGGGCAGATCAAAGATGTATGATGAGCTCATGATAAGGAGAAAAAGAGATCGATCTGACTATCTCCCGGGCTTCAAACATTATACTCCGGGTCTTCCAAAGACATCTACAAGTTAATCAATCACAACAGAAGCCAAGCAATTTGGGACAATGTTAAGATGCTTCTCTCGGTTGTAAAGAGAGCAGAGCATCTCAACGTATGATGACTTTGAGCACTTTAAGATGAAACCGGGGAAAGTGTCACCGAATATACGTGAGGTTCCACAAGCTCGTGAATGACATGAGGAATATCAAAATGACTATGCCAAATATTCAGCTAAATTCAAAGTTTGTGAACAACATGAATCCCGAATGGCACAAATTTGTCATTTCAGTCAAGTTAACAAAAGGTTTGAGGAACACTAACTATGAGCAGTTGTATAATGCTTCAGAATGAGAGACGTGCTACGTTTGAACGAATGATCTTGGAAAAATTCAATTCAAATTCTGGTAATGCAAGTTCGTCAAATGATTTAACAACATTCTACACAAATGTGGGAATAACCACCAAAGCATCTCAAGTTATACCAACTGGGGATGGTAACCACAAACTCATTCCTGATTCAGGGTATCAACCCTCAGACAAATTATTGGAACAAGTTTCTCATCAAGTGGCTCTTGTTGGAATCACTCCTAAACCTTAATTCAAGTGTTAGTGATTCATATGTAATAGTTAGCTTAATATGGCCTTTATGTTAGTAATTAGCCTTAGGCTTATGTAGAAGGCCCATAAGCCTAGGCCTAGTCCAATAAGGAAAAGGAAGGGACTAGAGTGTTATACAACTCCTCTCTATAATACTATGTAATAACCCTTGAGGGTTGGTTGTTCAATTCATTTACTCTTTCACCCTCTACGCATAACCTTTCCATTTTTGTGTTTTGTGAGTTGTTCATCCACCTTCTCTTCTTTCTTATTTCTACATATTGATGCTTGTGTTACATATATGGTGACCTAACATTGGTATCAATCACCAAATAGTTGGGTGAACGTATTGTTTTGAAGTTGGGTTTTTGGTCCTACGCGTTAAAACATACGGTTGGATTGTTTTAAACTTTGGTTCGCTTAAAAACTCATTTTTTACACTTTTCAATCCAAGATTCTTGTACTTTCAACGTTTTAGGTGTTAAAATACCTTTTTTTGGCATAAAGTTTCAAGCTTTGCTCGTGGATACTTGTTTTAAGCTGGTTTTTGTCTGGGGTTTCATTATATGGCAGTAACCGTTTTAGACACTTTGGATCATCAAGTTTCACATTTTTATGTTATTTTGGTGATATTGAAGTTACTTCATCACAAAAATTTGGTTTAGAAACATCTTTGGGCAAAAGTCGTCTTACGAGTAGTTCTACGCGTAACAAAACCCTAAAACTACGCGTAACGTGTCCTTGGTTTGATCTTGAGTTTAGGTAGCTTTTCGATTGAGTTTCTTGCTTGGATAAACGAGAAACCGCCGACTTTGGATATCTTTGCCTTTGTGATAGTGTAAAAGATCGTTTGGTAAAACAAAATTCACGCATAAGCTAAAGCTTACAGTAGACTTTTTACGCATAAGATTCATCTTACTTTCTAACTTTGTCTTCGCCTAAGGTAATCGCCTAAGGTTTCTACGCTTAACTTTCGTTTTCGCATAACTTTAGCGTTTTATCCTTACTGCGTAAGCTAATCATCGGCGTAACTCCTACATTACGCGTAACTTTCAATTTTTTTATGGTGTTGCTGGCTTGCGGTTTACTGCTAAGGACTCCTTCATCAACAACGGTACATTCGACTACAAAGATCCATTTAACAACACAAGTTTTCAACATGTCACAACCACCATACTCTAGCTATTTTCCTTACACTTATAATCAACAACAACAACAACTAACTCCACAACATCAACAATTTAATCATCAACAACAGATTTATCAACAACAATTTAATCAACAACATACTCCACAACTTGTAGCAACTCCACAACCTCTAATGGTTCAACTACCACCAAGTCTTCAAGTACAACCTTACACAAACTTCTACAATCAACATCCATCCAGGAATACTATGAAGGAACCGACAT
Source organism: Chrysanthemum makinoi (assembly GCA_910596185.1). NCBI lineage: Eukaryota > Viridiplantae > Streptophyta > Magnoliopsida > Asterales > Asteraceae > Chrysanthemum > Chrysanthemum makinoi. Next base: position 285,802,803 of record OU343223.1, on the reverse strand, counting down.
GGTTTGGCAAGATGTGTGAGGCTTTAAGTAGCCAACAATCAATTCATGAAGCCGGCTCACTTGATAGACCTCCAATGCTCACTCCAGGGAATTATGATCAATGGGTAATTAGGTTCTTTAGGTTTTGTGATCTAAAGAAGCCCCATGGAAAGTTCTTAAATAAGGTCATTATGGAAGGTCCATTTCGGATGCCTACTATATGCACCGAGATCCAGATGCCAATCCACCAAGAGATCTGCAGTCACTAACATTGCTACTTGTTGCGGACCTCACAGGTGATCAACTTCTACACTTTGAAGCCGACGAACTTGCAATGCAATACATCCTTTTAGGACTACCAAATCCAATACTTCGAAGTGTTGATGCTCAAAAGGCTACCAAAAGCAATGTGGGAACATATTCATCTTCTTATGGAAGGCATAACACTCAATCAGGAAGACATGGAATCCAAAATCTACTTGGCTTATGAACACTTCATGATTGAACCGGGAGAGACATTAGAGTCATATCATCATCGCTTTTGGACATCATTAATGATTTGGACAACCAATATCAACATGCCACGAATTGCTGTCAACACAAAGTTCCTAAGTAGTCTTGGTCCAGAATGGGAAAGTATGTCATTTTTCTCCTGTCAAGCGAAGATATGCATCATCACCTACGGTTGTTAATGCGATTATACGAAGCCTCATCAAAAAGAAGTTGATAAGGAAAGGATTATCCGTTAGCACTGTTTCACCTTCATTCTGGACAATCAACAACTTGCTGTGGGCTCACTCAAATATTCCTCCTCAACAAGCTCCTCACGGACTCCTCACCAACCGCAACTATCACACCTTATGATCCGTCATAAAAACAACCTCAACAAAATCAATTGGTTCCATACAACAACAACACTGCTCAAGCTCTTTACTGTGGTACGTAGGACTCGATGCCTTCGATGAATTGCAACAAAAGTTTGTTATGATTGCTACAGCATTTGGCCGTTATACAAACAAATCCAACAATCGCATTCGTTCTCCATCTAATACAAGGAATCAGTGTTTGTGAACAATGGACGCGTTGAAGTTCAAAAGCGTGGTTTATGGTGCGATCGAGATGGGAGGTCAAGGTTAAAATGCTATGGGAAGGAATCACATGGGTGCTCCGTAACACAAAAGGGCTGGTGGTTGAACGAAACTGGAATGGGGTTAATGGTCTTGATGCTATAACTTGTAATGAGAAAGGTCATCGGCTAATGCATGTCCTAAACTGCGGACAAGCGTGCTTATTTCAAAGAGCTTTATGGCTCTTAAGGATGAAGCCTGGTGGAACTCTTACCAACAAGAAACGAGCTTTATGGCAATGCAGATTCGATGATGATATGGAGGACTTGCAGCTAATGGCAGTGATGTTGATGGCACAAATGCAAGCTCTACTTAGGTGACACAGGGCCAGAGTATGACAGACGGCTTGTCTCAGTACTGAACAAACAATTATCATTAATGAACCGGTATCTCATGACATCGATCGACATAGTCCCGAGTGTTCAACATGAGCCTTCTACATCTCATTTGATGATTATCAACTAGACCCCGTAGTTATATTTGATGATCAAGATGACCTTATGGTTACCATTGATGATCAAGTTAACTCCGTGGTTATACTTGAGGATCTAAACAATGACCATGTTGAAACTCACGTTGAACAAAATGATTCTATGTTTGATCCAAATTTGACTCCGGACCCTAGTTAAAACCAACAATCCCGAGTTAGGAACATTACCATGATGTCATACCAAAATTAAAGAAAAATGCAACATTAACGAGGGGATAATGAATGCTTAATTCAACAACTCAAATTTTCAAAAATCAAGAAAAGCGAGTAGAAAAAGGTTTTGAAGACTTGCTTAAATCACACCAAAATGAAAATCTTTGGAATGGCAGTTGGAAGTGATCTAGCCTTGAATGAGATTTGTTGTCTCAAATAGAACAAATGAAACATGAACGTAAACAATAACAAGAATTGCGCTCTTGCACGGAAGGCTTCACAAGCCGAGGTGAGTTGTTTAACTTGTCAATAGCAGGTTCTCTGATACAAAAGCATTCAATAAAAGCAGGAATAGATATTTATCTCACGAAATTATGCGACTTACAAAACAAAATCAAAGTTTAAAGCTGACTGTTTATAAACATGGTAGATCAATCCACAACGATTCAAAGTTTTTATTCTCCAAACCAAAAGTCAAATGGATATGAATGCGAGAATCTTGCTGATTATAAACCTAAGTTTTCC
>OU343223.1:285733918-285800429 GCA_910596185.1 Chrysanthemum makinoi | reverse complement strand
TTGTAGACTTTGTTTGGATGTTTAGGATCTTCAAAACTAGGATTGTTTGACATAAACTTCCTCTGTAATCTTGCCATTGTATAAAGGCACTTTTTTGACATCCATACAGTAAACACGGAAATCCCATATATGAAGCAAAATCAAGAAATATTCTAATAGCTTCTATCCTTGCCTCTGAGGAGCAAATACTTCATCATAGTCTACTCCTTAACTACATGTCTGGCGTAGCCTTGTGCTACTAACCGTGCCTTATTCTTGATAACATTACCTCTTTCATCTCTTTTGACTCTGAAAACCCATACGGTTCCAATAGCAATCCGGAAGATCACATAATACAGAACTTCTTGAATTTTAAATTGAAGAAGTTCTTCTACTTATAACTTCAACCCGGCTTTCTTTAGTTAAAGCTTGAGCAATATTCTTGGGTCGGTTCCTCTTGAGAGATAAAACAAGTAAATAGGCAGGTTTGATGGTCCTTATGATTAAGCCATTTTGTTTATACACAAAGCTAAGTAAAGCATTGTGAGGTGTTGAAAAGTCTTAGCTCTTGTCTAGTCATCACTCCATAAGTAGAAGGACCAATGATTTGATCAGAAGGATGATTCTTATGAATTCTTAAACTTGGAGACTGTGGAACTCCATAAGTATCATCTAAATTAGTAACATCAGCATCTTCATTGGAATCGAGAAGATTCCTTCATCTTCAAACTCATCATCAGTTTCTTCTAATCCAGGCATGGTAGGATCATTCAAATCATCTAAAGTCTGAAATGGCGGTGCAGTATTTCTGTTCAAAAATCTTGTCAAAGTCTGTAAGAGTATTCTGCAGACTTGTTCTTTTTCTTTGCCTCTTCATAAGCTCTTCTTTGTTCATCAGTGTAAGAATGTGCTAAAACATCTTGAAGAAGCAACTGATTAAGTTCTTCTTGAATAGATTGATCCTCAGCAGACAATGAGGATTTTGGTTCATCAGTACTTTGTTTTGAATCATCGGTACTTTGATTTTGAGCATCAGTACTTTGCTTAGGACTAACGGGATCTTCATGAATCTGACATCAGGGTCTAAGATGAACTCCATGAACAACATATTGTAAGTCTTCTCCATCATGCACAGGTTGATTTTCTTCTCTAACAAGTACATAGTTCATAGAGGGAGTTAAAACTTCAAGATCAAACATCCAATCAGGACCTTTACCTTTCTCATTGTCTTGATCTTCTAAAACTCAACATGAAGACAATCTTGAACCTTCTTAGTGACTCTGTTGTACACTCTAAATCCCTACTTGTTGGTACAATAACCCAATAAATATCCTTCTTCTGACTTGCCATCAAACTTTCCCAGATTATCAATTGTATTCAAAATAGTTAGAGGGCATCCAAAAGGCTTCATAAAACGAATGTTGGGTTTGTTGCCCATCAGCAACTCATAAGGTGTCTCCATCTGTGGCTTAGTGCTGAGATGCTACATTAAAGCACATAGCGATGCTTGACTTCACCCCGAATTGAATAGGTAGATGAGAATCGCTAGCATTGTTCTGGCTACTGCTTCAATCAAAGTCCTATTCTTCCTCTGCACAACACCATTCTGCTGTGGTGTTCTTGTCTGAACTCCTCTCTTGATTCCTTTGTTTGCACAAAATTCATCCATAAGCTTGTTCTTGAATTCAGTCCCATTGTCACATCTAATACCTCTAACCTTGAGTCTCAATTGGTTTTCTAGTGCTATTATGAGTGTCTGAATAGCATCAAAAGTATCATCTTTAAATCCCAAGAAAAATACCCAACTGAATCTCTCGCAATCATCTGTAACAACCAAGCAGTACTTTTTCTTGTTTAAACTTGCCACGAAAGCAGGTCCAAACAAATCCATATGTAACAGCTCCTAAGGTTCTCTAATAGTCCTCTCCTCAAGCTTCTTGCATGAAGCTTTGTGTTTTTACCCTTCTTACATGCCAAACATGAGTGATCATTCTTGTAAGTCTTTGAAGGTAAACCTCTAACTAAATTGCCTTTGATCAGTTTGTTGATATTCTTGAAATTAACATGGCCCAATCTTCTATGCCATTGATGTGCCTCTTCAGATGTTGCTTTAGCCACTAAACATGTGGCTCTCCCCAAGAATGTAGACTCTTCATGTCTAAACTATACACATCATTTGTTCTTGGTACTCTAAGAACTACTAAGTTATCATCAGCAGGGCTTAAATTCAGGGGAGAGAGGATGAGACATTTTGTGTCAGGTGAATAACCCAGGATGCTTTTTATCAGATTTGAGAACTGATAATAAGTTGAACTTGAGCTCCTTCACATATCTAACATTCTCAAAATCTATATGCCACGCTTTGATAGTTCCTTTTGCGGTAATCCTTCCTCTATTGGGATCATTCCCAAATGCAACTCTTCTCCACTAATAGATCAAAATCGAGACAGGATCTCTTTGTCTCTCTGTCATACTTCCAGCAACCACTATCCACAATCAGATGATCTTTAAGCTCCTCTTACGGGTTGCTTGCTGCACAAAAACAAAAGAGTTAGTGATCTTTAGGAACCCAAGCCATTCTTGACTTGTGTTCCTTGTGGAGTTACAAACTCAAATTCTTTGAGTATGTAATTTTCCTTTTTTTTCAAAACATGATCGCGAATTATCTTTTGATTTTTAGTATGTGGATTTTCAAAACTTCGGTTTTCAACACAACTCTCTTTTACAAGTTCATTCTTTTCTTGTATCACAAAAACATAAATTCACTTTTTGTTGAAAGTACTGTTGTTTTGTCCAGCAGTACTTTCCTCTTAACCCATTCATTTTAACACTTGGTTCTTGTGATCTAGATCCCTATGTGAATTGTAATACCTTCTAGGTTGATAGTAATGAGATCTCCTAGGGTTCCTATTCCGAGTGTGATCGATTACCTTGTTTTGGTTGGCGGTACTTTGAGAAAATCTCTGGTCGAAATTAACGATTACTTTGGAAAGTCTTTGTGAGATCTTGAAGGTTTTGAAAAGGTCTTCTCGGTGTGGGTATCTATGATCGGTGAAATTTCTGTGATTGACCTATTTGAATTATTCGGTGGTTTGTGCTCTCTAGGTTTCGGTTGGCGGTCCTGTTCTTTGGGAATTTTCTAAGATATTACGAGTGATGTTACAATCCTGATTAAATGATTAGGACTAAAACACACAAAACCAGAGTTTTGACCCATACTTCAAAGTAACTTCTTCTATGTCTATGACCAAAACTATTTTGCCTTCTAGGTGAATGATTAAACTTGTTTTGACCAAAGTTATCCCCAAAAGGTTTAGCGTCTTTACATTATGAAAGGTTTTCCTGAAGATACTTGCTTGTGGAGCGATACTTTGAGTTGAAGTACTGCTTGACTTTGAACATTATTTTCAACGGTTTCTATGGGGTTTTAGGACCTAGATTGACCAATTAGCTTTTTCCTAAACTCTAGGTACATCTACTCCAAAACGAAAAAACATCGAGGCCTAGGGGTTGATGACTTCCAGGTGGGATGGGGAAGCGCATGATAACCATTATCTTTCTTATACTCAGGAGGTGGTTCACTAATTGAATCCTTATTACTAGATGTGTCTACATAATTAATGAGTTCATCATCACTAGTGGTTACATCCTCTAAGTCATCATCAGCTTGATTCTCTTCTATGTTATCAAAGTCCATTCCAAAACCTAATCCAGTTTAATGTAAGCTCTTCTCTATTTTTGAACATAAGTAACATGTAATGAGACCAGGACTTCCCCAAGCGGCAAACTTAGCTAACAAATCATCTCTTTCCTTAGTCGGTTTCTCTATTTGAAATTTTCAGATTTAATTTCCATTCACTTAGTTTTAGCTTGATAATCTGTTGTGCATATTTTATTAAGCTACTTCATTATTTTCATGTGTTAAGATTTTGGCTTCCATAGAGTCTAAGGTTATTTGATAACCCTGACTACCTCAGAACCTAGCCCTAACACAATTATCTCTTTCAATTACATAGCGCCAAAGTAATTTTTGATAAAAATCATGACAATTTGAGCATACCTCAGAGATAGGAGATGAACTTGGGTGAAGTAGCCACCATTGCAAGTTGAACAGGATCATCTTCACTTTCCATGCTCCAATCAAATTCTCCTAGACATTCTCTGGATTCCAAATCGGCATGTTGATTCCTCATCAAAGCGTGCTCCAGTCTAATTCTTCCATGACTCTTGACTCTACTTCTTCCCTTTGCTACCATACAATAAGTCCTGGTTCATCATCAAACTCTTCCTCGATCCAACCGATATAACTTCTCTTGGCAACCAAAGCCTTTGTTTTGATAGTGGAATTTATTTGAGCTCAACTTTGGTTCTCGGATGTCTGTTGCTTGATATTTAGCAAACCGCACTCCCTTGCAAAGTGTCCATCTTTTTGACAATTGAAGCATTCAATTTTGGATTTGTCAAATGTTATTCCTGTTTTTGTTTTGAAGTCAGCTTTCCCATTTTCTTCATGTACTTGATCCTGCATTGATCATAGCAACTTGCCACCTGATATCAATTTCCTCAAGTGCATCTTCTTCAATCTGTGCTAGATCTTCTTCATAAGTGCCAGGTAAACTAGCTTGTTGTGCAAAGAATGAGCATACAACTTCATCTGAGTGCAAAGTAGTAGTGGATGGGGCTTCGAGCATATGTGGGGGGTATAAGCAATACTTTGAACATGATACTTTGAGGAAGCGGTACTTTTGTTGAAGTCACGCCTTCTTTTTTCGAGATAAGAAAAGAAAAGCTCTTGTGTGATTTAGGCTGGTTTGACCATTCATTAACTCCTTACACCTTTAGATGGTTGTAGAGATCATCAAAGTCCATGACATCCAAACGTTTGTCCTCTAATCATTGTAGCAATCACATGCCATGTAGATGACAAACTCCTTAGAAACTTCAGTTAAGCGTCTTCAAGCGATATTCACTTGTATAACTCAACATGTTGAGGAGATTTTGAAACCTATCATATGCAGCATCAAGAATTTCTCTTTCACCAACTGTAGAAAGTTTCAAAGCTGTTGCTTGATTTTTGTGCATCTTCAGAAGCTTCATTCCTCCAAATCTGGTCTTGAGAGCGACCCGAGAGGTATAGCATCTTTAGCATCATGAAATTTGAGAAGATGACCATCTGGAATGGCGGTTTAAAGAGAATGTTGAGTGCCTTCTTGATTCCTTAAGGTTCTGCTTTGGTAAGGCGCCTTAGGTGCTTTAGGTTGTCCAGGAACATCAATAGGTTTTGGAACTTCTTCATTACCATTAACAATTACATTCCATAGAGCATGGTCTTTAATGGCAATGTACTGCCTCATCTTCATACACCATAGATCATATTAAGCCTTTCTTGATGGCAGGGAATCCTCATTGAGGTGATGGAAGGAGGGTGAAATCGATCAACATCTTTAGATTTTTGTTGTAGTAGGGTTTTCTTCCTAGTCGAGTTTCCACAAGCTCACATACCACTTGTTGGATCGATGTACTCTAACCAAACTAACTAAATAGCTTGTTTAAGGTTTAACAACCTCGGATAAATCCTAAGTTATTAACAAAGAAACTTGAACTTAGAAACTCTAATGAAGTATGCGAAGATTTACTTAACAAGCTAAGAAAAGAATAACAAACTTTAAGCAATTATATTAATAACTCTAACTCCTTTGTATTATGAGAGATCTTCAACAACTCTAAATGTCGACTTTTCTCTAAAACTCTAATAATGTCACGTACGTCTAATATCAATCTAGGGGTCCTTTTATAGGCTCAAGGATAACCTAAGCGATTTACAATTTGTACTTGTCACTCATACGACAGTAATCTAATAAAGAATATTCTAAATTACAAGACTTTCTATAACAGATATACAGATTCTTTGTTCTTGCGGTACTTTGACTTCAATCAGTACTTTAACTTTATCTTTAAGCAATACTTTGACTCTTTGACTTTTTCGATACTTTATCAATCTTGATTACTTTAATGATACTGACACTTTCATATCCCAACAGAAGGTTTTTAACTAAAGTAATGATGATAAGGCTTAAGTCCCTTAATTGGGTTATATTGAAATGGGTGATATGGATTCCATCATATGATCAAGATGAATGATCATATCATTATTATTAGAAATAGTTTGGATATGTTAAAGGTTAGACCTTTTTTTATTAGTTAGGCATTGAAGAGATGATAAGTGTTAATGATGATTCTTGTTTAGGGATCAAGAGTTTTGGTAATAGCATTCTTAGTTAAAATAGCTATGCATTTTGTAAGTAACTTTGGTTATAACATGGGGCTATGTTGAGTTCATCATATTATGTGTTTTTTGAACGAATGTGTAAAGTTCATAGGTGTTGGAATCACTCCTAAACCTTATTCAAGTGTTAGTTACTCATATGTAATAGTTAGCTTATTATGGCCTTTATGTTTGTTATTAGCCTTAGGCTTATGTAGAAGGCCCATAAGCTAGGCCTAGCCCAATAAGGAAAGGAAGGGAACTAGGAGTGTTGCCTAGCTTCCTCCCTATAAATCTACTTGTAAACCTTCATTTGAAGGTTGGTTGTTCAAGATTTTCTTTCACATATCACCTCACATAAGCAGTATCATTCATATCGTGTGTGTGTGTTTGTTTACTTGTTCAATCGCCTCTCTATCTTTCTTATAAGCTTGTGTGGTAAACCTTGTGACCTAACGGTGGTATCAATCGCCAAATAGTTGGGTGAACAAGTTTGTTTTTGAAGGTTTTTTTTGGTCTTCTGCGTAAAGATTCGCATATTCTTTGGTTCTCTTAAAACTTGTTTTTACACTTTTTAATCAAGATTCTTGTACTTTCAACGTTTTAAGGTGTTAAAATACTTGTTTTTGGCAAAATGTTTCAAACTTTATGCGTGGATCGTTGTTTTTGAGCTAGTTTTTGTTAGGTGGGTGTAGTTCTCATAGCGTTTTAGGGTTTTGATTCATCAAGTTTCACACTTTTGTGTCTTTGGTTGTTATTGAAGCTATTTCATCACACAAAAAGCGGTTTAGAAACACTTTAGGCAAAATCAAAATTACGAGTAATCTTACGGCGTAGTAAAACCCTAAAACTACGGCGTAAGTGCCTCCTTGGTTTGATCTTCATTTTCGTGGTTTTATTCCGTGTTTTCTTACTTGTATAAGTCTGAAAATACGTCGACTTTGGATATCTTTTGCTTTGTGATAGTGTAAAAGATCATTTGAGCAAAACCTAAAATTACGCATAAGCATAAAGCTTACAGCGTAGAAATCCTCGCCTAAGATCTTTCTTACGCCTAAGCCTAGTCTTGCATAAGAAAATCCTCACGCCTAACTTTTGTCTCGCCTAACTTTAGTGTCTTTTCCTACTTACTGCGTAAGCTAAATCCTCTGCGTAACTCATTATTGTGCAGTAACTTTGGTGTTTTAAGCATAAGTGCTACTTGGTTCTTGTCTTTTCTCGCCTAAGGACACTTCATCAACAAAGGTTCATTCGACTACAAAGATCCATTTTACCACACAAGTTTATCAACATGTCACAACCACCATACTCTAACTATTTCCCTTACACTTATCCTCATCCTCAACAACAACAACTAACTCCACAACATCAACAATGGAATCAACAACAAGCAATTTATCAACAACAATTTAAACAACAACATACTCCACAACTTGCTGCAAATCCACAACCTCAAATGGTTCAACCACCACAAAGTCTTCAAGTTCAACCGTACACAAATGACTTTAATCAACATCCATCAAGGATCACTATGAAGGAACCCACTTGGTTTGCAAAGATGTTTGAAGCTTTAAGAAGCCAACAATCAATTCATGAGGTTGGATCACTTGATAGACCTCCAATGCTCACTCAGGAAACTACGATCAATGGGTGATAAGGTTCTTTAGGTTTTGTGATCTAAAGAAGCCACATGGAAAGTTCTTAAAGAAGGTTATCTTGGAAGTTCCATTTGAGATGCCTCTTGTCATTGTAGGAGATCCAAATGCCATTCCACCAAGAGATGAACAAACGAACATTGCTTTCTTATTTAGACTTGAATCCTCAAGAACTTCTACACTATGAAGCAGATGAGCTTGCAATGGAATATATCCTCTTAGGATTACCAAACCTAATTCTTACGTAGTGTTGATGCTCAAAAACTTGCAAAATGTGGGATCATATTAGTCTTCTTATGGAAGGATCGTACTCAATCGGAAGATTTGGAATCCAAAATTTACTTGGCTGAACACTTCATGATTGAACACGGAGACACTAGAGTCCTATCATCACCGTTTTTCAGACATCATAAATGATTTGGATAAACACAACATCACATGCCAAAATTGCGGTGAATACTAAGTTCCTAAGTAGTCTTGGTTCTGAATGGGAGAAGTATGTCATTTTTCTCCGTCAAGCGAAAAACATGCATCAGTCTACCTATGGATTGTTGTACGATTACTTGAAGCCTCATGAAAAGGAAGTTGATAGGGAAAGGATTCTCCGTGCTCAAATTGCTCCAACCACACATCCGGAAAATCAACAACTTGCCTTATATGCTCAACAAAATTATTCTCCTCAACCAGCAACTCAACCTACTGCTTCAAATCCACCAAGCGATCAATCACAACAACCTCAACAAAATCAATTGGTTCCTTACAACAACAATGATCAAGCACTTCATAATGAGGAATCCGATCCGTTCAAAGCATTGCAACAAGGATTTGCTATGATTGCTAATGCCTTTAGCCGTTATACCAACAAATCCAACAACCGTATTAGTTCCTCATCTAATACAAGGAATCAGGCATTTGTGAACAATGGGCGAGTTGAAGTTGAGAATCGTGGTTATGGTGCGTCGAGATGGGCGTGGTCAAGGGTTTAATCTTTGTGGGTAGGAATAACAACGAGCTCAAGTGGTGGAGCGAAATGCTCGGAATGGGTTGAATGGTCTTCGATGCTACAAGCTGCAATGAGAAGGACACACGGCTAATGCATGCCCAAAGCCAGGACTAGAGGCGGTGCTTATTTCAAAGAGGCTCTTCTTTTGGCTCTTAAGGATGAAGGCGGTGGAACTCTCACGGACAAAACGAGCTTTATGGCAAATCTTGACTCGGATGATGATATGGAGGACTTGGGCCAATCACGGTATTATGTTGATGGCTAATATGCATGAGTTACACATGAGTGACCGCAGGGCCGATGTATGACGATGGCTTGTCTCAGTACCGAACAAACCATATTTATCTCGATCTCATATCTCGCCAACATCGCATCAATGACACCGAATGTTCAAAATGAGTCATCCACATCTCATTCCGGCGATTTTCAACTAGACCCGTAGTTATATTTGGCGATCAAGATGACCAACGGTTTCCTTGATAATCAAATTGACTCGTGGTTATACTTGAGGATCTCATGAATGATCATGTTGAGACTCACGTTGAACCGCCGAACTTTGCCTCATCAGTTTTGCTCGTTTAATACAAGACCAACAAACCATAGTGGAAAAATGTCATGCCATTCGAGGACTTGAAATGCAAAATGCCTTGTTAACCAAGGATTTTGAATGTTTACAAAAGCAACTCAACTTTTTCAAAACTCAAGAAAAACGTGAAAGCGGTTTTGAAGCGACCTTTGCCAAATCTTATCAAAGCGAAAATATTTAGAAACGGATCGTGATCTAGCAGCTTGAAGAATGCTTTGTTATGCGAAATAGAACAAGCTGAAACATGAACATAAAAAGCAAATTAGCGCTCACGGAAAATCAAAAAGCTAAAGGCTGAGTTGTTAACTTGTCAAAAGCGTTCTCTGCATACAAAAAGCATTCAACGAAGCGAATAGATGATCATCTTGAAGAAATCATCGGCTTGAAAAACAAACTTAAAGAGTTTAAAAGCATTGTTTACAAACATGGCGAGTCGGTCCTGACCATTGAAAAGTTTACTTTAAAACCCAATCCAAATGGATATGGACCGAATCTTCTGATTACAAACCTAAGCTTTCAACAAAAGCATTCAAACCAAATCTGAAGTTTCGGTCGCGAGAATATAAAGTTGATAATTACATTATGAATGTTGTTGAATATCATCGTCAAGAGGAATTAGATCACGAGGAAGGCGAGTCGATCAAAATTAGAAAAAGTTGTTTACAACAAACCTTTTAACTATTCAAAAGCGGTCACTTTCGTCACACCAGCGGATTCTTCTAACACACCAAGGGTTATCATTGAACCACCTGAGTCTTCTAATGTTAATCCCCAACAGTTATGCACAAATTTATGGTCCTTTACCTTCCATCAGTGAAGTAAATTCAAAACCCGAAAATCGAAAAATTCTTAGATATTTTGACATCTTCATGGCTGACCTCAAAATTTTACAACATGAGATAGAATATCGTACTGAAATCAAAATTGATCATTTTCAATGCGCCTCTGGCGAGAACAAAGACATTTTTGAGAAAAATCTTTTACCTAACGTTAAAATTTGAAAAATTGTGCATTAGCCTGGGAAAAGGATTTTCATAAGGAACTTGGAGTGATGAAGGTCGTTTTAGAGAAAAGCATCTATTTCTAATACTAAGCGTAAAAGAAAATTGAGAAAGATGTTGATCGACTCTTGGAAGATGTCATCTGTCATTATCCATAATGTTGTGCTAGAATTCTTTGTCATATGCATTTGATCATATCTCTGCGATCTTTGTTGATTACGTGGTAAATGTTGAGAACGATAATGTGCTTGGTCGAGTCCTTAAAAGTTGAAAACAAGCGATTGTCAAGCGAACTTTCAAATGCAATTAAATCGTCTTAATTGGTGTCAAAAAGATATTCGCGATCAACAACTTGCTTTTCAACACAAAATCGCCGATTCGTGCAAAACCGATCTAAAATTGAGCAATTGGATGATCAAAGCGTGTTTAAGTGTCAAATCTCAAAATATGAACAAGAACTTTTAAAAGTTAAAAAGGAATATGGTGTCATATTTGATTTACTCAAAAAGACTCGTGATGAAGCATCAAATGAACTTGATAATTATCTTGCACACACTAAGGAAGTTATGCATTTTCTTTGGAAATGTTGGTGCGAAAATCAAGATCGATTCACACTATCCTCAAGTTAAGAGAAATGTTAGGAAAGTATGAACAACTTCGCCAACCATCATTAAGAGATTAGCCCCAGTAACACTTAGTACTCATGAACCTAGAATCTCTATTGCCAAATCACAAGTAGCTAGCGTGCTTCCTTCTCTTGAAGCGGGAATAGTTGAGCCTTTTCCAAACGTCCGCACTTCACAGCCTAGGAGCACTCAATTGAAGAATAGGAAGTTGCGACCTAAGAAAAGATCAATCAAGAATGCTAAAGTAGAAGAACACCCTAGGACTATGAATAAGACTCACGTTGCCTCCACTATAGATATTGCGTCCGGCAAATGTAATAGAAATAGTGATGTAGCGAATGCTAAACCGTTAAGTACTTTTGATATTCGATCGATGCACCTTGTGTTATTTGTGGTAAAAGTATGAATTTTGATTGCCATGATAAATGTGTTGCTAAAGCTATCATCTCTCGTTTAAGGAATCCTAAGAACGAGAATACCTCTAGGCCCACTAATCTTTCTAAGTCATGGCTTGGTAGACCGCCATCTTTAGATTCTAAGCGCATTCTTGTCCACTGTAGCTCGGTTTCACCTCCTAGGAATGTAGTACCACCTAGTGCATTCACTAAGACTAAAGCAAAGAGTAGTTATAGATGGCGGAAATGGATATATAACACACTAGGATTTAAGTGGATACCTAAAGCTATTAATGAGTGTATATCTACTATAGCTACTCTGGAACCCTCTAACATTTCGGGTTCCATCTACTATTCCATCAGTATAGATGCGTATTGTATCACGGTGATCTGAGATCATTCTGGATTGTTGATAGCGGATGTTCCCGACACATGTGAGGCAATCTTAAGCTGTTATCAAACTTTATTGCAAAGTTCATTGGCCTTGTCGAGGTTAGGGATGATCACTTAGCGACTATCATGGGCTCACGAAGACTATGTCAATGGGAACATCGACATTAGCGGGGTTTACTATGTGGAAGGCCTCGGTCATAATCTGTTTTGATGGAGTCAATTTTGTGATGGAGATTTGGAGGTTGCTTTCGGGAGAAAACTTGTTTCATTAAGTGATCTACAAAAATGACCTATGTATGCGGATCCGTAATTCTAGTCTCTACACTATCTCTATGAAAGACATGGTTGCTTCATCTCCCATATGTTTACTTTCAAAGGCAACATCAACAAAATCCCGGCTATGGCACCGTCGTCTCTCACATCTAAACTTTCAAACCATCACCAACCTTGTTCGACACAAACTAGTTGAAGGACTCCCACGGTTTCGGTATTCTAAAGATCACCTTTGCTCCGCTTGTGAACAAGGCAAAAGCACTCGTGCTCATTTTCCTTCAAAGGTGGAACACAGCTCTCGGCATGTGCTTCATCTTCTTCACATGGATTTGTGTGGCCCGATGCGTGTGCAAGCGATCAATGGCCTACATCTTAGTAATTGTTGATGACTATTCCGCATGGACTTGGGTCTACTTTCTTTGAAGCAAAGATCAAGCTCCACAAATGATCATCACCTTTCTCATGAAAATACAAGTTCACTTCTGAAACAGTTCGACTAATCGAGCGGATAAAGGCGTGAATTTGTTAATCAAACTCTTCGTGAATTCTATGAGAAAGTGGGAATTGACATCGGACATCTATTGCCGCATACACGAACAAAGCGGAGTTGTCTGAAAGAGCGAAACCGAGCGTTAGTGGAAGCTGCAAGAACAATGTTAATCAATGCTAAACTTCAGTTACTTATGGGCGGTTGTATCTCTTGCATGCTATACTCAAAACCGTTCTATGATTACAAAGCATACAACAAAACACCTTTGAGTTGTCCATAGCGAGAAAACGAATCAAAACACTTTCATGTATTTGGATCTCTTTGCTATCGAATAATGATGCGTGATGACTTTGGAAGCTCAAAGCCAAAGTGACATTGGAGTCTTTATGGATCTTGTGATAATTCAAAGGTTTCGAATCACGGAATCGTCGTACAAAGCGGTGATGGAAGCGATTCATGCTCATTTTGATGAACTTACGGAAATGGCTACGAGTATACAGACTTGGAACCGGTCACAACCGCAAACTTCCCAAACCCCATCATCAGGTGAACAAAGCCCCGACTTACTCGTCAACAAATGGAAAGGTTATTTGCTCATTTGTTGATTGGCGATATTGATGAGCGTGCTCGGGTGTATCATTTGTTTCATTTGCTCAACCCGATAATACTCTTATACGTACACACTACAACAACAACATTGCGAGATGCACCTACACCGTTGACTCCACCAGCAGTTGAACAAACCGCTTCCAACAATGATGAAGGCTGATGATGTTGAATGATAGTACCCCCACTGCGATTTTGATCCAAATCGTTCTTCACCCGTTTGCTAATGAGGCTGCGCACGGATGTCGCGGAATCTTCAACAAACCATTTGAATCCTCGAAATCGCACAATGTATACCAACATCAACCCTCCATAGATGGACGAAAGACCATCCTCACGAAAACATTATTGGCAACCCGAATCAACGGTCGTTACAAGACAAGCGTCTTCACAGACGGTGAACATTGCATTTATGCACTCAGCATACCTGTCGAACCTAAAACATCAAAGGCCTTGATGACAAAAGACAACTGGATTGAATCCATGCAAGAAGAACTCAACCAATTCAAGCGTCTTGAAGTATGGGAACTGGTTGAAAGACCAACAGAGTCTTCGTCATTGGTCTAAAATGGATTTGGAAAAACAAATTGGATCTTTGAAGGAAATGTTATCGAAATAAGTCACGTCGGTGGCTAAGGGTTATCGTCGAAGAGGTATTGACTTTGAAGAATCTTTTGCTCCGGTTGCTCGTCTTGAGGTCGTTAGGATATTTCTAGCGTTCGCGGCTCATATGAATATGACGGTCTATCGGATGGATGTCAAAACTGCGTTTCTCAATGGACAACTTAAAGCGGTTTATGTCGATAACCGGATGGATTCGTTGATCACGAGTTTCGAATCCGCGTCTACAAACTGAACAAAGCTCTGTATGGTCTCAAACAAGCTCCTCGGGCATGGTGCGATAAGCTATCATCCTTCCTCATTGCTAATAATTTCACCAAAGGTTGGGTTGACCCAACTCTTTTTATACAATATCACGGGCACATATCTTAATTGTTCAAATTTACGTGGATGACATCATTTTTGGGTCTACATATAAAAAGTTTTCAATAAACTTTTGCAAAACTAATGAAGAAAAATTTTGAAATGTCCATGATGGGTGAACTCACGTTCTTTCTAGGACTGCAAGTTCATCAATCACCCGTGGTATTTTCTTGAGTCAGTCCAAATATGCCCTTGAATTGTTAAACAAATTTGGAATGAAAACCCATGACACCTATGCCACACCAATGGCTCATACCAAGAAGCTAGGCGCTGATTTACATGGGAAATTGGTGGACCCTACAAAATACCGTAGTATTATTGGATCTCTCATGTATCTAACTGACTAGAGACTGATATTGTCTTTCTTGGTATATCTTTGCTCCCGTTATCGATCGCGACCAAGCTGAAACCCACCTCTCCGAGGCTAAAAGAATCCTCCGATACATAAAGGGAACCATTAACTTGGGGATCCGGTATCCAGAAGGATTCGGTTTTGAACTAATCGCTTTGGTGTGACCACGCGGGATGCTTAGACTCACGGAAAAGCACTTCAGGAGCTTTACAATTTCTTGGTGATAAAGTGGTGTCATGGCAATCGAAGAAGCGAGGATTGTACATGTTGTCCTCAACGAAGCAGAATATGTAGCCATGTCGGCATGTTGTGCTCAAGTCATTCGGATGAGAACACAACTCAAAGACTATGGTTACGTATTTGACAGAATCCCGATGTCTTGCGACAATCGAGTGCCATTGCAATCGTGCAACTCGGTTCAACACTTTCGAAATCAAAGCACATCGATCTTCGATATCATTTCATCAAGGATCACGCGTGGAGCAGTGCTTGTGAATTATATTTTGTGGAGTCGAGAATACCAATTGAGATCTTCTCACCAAAGCCTTGCCTCCCGCTAGGTTAATGAGTTGGTCACCCGGATTGGTATGAGGTGTTTGACTCAAGAGGAATTGGATGACCTCCTAAAGCAGTCTTAAAAACCTGTCAAACACCAAAATCTCTTTTGTAAATAATTTTTCAAAAATAAAATACAAAAGTATAAAACACGATAAAACAACAAAAATATTCTTCTATCTATTTTCTTTCAACATTGCAAGTACGTTTCTTCCGTCAACACTATAATCTTTCAAAATTCAGTATTTTCTGATCAAGTGTTGAGGGAGAAAATATACTTGATTTCAAATCATCCGGTGTACTTGCATGTTATCATATCGGTTGTTTCTTTTATCAAATGGTGGTAAATTTTCGGTCAATGACACTCCTCGGACTAAAATTATAACCTTTCATTATTTCTTAAGTCGAGGGGGAGTGTCGTCAAAGTTTCTTTCTTAAAATCTTCGTTTGGTAACCCAAATGGAAGTTAAATGGCTTTGTTTGAAAAGGAAAAGGTGGAGGGACCAAATGTCAAAATGTTAAAGTTATTTAATAAAATACCTCCACTAACAATTCACTTCACATTTATTACTCATAACCTAAAAAGATCCTCTAATACCATATCGTTTGAAAAATCACTTAAGATCTTCAATTTGTAAGTTTTATGTATTCTTAACAAGTTTTTAAACTATGGTTTTAAATTTTCAATAACCAACGGTTAAATTTTTCACTATGGTTGATTTTGTGTTCTGGCATAATGCGTATGAACACATAATCATTTAGGCGTTTTTGTTAAAAAGAGTGTCAAAATGTTTTACTAACATCAATGATATGTTTTCCATACTCAAAACACCGGAAACACAAATTGATGACTTTTGAAAATTAGGGTTTATAAGTTATTTGGGTATTTTCAAATGTGAAGTGTTTTGGTATAAAAGATTGTTGGGTTATGGTCTTAAGTTGTTGAATTGATGATTTCCATTGTCATTAACCACCCAGAAACACGAATTGGTGAACAATTTGTTTAGTGTTATAACTTGGTATAAGACTCCACTAACACTCTTAAACTACCGAGAAAAAGTCTTGTACAAATCCATGGTTAAATTTCATACTTAGCGTAAATCATAACCCTTAGGGTTTTGACCTACAGCGTTATGACTTTCTACGCTTAACTATTTAACAAGTGTTCTTACCATGTTTTGTTGATATAATGAATGTTTGTGTTAATTTTGATGATATGATGAATTTATTTCGGGCTTTGCTACGCAAATATTCAGAATCAAGGTCATTTGCAACTCTGCGCATAAGGATTACCCTACGCGTAGTCAAGTTATGCGTAACAATCCTACGCATAACTATGCAGCGTAAGGTTCTACAATGGGACTCTGGCGTATCACTGAAGGATATGCGTAAGCGATGACCTCTCGCGTAAGGTCTACTCTTACGAGTAAGCCTTACGCGTAAAGTATATATATACGCCTACGCGTAAGCCCTACGCATAAGGTCCCCTTTCCTACGCGTAACATTTCTTACGCGTAAGTTAGGATCCTCACTAGCGTAAGCTTTAGATCTGTATATCATCACTTTGCGGCAACTTTGCCAAACTACGCAAGCACGGATTGACCTTCATAATGAATTGTTACGTGTACAAACTTGTAAATAAACTAATCATAACGTCACGAATCCAATAATGTCACTAATAAACTTAATCGTTTGATATGTTGTGAACAATAAGTGATAACATAAACTTTAAAACTTAAAGTTAACTAGCTCACGAAAACATTTCTGACGTCATTGGACTATTGAACAAACAAGTGACTTAGGACTCGTAACAATCATTGACCTTTATACATTCAATAACTAGACAATAAGACCTTCTATTGACTAACACTATGTCTTTCGATATGTTGGTTCTTTTGGCTAATGTTATTTGAGATCACGACATGGCTGAACAAATGAATGTGGATGCATCAGAAGTTCTTACAATTGCCGATATCTTTCGAGGGTTATCCAGAAAGATTGGAAAGAACAACCTTAGGGTTGACTTTGATACCCTCCGCACTCAAATCTTCTTGCTTGATTGCTGTGGATATTCTCAGGAATCATCCCTACCAGAACATGCTCTCACTCTGCCACAGTTCCAGAGGTCTACATTCAACAATTATGGGATTCTATGCAGAGGATCACTGGTCAAAGTGCAGTGAATGTGACACTTAATCACAAACAAGTCACTATCACTCCCGCTGACTTACGGGCTGTTCTCATCATTCACGACATCGCTCAACGAATTCTTTGCTACCCTCTTTGAAGAGCAGTCACGAAATTCTTATAGATATTGGTTATGATGAAGCTTCGGGAATCATTACTAAGCACTCTCACGTGGAGCTGAAGTATATTCCTCAACCATGGAGAACACTCTATATGATCATCACTAAATCGGTCTATGGTCGTGGCGGTGGCTATGAGCATCCCAAGCTCATGGAACTAAAATTTTAAATTCGTTGATCAACAAGAAGGACATTGAAATCGAAGCACTGATATGGGAGGACATGATGCTATTTCATAAGAAGCTTGGCTCCAATATTCCCTATGTCAGATACCTAAATGTTGATCGAGAGAGCACTTGGACTTCATCCTGATATCCCTATGAGGCTCAATGACCCAGATAATCACGACATATTGTTGAACCCATTCTATACTGTCGGAATCAAAGAATGTCAACAAAGAAACAGGTTGGTTTTACACGATCACCTTCAACCACGAAATCAAAAAGCTTGAAACATATAAAAGGTATGCGGTTAGCGGTAAAGAAACAAAGTTGGTCATCTGGATGAAAAATCTTAGTACACCTACTCGAAGGACCCAGAAAAGGCATCTTGGAAGTGTTACAAGTAGATCTTTATAGGAAGCTTCCCAAAAGGAATCCTCTCGTAAAGGTTGTTTCTGTAAGGAAGGCGAACCTATTCCCCCTCATCGAACCGCAAAGAAAGCTTGTGGGCGAAAGCTCGAAGATGCTGCAGGATGAAGAGATTACCTACTCGAATACGCAACGTAACACCTCCTTGGCCGGCTAAACAAACCTCCAAGTCCACCGGTGACAAAGGAAAAGGAAAGACTCTGTACTTGTACAGTATGATGAAAGCTTCGGATCAAGAAGAAGAGCAAACAGCGGATATATCATACGGGAAGAAGTTTAATATCGTTAGACACCTAAAATTTGAAGAATTTGCTAAAAGACCAAATGGGGGTCGAGGAGGATCAAGTGGTGGCGCCTGAACCATCTCCGATGCGGTTAATCAACCCGATAAGGAAGTTGGTGCCACCACTCTTATGCAACAACAAAAGCTTGTGGAGGATACTATCATATATGAGTTTGAGGAAGGAAGGCGAGAAGTCGAAAAGATCAAGATGTTGATTATGATCGTTTCTTCTAGATAGCCTGCGATCAAAGGAAGAAACCTCACGAACCTCTGAAGGATCCGGAGTCTCCTCATATCTCTTCATCATCAGTTCGTCTTCTCCTCCTCGCCACCACCATCAAAGAAGTCAACAAATCATCATAAATCCGTGAAGAAACCATCTAAATCTTGGATTTCTCAAGCTCTTGAACGGATTACCAAAGCTGTTGTCAAACAAGTGGAAAAGAAAAGCGTGCTAAAAAGCTAAATTTCTTTCGCGATCACATACGACATATGTATGTGAGCATGAAAAGATAAAAGGAGAAAGGAAGTTTGTTCGAATTCATGAAAAATCACCTCAAGAGGCTGAGCGAAATGATCGAAGGCTACAAAAAAAGTACCTTAAGGTACGTTCCTAAAGTCACAAAGGGTTGTTCACAAACAACTTTATCCAAATCTCATGCAGATCGCCAAGCAAACTATTCGATCAAGCATACTTAGTCAAATCAATCCAACCGATCGGTTGTTTTCGAATAATAATGAATTGGTGGCCAAACTTGTCACACAAATGTCTACGATCCGGGACATTTACTACGATGAAGGAAAATTTGTTTCAAGCATTCTTTGGACTACCAACTTCAAGAAGCTTGTAGATTTGAAATTTGAAAAGTCTAAGCGTCCTAGAGGCGATGAAGACAAGGATAAGGATAAGACTTCTACGCACCTAAGCGTCGAGCGGTCACGGTGAATCTTCTTTGATGCAACCTCCTCTCCCTGGCGAGCTCTGTTCAGCAATGTTGGGAATTATGTGAAGTTTGGATTATCTTCGATATTCTTGCGAAATGATTACTGCTGAAGACATAAAGTGGATTAGCGAGACATAATCTTGAAGAGTAATAGTTATTAGTGCATTTTCTAGCGGAAGTGTTTATTCGTGTTTAGTATATTTAGTTTGGATATACATAAGCTTTATTAGGAAGTGATTGTGTATATCTTATTTAGTTTTTAAGTTTATCGTTTCTTGGGAAGCGGTTTAGAGATATTGTTTAGGGTTCCTTGTCTATAAAAGAACACATTAGAAAAAGTTATGTATCGATTGAAAACTCAGTTTTAGTTAATATAAAGATCCATAGAGGATCAAGAAGTTCTTAGTTATTTACTTGTGTTTATATTCATTTCTGAACATAAGTTGTAGAGATTATCTTTTATTGTGCTTGTGATTACATAGGCATAAATAACGATCCACGAGCTAAAGATCTATCAAGGTCTGTTTGTTTTCAACAAGTGGTATCAGAGCCTCGTGAGAGTCTCTACAATACTAAGGACAAGCTTTTTCTAAACACCCATACAACCATAACAAAATCATCATGCACGGTTCGGATGATCTTGAACTCACCAACACAAAACTCCACCCATCTCAGACAACTAAGTCTCTCTAATAGCAATGCTAAGGTTCCTTACCTTAAAAGGGAGGAATATGATCTTTTGGCGTGAAGATGCGAACTGGATCTCCAACATTGATTGGAATATGGCGGATAATTCTGAAGGGAACAGTTTAAAAGAACCACCACGGATCTTTGCTGGTAATATGATGAATGTTCCTCCCAAAGCTGCGAAGAGTTCGCGATTCGAGAGAAACCAAGGTCGAACTATTCTTCGCAAGTAAATCCGAGGATCACTTAAGTGATTTTCACTTCATGCAAGATGCTAAGGATATATGGTTAGCAATTAAGGCAAAGTTCGGTGGGAATGAGGAGTCTTGGAGACTGAAGAAGTCCATGCTAAGACAACAGTTCGGGACTTTCAAATCTCTCGAAGAAGAAGAATTCACAAGGGCTATGATAAGTTTCACAAGATCTTAAGTCCGTTGAATCACTCACAGGCAAAGCCGGATAATGATATTGTAACTCTAAGTTTCTAAGGTCATTACCTCCATCCTGGCTACATGTAAGCATAGCTTTAAAAGCTAAAGGTGGTTTGGACATGATGACCTTTGATGGTACATATAACAAACTTAAAGCTCTTGAAATGATGTAAGAAGTCCTTTTAGGTCATCCTCTCTTGCTAGTCATCTTGCTGTTGGAGCCTCTACTCCAAAGTCTAGCTATGGTTCAAGTCCATATCCATCATCATCTAATCTTGCTCTTCATCAAGTTCTCACTCTAAATCAAGCAACATTATGGAAGATGTACTTGGATCCTTCTTTGCGTTATGATCCTCAGCAGGCTGGCTTATGAGGATTTTGATCAGTGGACCGCTTGAGATGGAAGAGATGAAGTTGAGGTGGCAAGTGGCCATGCTTTCAATGGATATCAAGTTTTGAAAGAAATTTGGAAAGGTTTGGATTCAAAGGACGTGATCCAGCAAGGTTTGACAAGAGGAAGGTTAAATGCTTCACATGCCAACAGATGGGGCAATTTTCTAGAGAATGCAAAACGGAAAGCGGTGATGAGACAAGATATACTTAACGCTCAATTATCGGAAGGGGCAGAACATCAAAGGGATCAACTGCCTTAGTCACTCTGGATAGCAATGTAGACTGGAAGCAACATGAGAGTCGATAATGATGGTCTGATAATGTTGGGTTGATTGCCGTGTACTTCAGAGGATAGGCATGATCAGTTGCCTTGATGGGCATCTCTGCACAAAACGTGTGTTTGGGGTGTAGTGAGCGTTATAATGAACTTAAGCAAGCATGATATTTGGAACCTAAATATAATGAATACTTTGTGGAAGTTGAAAGCGTATAAACTTTAAAACTCTAGAAAAGACAAAAGGTTTGGTTTTGAAAAATGAAATAGCTTATGATGAGAAAATAGGTGTTTTAGAAAGAGATCTCGAATGTGCAACAAATGAATTAAAATGGTCGAGAGTTAAGCGGATGTAGTGTCAGGAAAATCTAGAGCTTAAGGAGAAATTAAGGAGGAAATTGCTAGGAATAATGAATGGATGATGAATGGTAATAAGTTGGCTAGTCTCATTTAAAGTAGTCAAGCTCCCATTCTACATGGCTTTAGGTTTTAAGAAATATGTAGGCTTAGAAGCTAGGGATGACACACGTAAATCTACACCAGCAGGCCTAGCTAACTTTGTGAAAGAAGGTGACCTACATGTTGGGTGGACCAATTAGAGGTGAGCACATGCCCATTGACCTTTCCATTCTTAATGACTTTGATGGATCACACCATCTGTATGGCAAAAAGTCAAGTGACTTGCAGGACCCTAATACTTCTACTAATGACTTTGTCTCTTGTTTTAACAGTGACAAGTCCTCCAAGCAAGGGTCTCACAGTGTGATTCAAGTGACAAGTCTGACCTTCCCAAGTGCCCTTCCCAAGTCTTCACCCTGCACGCACCAGACTACCAATAAGCATGCCGGAGTTGCTGCCAAGGAATCCACTTCCAAGACAGTTGACTCGAAGACTTGCTTTAATTCTTTGCATAATAGTCATGTTAAAAACAATTCTTTTCATGGTTGTGGTTTGAATACTTCTGCTTGTAAGAATACTTCTTTTGGTTTGAATAAATCTTCTCTTTAGAAGAAATGTTTTGTGTGTGGAAGTAAATCTCATTTAATTAAGGATTGTGATTATCATGAACAAAGAATGAGTAGGTGTGGTGACTCTAGGCATAATAGACATATGTGGACCAATGTTCATGCTATACCACCTTATGTTCCACAGCTACTAATTATAATACTTCTTTTACTTGGAGAAGATCAATTGGAAAACCATATGTTAAACCAACCATTGAATATTTTAAAAATGGTTTTTGGCCTAGATATGTTAACCCTATGACTGATGGGAAAGGGTAGGGATCTTAACATCAAGACCTCAGCAGGTTGTTCTTGGAATATACGAGACCTAAGTTTCATTGAAACCCAAGAACAATAGTGGATCTTATACTTCTATGGCACAACTCATATGATCCAGAGGTTCAGTCAGCAATGACTTGAGCCTCCATAGTGCTAACTTCCGTAAATTTTGTTGTTGTTGTAGGATCATCCCCTTAAGCATAAAGATGTTGGAATTGTTGACATTAAGTTTGTTCTAAGTATGTCGGGAAACAGGGACATGATGCATAACTTTGTGCCCATTGAAGGAGGAGGCAATGTAACCATTGGAGGAAGTGATGGACGTATTACTGGAAAAGGGACCATCAAAACACCTCAGCTGGATTTTGAGAATGTTTATTATGTCAAGAAACTTCAACATTTCAATTTGTTTCATCTCACAAATCTGTGACACTAAAACAAAGTACTCTTCACGAGAGGATGAATGTCTTGTCTGTCTAAAGACTTCAAACTTCTGAAGAAACTTCAATTGCGAAGGTTCCTCGCAGTCACAATCTTTATACATTCAACTTAACTAATGTCAACCATCGGTGACTTAACATGTTTGGTGGCTAAAGCATCGTGGATGAGTCCACCAAATGGCACGAAGGATGGCCCATGTCAATTTCAAGACCATTAACCGCTCTCTAAACGGGCACAGTTCAAGGACTTCCTGCCAAAGTATTCACCAATGATCATAATTGTGTTGCATGCAACAAAGGAAAGCGACAGAGCCTCCTACAAGGTGTTCTGTTCTGCAGGTAAGCATTATTTCGAACCTCCTCGCTACTTCATATGGATGCTTTTGGTCTAACTAAAGTGAAGCATTGATCATAAATATTTTTGTCTAGTGATCGATGGTTATAGCAAATTTTGTTGGGTATTCTTTCTAAGGACCAAAGATGAAACATCTGAAGTATTGAAAGACTTCATTACCCTTATTGAGAATCAGTTGACTAAAAAGGTGAAAGGCATTAGGTGTGATAATAATTACAGAGTTCAAAAATGCAATTCGATAGAACTCTGCGGAATCAAGGGAATAAAAGGGACTATAGCACTCCAAGAACCCCTCAACAAAATGGGGTGGCTGAGAAGAAAAAATAGAACCTTAATAGAGTATAAGATCTATGCTAGCAGACTCTAAACTTCCTACCATGTTTTGGATGAGGCTTTGGTACAGCTTGTTATGTACTCAATAGAGTGTCCATTACAAGACCACACCTTAAAGCACCATACGAACTTCTTTTTGGGAAAGTTCCTTTATTCATTACCTTAAACCGTTTGGTCGCCAAGTGACAATTTTAAATACCATGATCCATTGGGCAAGTTTGATGAGAAAGTGATGATGGTTACATTGTGGGATTATGCACAGCGATGGCATACAGAGTTTACAATGTATCTGCTAAGAAGATTGAGGAGACATTGAATCTGCGGTATCTTGAAGACAAGCCTAATGTTCAAGGACAGGGACATATTTGGTCTTTTGACCTTGATTACTTATTGATTACTTGGGCTATGCTAGACATGTGGCTAACCATATACTGATTAAAATCTCCGAAGCGTCTAGTCAGAAACTTTGGAAGCTCATTCGAAAGTGGGTCGATGATGATGAACAACCCATTGTAGTGCCTTCTTTCTCTCCTAACAATTTTGTAGGTGACACTTCAAAGATATCTTGATATGGGTGAAGATGATTCTATTATCTGAGGACCTTGCCGTGAAGAAACAAGAGTATGCAGCAATTTGGATCTGAGAGGAATGTGAAAGTTCAATTGAAGCACTCGTGAGAAACTCAATTCTGCGAAGGGAATCTGTTTCTCCTCACTCTCCAATTGGTGAAGACATGTTGACTTCTACTCTATGTCTACTAAAGTATCAAGACCTTGGAGAACCTTATACAAGGTTTCCAAAACCTTAGATCTTGGTCATCATCAACCTAAGCGGGCATCTTCAACAGCTTCTATGATCTTTGACATTGACCTACTATGACTAATCTTGATTCTTCCATTGATGTCAACACCACCACTACAACTAGGATCAACAATGTTCATCCACAGTCTAATATTATTGGTGATCCTAATGAACCTGTTAGAACAAGAGGTACTGTGGCGCGTTCTAAATATGGATGGTGGCTTTTGTCTCTTATATCTCAAATGAGACAATCACAGGCTATCAACATTGTCTTTGCTTGTTTTCTCACAAGTAGAACCAACTAGTGTTACTCAGGGCTCTTGAAGATTCAAGTTGGCGGCTATGCAGATGAGATGCAACAATTTCAAAATCAGCAGGTTTGGATATTGGTCCACTACACGATGGTTAAGTATGCTATTGGGACAAAATGGATTCGAAGAATGAGAGATGCTGAGGTGTTGTCATTAAAAACAAAGCAGTTAGTTGCCCAGGGTTATAGACAAGAGGAGGGATGATTATGATGAAGTGTTTGCACCAGTGGCAAGAGTTGAGGCTATAAGGATTTTCTTAGCTTTTGCATCCTATATGGGTTTTATGGTCTATCAAATGGATGTTAAAGGAGCCTTCTTGTATGGTGAAATTGAAGAGGAGGTGTATGTCACTCAACCTAAAGGATTTGAAGATCCAGATCATCATAACTATGTGTATAAGGTAGTCAAAGCTCTCTATGGACTACATCAGGCACCGAGCCCGGTATGCTAGGCTATCTACCTTTCTTTGAAGCATGGTTAGAAGAGGTGCAATTGATAAGACTCTTTTCCTAAAGAAGAATTCCACTGACATAATT
This sequence comes from Chrysanthemum makinoi, assembly GCA_910596185.1. Taxonomy (NCBI): domain Eukaryota; kingdom Viridiplantae; phylum Streptophyta; class Magnoliopsida; order Asterales; family Asteraceae; genus Chrysanthemum; species Chrysanthemum makinoi. The sequence goes on along the minus strand of OU343223.1, from coordinate 285,775,299 downwards.
CTTGTGCAAGTATATGTGGATGACATTATTTTTGGATCCACAAAGGAAGCTGCGGGAGTTTGAGGAGCTTATGAAGGATTTCAGATGAGTGCAATGGGAGGATGACTTTCTTTTGGGTCTTCAGTTCAGCAGAAACTGATGGTATCTTTATCAGTCAGGACAAATATGTAAGGGACATCTTGAAGAAGTTTGGTATGGAGGGTGTAAGGACTACCACTACACCTTATGAAGCTCCAAAGACAAAGACCAACAATGAAGCTGATCCACTTGTGAATGTTCATTTGTACAGGTCTATGATTGGGTCTTTGATGTATTTAACGACTTCCAGGCCGATATATTACTTTTCTTGTGAGTGTTTGTTCATGACATCAAGTTACTCCACTGACTTCCCATCTCAATGCTGTTAAGAAGATCTTTAAGTACCTTAAAGGCCAACCTCTTCTAGGTCTTTGGTACCCAAAAGAGTCTCCTTTTAAGTTGGAAGCTTATAGTGATAGTGACTATCTGGCGGTGCTAATCTGGATAGGAGGTCCACCACTGGAGGTTGCCAATTCCTAGGAAAGAGATTGATTTCTTGGCAATGCAAGAAACAGTATGTGGCTACCATCTACGGAAGCAGATGCGTGTCTGCTGCTAATTGCTGTGGACAGGTTCTTTGGATTCAAAATCAGTTGTTGGATTATGGGTATAATTTCATGAACACAACAATTTTTATTGATAATCAAAGTACCATATGCATTGTTAAAAATCCAGTTTTCACAGTCGAACAAAACATATTGAAATCAGGCATCACTTTATAAGAGATGCATATGATAAATTTGATTCAAGTGGTCAAAATACATCCTGATGATAATGTGGCGATTTTTAACAAGGCTTTTGATGGACCAAGGTTTCAACACCTTGTGGTTCATATTGGCATGCTTAACCCTTAACGCAAAAGTTTAAGGGGAGGCATAGGCCTCAGGGGAGGATTTGTGTATAACTTTGCTTTTTGCTATGTAAATTTGTACACTAACTCTAACCTGCTAATGTTATATTAGTGTGTTTCTTTGTTCGCATTATATTAGTGTGTTTCTTTGTTGGTTTGTGTGTTTCTCTGTGTTTCTGTGTTTGTTTTGTAGAATGGTTGTCCCGATCAGTTTGAGATATGGTCAAGAGCTTAGCTTGTTTCTAGCTGAATTCATTGTCTTGAAGTGTATGATTTGTTTCCTCCGAGATGATGTATTGAGTTATTTGACATTCAAAAGAAGTACATAAGCAAATAGATCATTCATTCATTCAAGAAAGCAGTTTACACTTACACTTACAGAGTACTAGCAACATCAAATGCATCGCATGATCTACTAATCCTAATCTATTACATATTCCGTTAACATCTAACAGGCTTTGGATATGCATGATCGCTCACATCTTTCACACTAAATGGCTACGCTTTTGCGATGAGCATAACCAACTCTAACAGATGCTAAGGATCAAAATGGAGAGGGGAATTGATGAAAACGAGAAGAAGCTGAAGCGTTGTGATAGAGATGAGAAGGAAAGATTTTCATTTATGAATCATCTACTCTTTCCATCATACAACAACTTACATCATTTTCCTTTTTCCGTTCCTCGATACGATATGTGATGATGCACCAAAACATGATGCCAAGAGACCAAGCACCACCTTTCTTCCCATAGGAAGTGGTGGATTCCTGACTCGAGGTCTACATTGAGGTCTTGGGGGTTGGGAGTAAGATGTTTCCTCCTTATAGGAGTCATCGGAATCTTCAGATTCACTTGATTTCTCAACACTTTTATCTTGATGGGAGAAATTGATTTCTTTGGTCGTGGGTATGGTTTTGGAAAGTAATGAAACCATGGATTGGTATCTTCACTTGATGATGAAGATGATGTTTGTGGATCAATGATCTCGTGTTTGGTACTCATGGTTATTATGGCTAATTTTGGGTTATTGATGAAATTAGGGTTTGGAATGAAATTTGGGGTTTTTGATGATGTAATATGTGTGCTTTGGGATTGCTTTATAGACGAGTTCAAGTGGTAAGAGAGAATGTAATGGGGGTGGCAAGAAAAGATATTTTGAAGCTTCTTGAATAAATGTCACGACCTGTGATTATTCTACCAGTGAGAATGGTTTCGTTTCCACCAAGTTAAAGTGAATATGAGTACAAGTAGAAATTCACGTCATCGTTGGTCAACTTTGACCAAAATTGGGAAATTTTCATTTATTCTCTACCGGCATATATTCGCTCCATATTAAGAGATTTGATTTTTAACTCTTTCAAAACACTTCCTTTTGTGCATATTGTAACCCTAATCTTCAAAATCTCTCATGGCGATTCAATTTAAACATGATCATAATAAGGTTGCTTTTCTTGGACCTTTCGGGGAGATGAGTTGTCGATGATTTCATTTTCAAAATCAAAATTCATTATGCATTAGCATTCTCCAAATGCTATATATGAATCTTTGGTTACTCAATTTTGGGCTTGGCGAGAAGTGATTCTCGAGATAGTTGCAAGTGTTGATGGAAAAGAGTATGTGTAGTAACGAGGGTCGAAGACAACTTCACTTGGATGATGAAAATGGAGTTTATCATTCTGATTCTACAATGGTACTTGAAGGGATTCAGGCGATTGGATATCAAAGTACGAGAACAGATATGTGGTTAAAAATAAGTTTTGTCCTATGTAGAGGTTCATGGTTCATCGTTGCTCTCATGTTTAAGCAATAAGTCCGGAGGATGGGATGGTTCAACTCAAATGGGATGTGGTTGTGTTTGTTTATCTAAGGGTTTGACTTATAATTTCTCTAAGTTTATTTTTGATAATATGGTTGAAAATATAACTAGGCAAAAGGGTAAGTTTTTGATGTACCCTAGGTTCTTACAGATGATATTGAATGTTTCTACTCAAACCCAAGCTTTCTATCCCATAGGAGTTTTGACCTCTAAGTTATTTGCAACGATGAGAACTAAGTTTGAGGGGACACATTTTCCTTTGTTAGCAGCAATGTTGCCTCCAGAAGATGTTACTGGCGATGAGGGTAATGTTGTTATTGTACCCTCTCCAATATTACTGATGGTAATCTTTCGTAGATGTAGATGAAGGTTCTACTGCATTCTTGAGGCATCCATATCTTCACCTAGACCTTGTGCTAGCCAAGAACATACACAAGTTTCAAATGATGAAGTTAGGGATCACATTGATGAAGTTGAGGTTGATACTGATAGATTGCCTACACCAAGTCCTGTTAGGAATCAATTTGGTGAAGGATGTTCTAATGTTGATCAGGTTAATGTTGCTCCTGAAAGTCTAATGTAGTTCCATTTTCAACTGAGCAATCGATGATATCGATGTGGATCCTATTACACTTGCCTCATTATATGCTCATGAACAAGCTACGGTGAGGTGATTGGTCTTAAGAAAGAACTTACCAGAAACCAAGACTTTTTTTGGTAAAAGATTGTGGCATTGGGACAAAAAGTTGAACACTTGGAGGAATTACTAAGTCAGAAAGGTTATAAGAGAGTTTGATTTCTTCAGAAGAGGAGGACGAAGAGAATCTTCATCATCCCTGAATATTAGGCGATGATCGCTCTTACATCAGATGTTTCTTCTCCTATTGCTAAATCTTCAAAGAATAAGGAGCCTATTATATATGCTAGCAAAAGAAGAAGACAATTTGTCTAAGGTGTTCTGTGACGCATTTCAAAGGAGCGCGCATATGGATGGTGCATCTGGCGATGTTATAGTTGAGAAGGTTGCTTCGATTATGGTCAAACTTCATCTATACCGAACAATCAAATGTTTCGCATTCAAGAATGATGATGAGGTTTTTGTTGTGGGAGAATGTTTAAGTTGACTTCTTTCTGAAGTTTTCTCTACATCCTTTGAGGATTTGTCACAACTGTTTCCTCCGATGTGGGTTTGCTTGTTTCTTGACTCATTGGTTGTGCTTGATATTGGTTCTCTGAGACATTTTTGACAAAGAACAGGATCATGTAATTGATGATATACTAATTAATTATATTGTTGAAGAAGAAAATCAAGCTCAAGCTAGATTGTTTGCTAATTATGAGAATATCACAGAAGAAGTCGTGTGTTGCTAAATTTCTTCAAGATCAGTATGATTCTAATTTGACTCTGAAAAGGCAATTAGAGCTTGATGTATTATTTCCTAAGATAATCGATGATCAATGGGATGCATATACTTCTCAAGGTGCATCTGATCCAAATCTTGCAAAACTTATCTTAGGAGCATCTTTTGATGATGATACTTTTGTGGATAAAATGGTGGCACTTGGTAATCTAATGAAGCAAGAATCTGCTTGCAAAGAAGAGCTTTAATTGATCAAAGAAATAAAGCCAAAGAAAACCTTATGATTTGTTGCTCGAAGAGGAATTATATGAGGAGTGTAGTGAAGAATTGCGCTATGTATAATTCGTATGTCCATGAAGCAAGTCAATGCTTTGTCTGATGATGCTTTGATTAAACAGTATCATATGGTTATGCGTTTCTTCTTCGGTTCTACTTCTTCTACTCAATTGGAAAATATTGCTTTAATGACTGATGTTCCTACAGCCAAGAGACGAAAAGTTGAAATTGTGGATAATTTTGATACTATGTTGCCTTTGGTCACTTCTCCGGTTGTTACCTCTAATAAACTCGATAGCTACTCTTTCTTCTGTGGTTTATTTGCTGCTGAATCCACTTTGGTTTCTTCAGAAATATTGTCTAGTGTGGTTTAAGTGATTCTCTGATTCAGGGGAAATGATCTGACGATAATAATAATATTATTGGTGGTATGGAACCTTGAGCTTGGTTACAAGGAGTTCGATGGTTGGCTAAGAAACATTCTTCAGGAATACTACTTTAGATCTTAAGGTCGATGAATCTACCTTTATTGAAGTTGGATGCGAGTTTTTCTTGAAGGAACTCATGTGGTCTTGGTTGATTGGAAAGTTGGAAAGCTTAACACTGTTTATAGGCTGGATATACATTCTTGAGTTTAATTTCTTGAAGGAAATTCTTCATTTGGTGACCGACATGATTTGAAGATCTTTGTATGATCATGTCATTCATGATATAAGTCTCATTTAGCAACAGGTTCGGTTTATATTTGTTGGGTGATCTTCAGGTTATGTTTGATTCTCATTCTTCAATGGTCAAGGGTATTCTATTTGGAAGCATTCTCATAAGTGGGAGATTGAGAGTTGGAGATTTTATCCGTTGCCTTGTGTACATGTGGTTCAAACTAAATGTGGGATGCTTTTGTGTATGCTTTCGGATAAGCTTTATCCTTATCGGTTACTTTTATGGAAATGTTGTTGAGACACAAGTTGGAAGTGCCTCCGAATCCTGTTGGAAATGATGAACTTCATGCTACTCAATGTGTTGGTTTGATTAAAAATCAGCTTCTATCACATAAAGGTTCATCTTGATTGTACCATTTTGTAATATTTGTTTTCTTTATTGTTAGTTAAAAAATAAAAAAAAAAAATAAAAATAAATAAAAAAATAAAAAAAATTTTGTTTTTGATTTTCTAACTCTTCTTGCAGGCTTGTTGTATATTTCTCCTGGTTATTGACTCACCGATATACCTTGTGTATATTAAAGAGTTAGCTAGTCCAAAGGGTACAGCTTTGGTAAAGACATCAAATCTGTTGATAGCTGTAATGATTTGCTAAAAATCATAGGGTATGCAACCACCCCTGCTTAATTGCTGAGTGTTGTATGGTTTTCAATTCACCATGGTTTATTCCATTTTGGAATCCAAGAATTGACTAGCCCACATGTATATGACTTGTGGTAAAGGGCATTTCATATTTGGTTTCAATTCACCAATTCTAAGAATTGACTAGTCTGAGCAAACGGCTACAGTAAAGACATATCAAATCCGTTTATATGGTTCTGGTTTGCCAATATTCAGATGGTTATCGTGTACCATAGTTTACGAACTTAAACATATGGCTACTCCAGTAGTGATGGCTATTGGTAAAGAGACATCAAATCCATTATTTTCCATGATTCACCTCTCACAGGAGTTCACACACCTGGATGTGATGAGAATAGTATGCAACTAATTGTTTTGATGTACCTATTGTCATTTGTTGCTGCAAAGATATAGAGTTTCCGAGTTTCTTCATCATAGAGATGTTCTTATTTGGATTCTTTGCTCATGTTGTTCGTGCACAATCCTCTGGAGCTGTTTTGTTAAAGATCTATCAAGAAACTGGAACTTAACCTAGTCAAATTCCAGTTTAGGGTAGGATTGTTGGGAATTATGTGAAGTTTGGATTATCTGATATTCTTGCCGAAATGATTCTGCTGAAGACATAGTGGATTCAGCAAGACATAATCGAAGGTAATAGTTATTAGTCTGTTTCGCGGAAGTGTTTATTCCGTGTTTTGTATATTTAGTTTGGATATACATGAGCTTTATTAGGAAGTGATTGTGTATATCTTATTTAGTTTTAAGTTTATACGTTTCTTGGGAAACGGTTTAGAGATATTGTTTAGGGTTCCTTGTCTATAAAAGGAACACATTAGAAAGAGTTATGTATCGATTGAAAAACTCAGTTTTAGTTAATATAAAGATCCATAGAGGATCAAGAAGTTCTTAGTTATAACTTGTGTTTATATTCCGCTGCTGAACATAAGTTGTAGAGATTATCTTTTATTGTGCTTGTGATTACATAGGCATAAATAACGATCCACGAGCTCAAGATCTATCAAGGTCTGTTTGTTTTCAACAGAGCTAGAGCTTAAGGAGAAAATCTAGAGCTTAAGGAGAAAAGAATCCAAATAAGAACATCATGAGCAAAGAATAAAACAGCTCCAGAGGATTGTGCAAAAATCTCCTCCTCGTTCTTCTCTTGAAAACCTGGGCGATTAGAGTTACCACCCGGACCTTTCGAGAAACCCGATGATCACTTTGAGTATCACGGGTGGTGACGATGAAGAAGGTCACTTGAGCCCACAACAACCCTCTCCCCAAACAAGTTGAGACCGGAATCATCATCTAGGCCTTCCGAAAGAAGAAGAAGAAGGCGCCCGCCAATGCGGCGTCGTATCATGGCTAGATGACGATAAACAGAAGGAATTTGAATGGTTTGCTAATCTTGTTAACAACACTCCCTACCACGAAGAAGAGTTAGAGAATTTGGTGACGGGTTCTACATTGGTGCAAAAATTCGCAAGAAAAGTTCCATGTGAAGAAATGGCGAAATCGGTGAAGCGAATCAAAAATGAAGCATTTCAACTTCTAAAAAGGCACTCTGAAAGTGCCCTCGAGGTCGAATATCACCTTGAAAAAATTGCTCGAGCTCTGTCTAACAACATGGATTGAACCAGGGCAAACATTGACTTCACACAAGGGACAACCCTCCATACTACATAGGTGGACTAAACCTCTACCAACACTTGGCCCAACCAGTAGACCAAGGTCCCTTTCAGATATTTCTTCAACAAAGACTTGGATTTTTCTTCTACAGGTGTGATGATTTAAGAAAATATACTCGTCGTTGACACTTCCATTCAGCAGCTATCTACTCAAACTGCATAGCCATTGAGGAACGTGCCAATCACTTGTTCTCCCACACAGTGGAGGCATCACGCTAGATGCATTGTATGGGATTCATCAGCGAGCGGCGAGATCTACTATAGAAGCTGTCGAGGTTGAGAAGTCTCAACATCTTTGTGCATAGTTCTAAAGATATCGATTGCCATCATACCATTTGACCTTTAGTCTAAATTGGGACTACACATTCTAAAGAAGATCGTAGTCAAGCGACAAGATGAACGGGACTATGCTTTCGAGGTTGACGATTTGTCTCTCAATGACATGAGAAGACATACCTTGCCAAGGTGCGAGGTCGAATGAGACAATTCTCAAGCTGATACAACGTGAATTTATCAAGTCACTTCTCATCTTCATAAGACGGATTGTCATCAAGGTACGTGTAGAAGATCTCGGTAGTACGGTGGATCTTATCGGTGGCAGTGTCAACTTCTCTCCTCAGCTTGATCTTCCCGATATCAACTGGTATCTCAATATACACTCATCAAGCAAACCTTCACCGTTGTTTACCGTAGTGAACTTCAAAGAAACTGCTTAATGGCGTGTAGCGAACTCCACGAGTTCGGGGATCATACTTTGAAGCTGGTTAGGGATGGATTGGCATCTGAGGTTGAAGGATATCGCCAGAAATTGGGTCTCTAAAGTATTTGGGAATTCTCGGAGGATGTGAAGACGGATCATCACAATGATTGATGAACGGTTGTTTCGAGGATCAGTCAGCGATTGGAGAGTTATGTCGATGGTCGCGGAAACATAACCGATTTCAACGCCTTGTGCACACTCACAGGAACATCAACGCGCTTCGTTACCCTTGTTGTTTCCATATCATTTTGGATGTTTGATTATTTATGTCATGGCTTGCGCACATTACGGTGTACAACCCGTACTTGTAAATAAAGGACCCGTAGTACGGCGCCACAGTGCAATCCGAAAAGGCGAAAGCTTCTTACTTTTGAGTAAAACCTATCAAACCTTTCATTTTTCAAGGTTTTGTTCAAAAGAACAAGTACTTCCCTCATGTTTTCAAAACCTCAACGTTTATATCATTGTTGAGGGAGTATTTGAAACTTTGTTCACAAATGTTCACGATGCATTCTTCCGCAACACTCGGGAAATGGTCATAACATTAAAAAATAACACTTTAATATGCCATTTTGAGAGAGGGAAAAATCGTGATAAAATATATTGTGTAAAACAAATGAATCGTTATTATGGACTTAACCATGAATTGACGAGTTAGCGTTAGTAACTCAAAAGACTTGTCTGGACGGGTAATAATTTCAAGCTAGTTCGCTAGTGATGTAAAGCGTGTCTCATAAATGACTTGTGCGAGTAGAATGTACCATTCGGCTCTTGATAAACATGAACTCAGCGGGTTTGTGACCTTTAGAGGTTGTCTACACCTTGAAGGTAGTTATTAGAGCTAGTTGTCACCTAAAAGTACATGCAACTAACTATGCCACATGTTAGTGTCTGTGGGGAATGTCTATCTTGAGTTAATCAATTCAAAAGTGGCGCTCTTTCCTTACTATGCATTTTAACCGTTAAAACTATTAAGCACATGTGGAGGGGGAGTATTTATGCAAAATCTTATCTCAACATGGTACTAAATGTTTTTCATTCATAAACCTTTGTGAGAGATTTTTCACATCAGTGGTTTTATGGCAACATAGGTTAGTCATGGAGTTATAAGGTGACTAAGGTTAGGAAGAACCGTCCTATGATCGCCAGTAGGATGGATCTAGGACATATTTTCAAATAGTTAGTATTTAGAAGTCCTTAGGTATGATTGTAAAAGGAGAAAATGAGAATCGGAGAAAGAAGGAGTGAAGAATTAAAAAGAAATGCAAAGAAAAGGGTGAAAAGAAATAGCCCTCAGATTATTCAACTTAGGAACAGGTTCAATTACCTACTTGGTTGTCAAATGCATAGTATTGATAAATTAAATCATGGACCATTGATATGCTTTATCACTCAAGGACACCTTTCTTGAAGCTTGTTTCATTCTCCTGGGAACCCCTAGTAAACTATCGGCTCTCTTAGAGATTCTTTGGTATTGAAGAAGGAGACCCCTCACAGTCTCATTTCCGGAAAACCAAAGCACTATTGAGTCTAGAGCCCCGAGATTCATCAAAAGATCTCTTAGGTACACTTGACATTTAATCACGTGATGATCAACAAATAAGTTGTCGATGGTTCATATCGAGTCCTTCAGATCTTAGCAATCATGCCGAGAACATTTATGAGAGTTACATTTGTGATCCTCGGTGATTGAATGGAAACTCACGCGGTCAACATCAAACGGCCACGGCAGTTAACTTCGGCAACTCCGTGGATTGCGCTTGAGTGGTCTCAACGGTCTATGCGTGGTGATGCCGGTGTACCTCAGTGACTCATGAATCGTGGGTGTACCGATTTTTATCGTGTTATCTCACTTGTGGGACTCCAGGTCGAGAACGGCCTTTGTAAGAATTAGAGTTGTGTTTTCACTATGCTGTTAACACTCTCGAAGTTCAAACTTGTAAGTGCGGAATCCGCTTATTACTAACCGTTTAAATGTTTTCTTCTTATGGAAGCTGGGAGATGATGATGCGATTCTTCTCATGCTCACAAACATCATCACTAATGGAAGTTCTATCAAAAGCAACACAAGTCAGAATGATTCTTCGTCATCTGAGAGAATCTACAAAGTTAAAGACTTAAAGAGATATGATACAATTCCGTCAAAAGGCTTGTGAGCATGTTGAAGAACGACGTGGGACCTTTAGTGACGAAGCAGACACGAGAGCGGACTTGATGCGACAACACAACATACTATCACTTTCATCACAAAGAACAATGATCAAAGAACAAAGTTAAAGATGACGTCAAAGCATAACTGTTCAAAGTAAACTATCTCTACACTGCTGGGGAGATTGTTCAAATCAAGGCAATTCTTCTCACGAAGAAGAATGTCGAAGGCGTCAAAGCTACTATTACATCAACGCCTTCAGCGTTTTTCATCACCAACACTTGAGTGTTTGTTACTCATATGTAATAACACTTGAGGGGAAGATTGTTGGAATCACTCCTAAACCTTATTCAAGTGTTAGTTACTCATATGTAATAGTTAGCTTATTATGGCCTTTATGATTGTTATTAGCCTTAGAGAATGTAGAAGCCCATAAGCTTAGGCTGTGATAAGGAAAGAGAGGAACTAGGAGTGTTTGCCTAGCTTCCTCTATAAATACATATGTAAACCTTCATTTGAAGGTTGGTTGTTCAAGTTTTCTTTTCACATATCACCTCGCATAAACAAGTATCATTCATATCGTGTGTGTGTGTTTGTTTACTTGTTCAATCGCCTCTCTATCTTTCTTATAAGCTTGTGTGGTAAACCTTGTGACCTAACAATAGGAACCTTGGTTTAGAAAGCTTGGATAATTAGGCTAATTAGGCATAACTAGCTATGGTGAGTGTTAGTCTAGTGGTTATGGACTAACTAAGTATGTGATGGATTTATGTTGATAATTATTGATGAATGGTTTATGTGCTATGTATGCAAGAGTTAGCATGGTTATCCCTATGGTTTAGTTATGGTATGGGATTGTTTACGTTGATACGGTTTGATGAATTTTGTTAAGTGCTATTTATGTAAGTTTTGATTAATTTTAGTCTATTGGACTAGTATATAGGTGTACATGATGCTAGTATGAATGAATTTATATATATGATTATTTGTTGTTGTCGTTATTAAATGAAATCTTACGTGTTAGTTGATAAATTTGTAGGTTTATGTTTGGACAAATAAGGTCTCGGAATAAGGACCTTAGGATATGGAAGCAAGGAATGAAAGTGTTTTCCATATTTGGCAATGTCATCAGAATGCCATGCTACGAACAAGTTAAATCCCATATCGAGTCTTTGTAAAGTGAAGTATTTTTTTGTATTTCAAATGTTTTCGGGATTAGCATTATGTGGTTAAACTTGTGTGGGATGGAAAGGTAAAGTCAAGTCTATATAACGGTAATGGTATTTGAAAATAATGTTTTGGTGTTTAAAAGTAAATGAAACTCGTGGTTTTGTATTGAGCTTTTACCTATTTACATATTGTATATAAAACATTATTAGGATTGGCTAGAGGTGGTTGTGTTGTTAGGTTTCTCGTGTAAACGGAAGAACGAAAAATATGATTAGGAGTGACGTATTTTTAGTTGCGTTTTTAGATCCGAGAGTGATTATATCAAAAACATCAAATAAACATAATTAAAGGTATGAATGTCTTTTCAAGTTAAAATTCTGTGTACTAATAAAAACCCTCCGTGTACAAATCAGTACCCAATTTACCTCCACTCATTTGGGCCGATATTGTAGATCATATATTTGGGTATTTTTGGGTCAATGCAACACGTTGTTTTGATGCACTCCAGAAGTAGGATAGAGATAGAGTGATAGATAACATGGAGTGTTTTAGTTATCAAAATAGTTAGAGTGTTAATACATTCAAACTAATTAACTTTTCTATTTCTTTTGTAAGCCTTTATATTGTTATAAAAGAAAAGCTTCATGGCACCTTAATACCATAACTATATCTAAGTATCTTAAGAAATTTGTTAGGCGGTTTGACACACTTGAATATATTTTATTTTTTAATTTATTTAATATGATTTTCCACATATTTGACAATTCTTTTAATTTCATTGGCCAAGTTTTTGGTTTTCACCTATTAACTATTTAGTGTCTCATTTCTTATTAATGGGGTTTTTTTTGCATAACTGGCATTGGTAAAGAAAGCACAAAATAAAGCGTTGGGTTGCTGATCAAGCCAAAGCCGGATACAGTTGCGTAAAAGATAGCCCGATAAAGGCCCATAAGACAGTAAATTCATATTCAACTCAAAATTTTAACAAGTCAAATTACTGCATAATGACAGTAAATTCGACAACTATTCATTTAATTCACCCATACGTTTTGTACATGCTATAAATTGTATAGCTTTATTATGAGTAAGAAACCTAACCCACGTCCAAATCAAAGGTATCATTCAAAATGTAAAATAGTATCATTCCTAGCATGCGGCGGGATCATTGTTTGAAGAATATTTAGATCATTGGTTTAATAGATTCACGACAAACCATCTCTTAATCATCTCAAAGCATTGTACGGGCTTGTCCACTGGAGCAGTGTGACTTCCTCCCTACAAACATATATAACCAAAGTTGAGAATTTGCATCAATTATGTATATAATCGAGACTCAATGTGTGTGGGCGTACGTGTGAATGTGTGATGTGTTGTACCTTTACAGTGGCAAATGCTAAAGAATAGTTATTGTGGGCGTATGTTGTTTTGTATCCTGCTAGCTGACCATTAGTTATACCATGGCGTCCATTTATTACCAGTGGTTTGTGAAATTAAGAGAATTGATTAGGTTTATATGTCGATGTGTGGAACCAGCATGTCGATACCACTGTTAGAGAATATACGATAAAAGTTGGCGGAAACAATCATATAGTAGGGTTCCCAAAAAGAACAAAATGTTGTACACTGAGTAAAGCTCGACTATTTCTTTTGCTTAGCTTTTTATGATATACAACACTATCAAGGACATTGAAATCGTATAATGGTAGTAAAGTGTCACCATAGTTGTACTGCATGTAATTGTACATATCGAAAACTCCTTCACTGATTCCTAGTGATATCAATATATAAAATTATATATTCATGAGATGCCATTTTACTCTGCATACATATTGAAGTTTATTGGTTAACAAATTAACATACCTCTCTTACATTCAGTGCTTTCTTAACATTTTATATTTGCCCAAGAATTGCATATTCACGGTCATCATTTATGTAGAGGGAAATTATATATAATACTTAGTTAATGTATGCATTTAGAGAATTATAATTGATAGAAGGAGGGCAAGAAGATGAGGAAGGACGGACAAATGGTATCTTCAAGTGAAGATTGTGCATGAACCATTTTCATTAGATTGGCACGTAAAGGGATCTCGGTTTGCCTCTTTTTATCGGATTTACACTTCTCACCAAATTGGTGCTTGTATCACAATTAGGTTCTAAAATTTGCTGAATGTTAATGTCCTTAACACGCTGATCATATCAAAGAAAACAGTGTATGAGCAAGCTAGTGTGGTATAACATTCATATAAAGAAAGAATGTGCATAACGATATTTGGACATTTGGTATTGAGTGATACTTACTTGGTTGACTTGATCGTCGTGACGCATAACAAATTGTTAGAATCGGCTTCTGCATACTCTCCACCACAATCCCTTTTTGTTGACTAATGATTCACAAAATGAGTTAAGTTTTCGTTTGTATAGTTGTATTGAGCTATGAAGAAATCATATTAAGCTCGTAAAATAATAAAAGCTTGTTTTACCTCAAATAATTCTTCGGATATAAGTGCCACACGATAAGCATATTCTAGCCTAGAGTTTATATCACCAGGTTTATTTGTCAACGGGTTCCATACATATCCCTAGCGTTTCCATTAATCCTTATCAAGATCAGCATGGTTGACTCCCTTAATTTTATAGATTAAAGTACGAGAAACTAATTATCCAGGATTAACTTAATGCCGCACATAAAGTACTTACCTTGATGTTTATAATAGGCTCTAATCCTTCATCATTACCTTAAATAAAGAGGATATGGATTAGATCATTTTATTTGTTCACATATATATTGTATGCTGGATTCAGCTTGATAAAATATACTATACCTTTATATAACTCTTCGGTAATCATTGGAATAACAATCCCTGAATAAGAAATCCCAGTAACATACATAGGATTGTTTAAAAACTTTGGATGATCCCGAAGAAACTGCAATGTAAGCAATTATTGATATAACTTTTTTCTTAATAGCACTACAGATTTGAACTTCTTAACTAAACACTCGCGCGCTAACCTTCCTAATAAATTCAGCAGTCTGAGATCCCGACAATGTGTCACTCGTGCGAGCAGCTTCCTCAGTTTTTGTATAGGAATATCCGGTTCGTGCTGGTGCATCCAAATATATGATATTCGCCACCTTTGAAAACCACATGAAAAAAAAATTATTGCAAGATGATTAGCACACGTTGTTTAACTTAACAATAAACTTAATATTAGCAAATTAATCTCAAGAACTAGGCATATATACATACCTTTGTCCAAGAATTCGGGTCCAGTTGTAATGCTGGAACATCATCTATAAAATTTCCGTACTGAATTTGCAGTGGACCTATTAAAACATGTACATTTCACTATGTTGAAATAGAACAAACTGAAATATAGAATAGTTTTTGAAATAAAGAAAACTTGCACCTTCCAACAATGTAATGTATGTTTAGTATCTTAATAAATCATTACATGAATAAATGCTATTTCAAAGATACTAGCTAATTGCATATATACCAATTTCAAAAAAGAAGGCCATGAGAGTGCTACAACCAGGTCCTCCGGCAAGCCAAATGATGAGGGGATCCACCTCCGGGTTGCCTTCCGACTCCACAAAGTAGTAAAACAATTGAACGGCTTCATCTTCTCCGACTCCAATATACCTAATCCCAATACATACATAGGCACAACTTACCATATATGTCGATCTATTTGCGTTGTACTAGTACGCGACAACAAATACAAATATATATGTGATCCTCAATCACTTTTTCCAACATGATTTAAGATAACGTGTATGTTTTTGTGAGACATGTAGACACTACTTACATTTATAAGCACCACAGAATTCCAAATGTAGAAAGATTTTTTACATTGAAAATTATAGGGAAAAATGACGCACTTGTAGGTATGAAAACCTGTAAACTTGTGTGCATTTTCAGATCAGTTTGAAGCACTCATTTTCTAACACTACGATTACTCTTGCACGAATAAATCATTTATGCTTGTAAGTTTATACAAGTTTTATATTTGTGTATGCATATAAATACATATATGTAGATACACTAGCTAGCATACCCGGTTTCTAGTTTGAAAGGAAGACGACCATTGTAGCCCGGTAGCGTTCGTACAATCGTTTGAGAGGCAATGAGGGTAAATGAAGCAGCCAAAAGAAGTAGGAAGAGAGACATTAGATTTAATGGATTGTTTTTGTGCAACTTTAACAACTGTAGTGTTTTGATTGGATGTAAACAACTTAGGTATAATGGCTTTTATAGAAGACTCCAACAAAATGGTGGGACCAAAGAGAGTTAATTTACTCTTTGGTTTAGGAAGGATGTCCATACCAGATTTCAATACCCCTAGATTTTTTATTTAATTTTATTTTTATTAAGTAGTATTTTGTTTTTATTATAAAACTACAAAATAAAAAGTAAATATAAAACAATATAAAGTTTTAACAAAAAATATGAAACAAAAACTAATAAAGAAACATAAATTAATAAAAGGCTGTCTTATACTACTAATTGAGAGAAATAAAAGATGGGCTAGGAGGGTAAAAGGTGAATGATGGGATATACATAACATTACCCTATTTATTCTTGAAAAAATTCCCCAAATGGTCAAGTCAACCCAAGTTGGTTCACTTCTTGCAAAAATGGTCATGATCGACTAACCGACTGTACGACTCATTTTAAGTAATAATGTGTGTCCTTAAAAGTACAATGGGTTGTTAAAATTTAACAATTCATTTTATTTTCCCTTCAACTTTATTAAAACCTTTTCTTTTTCTCACTTTTTATTACTTAAAAATAGGGAATTGCATATATATATATATATATATATATATATATATATATATATATATATATATATATATATATATATATATATATATATATATATATATATATATAGAGTAGGGATCCAGTAAGAAGTAAATTAAAATAAGAAGTGGTGAGAAGTGGCCAAAACCAGCGCATTAGAGATCTTGCAGCTGCATTAGATCATTTCTATTCATATAGATGCAACATCTTGAGTTTCGAAAGTTAATTTGATGTATAGATGGTGCAAATTTATTTTCGTGATTTAAGCGAGCGTCTGGAGAACAAAAACAAAGAAATCATGAAATGCATCCAATATCGTGTATATGCATCGATTAAAATTTAGAAAACATACTATGGTACATTATAATGCATCTAAGATTATAAGGATGCATCTAATTTAGGTCGGTCCATCTCGGATTTGCGGTTATAGTTCTTCTTATTCCTTCTTATTTTAAGTAATCTTCTTATTTGATCCTAACTCTATATATATATATATATATAATTGCATATATATCCAACTAAAACTCATAAGTGCATATATATCTTTCCAAAGCCTTAAACATGTCAAATATATCTAAATGAATATTTTAAATATACCTAATAGAAAAAAATGTCAAATAACTATAATTAATATATAAACTGACGATTATACCCTTATTCTTAATTAAAAAAAAAATTACAATTACAAAATATCATTTAACCATTTAAAAAAAAAAAAAAACCATGTTAAAACTGACTCAACCCGTGTTGGTTTCGACGAATCTTGAATAAAATATCAAATAGCAATCCAATTATTCCAAAACAATAGCGTAAAACTCATATATATATATATATATATATATATATATATATATATATATATATTTATATATATATATATAGAAAATGACATAATAAAATTAAGACAAATAAAATGATATTTTGTAATTATAATAAAAAATAATAAAAATAAAGGTATGATCGTCATTTTATATATCAATTATAATTATTAAACGTTTTTGTTCTATTATGTAATTAAAATAATTATTTTAGTATATATAACAATTTTAAGGCTTTGAAATGATATATATATATACTATTATGAGATTTGGTTGGATATATATGCAATTTTAAGATTTTGGAAGGATATATATGTAATTTCCTCAATTAAAAATACCACCATTACTTACTCACACACATTTTTTATTATTATTATTATTATTATTATTATTTTCTAGTTTTCCCGCTAGTAATGCATTTGTATTGCCGCAAGAAAATCCCTCTTTCCCCGCTTCGCAAATATTCGATGCATGTGCGTGGATTAATGTAATTTTGAAGGTTTCTATGCTACTTGGTATTTTTCCTTATTGTTCTTTGATGTAGCTATAATATATTAATCCAACTTCAACGTGGTAGATATGAATATGTTAATAGAACCTCGACGTGCATTAATTTACATGATGGAATCCACTTGATTTGTTAATTTTCAGGGAATCCTGTTTAATTTCTTTTACTGGTGCACCACTTGCGATAGACTAAATCTCACTGGCTCGTGATTGGCAGAATTTTTATATACCGTTAAAATAACTTGTCTGCAGTGTTAAGTGTCCATTTGTTTTAAAAAAATAATAATTGCAATAAAACACACTATAGTTTGATAAAATAGAAAGTTTACAAACTACCAACTTTCTGAAAGAGAAAGTAAGGCTGGGGTTTTAGCAGGGAATTAGTCCGTTGATTTTAAGGTACTTGTCTTCTATTAAAATTATTGCCTTACACCTAAGACAATACATAAACATTTACATACGATGCAACATTATACTGAGGCAAACAATGCCGAAATAATTTTATATCACATCCTTATACTTTGTCCTAACTTACATAAGTATAAATTGAAGTTTGTGTCTCAAATATTATCAAGTCGGAATTATATTACGTTGTTGCCAAACAAAAAAAAAAATGCCACTTTGGCTTAAAATCACACTACTGTGTAACATTATTATATACCTAAAATTGCCTTCTAGAAAGAAAGGAAAATAGAGATTCATATTTGGAAGAGTAAATTGCAAAAATCGTCCCTAAACTTTGGCCAAATTGCACGTTTCGTCCCAAAACTTTGGAAAGTGCAAATATCGTCCCTGTGGGGAAACTTTGGGGCAGAAATCGTCCCTGGCCTAGATCAAATGACTAAAATACCCTTCTCTCTTTATTAGTTTTAGTTTCTTGCAAATAGTCCATGTGTTTCGCCAGATTTTGCAAATTTAGTCATTTTTTTTAATTAACTATTAATATTAGTATTATTTTTTTTACGTTTTCGTCCGATTTTTTACGATTTTACCGATTGTTTACGTTTTAGTCCGATTTTCGTTTTCATCCGTTTTTACGTTTTAGTCCGATTTTTTACGTTTTCGTCCGTTTTTTTACATTTTTTTTTACGTTTTCGTCCGATTTTTTACGTTTTCGTCCGATTTTTTACGTTTTCGTCTGATTGTTTACGTATGTGGTGTCCTAATCAAATATAAGTTTATATATAAGAAAAGATCCCAAACAATTATATTAGCGATTCTTGCAATAACTACGAAAAGATAGTTGGGAGTCTGGGACATTGCCAAGAAAATGCAAAACAGTTCGAATGGGCCTTTTATTTAAGTTGGGCTGTATACCACTATGCATGTTGGATCAACAGTGAGGCCTAGCGATATTGGGCACGTGCAAGCTTAGCAGGCCATATCATTTACATGGTTTTGGCCTTTTGGGATTGGAGAAATGAGCTTTGAAGTATAATTAATTGTTAGGGAGAATTTTATATATATATCTCTCATTTGATTCAAAATTTTATATATATTCAATCTAACTTGAAAATTTCATATATATCTCTCATTTGGTTCAAAATTTTCATATATATCCAACCTAACTTGAAAATTTCATATATATCAAATCTAAAACTTAAAATTTTCATATATTTCCAAATACCCAATTTATATATAATTAAAACCTTAAAATACATATTAGTACACATGGGTTACGAATATTATTATGATCCGTAGTAAACAATTTCAGTACACAAAACATATGTATACTTCATTGCTCCGAATACAATATATAAATCATAAAAGCATGTTTCAAAGCATATATCACATATATATGCTTTTATGATTTATATATTGTATTTGAAGCAATGAAGTATACATATATTTTGTGTACTGAAATTGTTTATTACGGATCATAATAATATTCATAACCCATGTATACTAATACTAGTAAAGTTTTTTAGGCCGTTTTAAACACGGCCCATAATTATAGTAAATCATAACACTCGAACAACTACAACAATAACCAATAACTATCTAAGATAAACATCCAACAATTGATGATCACAAATTTTGTTGCAAATATTGACAACTGGAGATCAATAATCTTGCACTTCTAAAAAATAAATAGATTCAATATGTTAGATGTTATTTAGCGACATGTTGATAACCACTTAAATGATATGGTACATGTAATCTTATTTTATATGTAATCTTATTTAATCAATCGTAGATCTCGAACAATAGCTAACTTATTAAAAAAATGAACATTTTCAAATGGCAAAGTTATTTTTAAAAACAGTTAATTACTTGATTATGAGCAACATAGTAAAAATATAATTGGAAAAAATGGACGCCCCATTACCCGTAATGCCCATACTACACTTCTCTTGGTAGCTTCATGTGAAATGTACATGTGTTTGTTCATTATTTTTTTCAATGGGCCACGAGTACACTCAACATAAAAAAGCTAACATCAAATCAAGCAATGTGAAATTGAGAACAGTCTCTAACTATTCTTTGCTGATGTGTTAGATTTTTGGGTAGGAGGTGCTTTTTATATAATAGTAAGATATTGATTTGAGAGATTGTTTATACGGAAATAAGAAATATACACGTGAATTAAAAAAAAAACGCGAAGGGTTTAATGGTCATTTAACATTAAATGATAATAAATATGTATTTTAAAATTTTAATCAAATATAAAATGGGTATTTGGACATATATGAAAATTTTAAGTTTTATATTGGATATATATGAAATTTTCAAGTTAGGTTGGATATTGATAAGGTTTTAAAATATACCTTTTTTAGGGGTCATTTAAGCCCTTATTTGATCACTTTTGTATCCGTTATTACTTAATATCGTTCATTTTCACTTTTTAGGTATCTTGAAGGCAAATTGCTAGAATGACACTTATTGAGACGAAAAGCGCGAATATACGAAGAAAATGGCCAAAGTCAAGAATCGAGACACTCGAGTGCTGGGCAGAAGGGGGCGGCGTCGGTGTTATCTGCGACACCGTCGCACCACTTTGTGACGACTCAGTAGCCAAATTGCCTATTACAAGTGACGGTGTCAAGTTTTTAAAAGTAGGTGCGTCATGCAACCAGGCGACCAGATTTGATCGAGCAGACGGCGTCGAGAAGAAGGGACATCGTCACAAGCATAAGGTGACCGTCGCCCAAGACTAACGTGGCCAAGCGAAACCCTAATGACGGCACCCGCGGCGTCACAAATCAAAGGAGGTGACTTACCGTCGCATTTGTAATCTTATATATAGAATCGAATTTTTAGTTTTCAGATGTAGTCTTTTGGAGTAAAACCTAAACGACCAAAGTGTCATCTGTCTGCAGTATTTTAGGGTTCCAAACCCTATCTTACATCAAGATAAGTGTTTTACTTCATTAATTTAATTATGTCTTCAATTACTTGTGTGTATGCTTACATGTTCCCCATGTCCGGCTAATTTACTTGTGTGTTTGCTTAGGGAATATGAAACTTAATTATTGAATATTGATTGATTGTCTCTTATCTTAATTGTTAATGATCTAGTAATGCGATAGGTCATCCGTTGTGTAGTTAATGCTTGATTAATCTTTGTGAACCTTAGTTTATAATACCTAGATTTGTTGTAGGCTAAACCATCCGAAGAATACCTTAGAGTTAAAGTTTATAAATCCTAGAGACTTTGTAGGCGATAACCTTTGGTAGTTTCAAAGAGTTAGGGATAAACGCATACCCTACGACCTTAGACACACAACGCGATTAAGAATAAGGGCGTGACAATTCAACCATCAATAGGAGATAATTAAGGAGTAATACAACCTAAGTAAACACATCTTTAAATCATCATACGAGCACACAATAATTAGACATAGACTACATACATCACTAGAATAGATAATTAGATAATAGAAGTAATCGGTAGAAATACCAACCCCAAATCAAACCCGAGATTCGTTACCTTTCCATTTCTAAAAAACATAAAAAGATAAAAAATAATCTTCCTCAACCCCAACCTTAGCGTAATAACTTCTCCACTAGCATTCCTATTCCCCTAGAGAACGATATCAATTCCCGTGGCTTACCCCTAATACTACACTACAACGATTAGGTTCACAGCCTAGGGTGTTGAAAAACTTGCTCGACGAAAAGGAAGTTCCTTTGACCCCGAACGACGTGTGCAGCGTTATCAAGTTTTTGGCGCCGGGAATAGAATAGCTAGTTAGGAGTTCACCTCGTTAGGTTTCCTTGCTTGATTCTATCAAGTAAGTTTTCCCATTTTTAGCTTTCTCGTTGTCTATCCCCCTTCTTCGTGACCTTTGTTCGTAAACCCCATCACTTTTCATCATGAAAGGTGATAACCCACCACCATTCATCAACCGCCACCATTCATCAACCTACCACCAAATGACCGCCAAGAGCCCGTACTCTTGGTGAATACTCGAGACCAAGCCACCTAGGTTATAGAAACACCATTGAGCTTCCCGACCAAGCCCAAACTACGGCCCTGCTATCCGACACCATCCGGTTGGTGCAAAACGGATGTGCATTCCATGGACTTCATTAGAAGATCCTAATCAACATCTTAAGGATTTCCTTAAAATTGTCAATTCCATCGACCTCGATGCTACTACTCGAGACCAGCGTCTGCGTCTCTTCCAATTCTCTCTACGGGACCAAGCTAGTAACGGCTTGGCGACTTCCCCTAGGCTCCATCTCAAGTTGGGATGATCTCACCTCTCGCTACCTTGCTCCGGTTTTCCCAGGAGAACCACTAAGCTTAGGAATGATATCTTGATGTTCCAACAACGTCAAGGTGAACCTCTCTACGAAGCATGGACTCGATTCAAGGACTTACTTCATAAAGTCCTCATCCGGCATTGATCTTTGGCTCCAAGTACAACTCTTCTATGATCATGTCAACTTCCCCACCAAGCGGCGTAGGTGGAAAACTTAGTGATTTCACCGCGGAAGAATCATGGGGTATAATAGAGGACCTTGCTCTCTATGACACGAAAGTTGGAATGACCCCCGTGAGTTGCCCAAAAACCGTTAAGGCAATCTCCTTGCCTCCCATTGACTCACAACCTTCCGGTAGGATGCTTTCGAACTTGAAGATCAAGTTAAATTCCTAATGAGCTTCTACGAAAATCCTAAGTCTTCACGCCATGTGAACAAAGTTTCTTCCTCGTGTGAGCCGTGTAGTGATCCTCATAACACACGCACTTGCACCCGATTCCCCGAACAAGCTTCCGTTGACTACGCATCCTCGCGTATTAATGGAACGGGAGGAAGATTCCCTACAACAACCGGACCTAGGACTTTTAATGACGCCCGAGAAGCATGGAAGAGCAAGCCCGGCTTCTATTGGGGACAAACCAAAGAATTCACCTCCAATTATTTCTCATGGCCCCCATCTCACGGCCCTAACCATCAAAACATTGAAGGGATGTTGCAACACCTAGTCGCATCCCAAGAAGCTCAAATAGCTAAGCTCTCGGACCGGTTTAACCAACAACAAGCCGAGATGGATAGGAAGATAGATAACCTCTTGAAATCCATGACCAATAGTGATAGGAAGGTTAATGCTATCTCAACTCCCGAACCTTCCGGTGTAGAGATTAAGGACCCAAGTAAGTTAGCTAAGCACGTTTAATTCGTCAATACCATCACCTTAGTGAAACCTAATAGAACAAATGACGAAGCAGACCATGAAACTATACTTGAGGTTAATGAAACAACCGAGGAAGTAGATGAAGTAGACAATGACTATTTCAATAAGTTTCCTACGGAAGAAGAGCTATCTCGCCACCCTCACTTAGTGCGTGACCTCCGTCACATGTATGTTAGGAAAAGCCCTAGGATCAAGTTGGGAACCCTTGGAATCTTAACATACCATGTTGCATAGGACACCTTTTCGTGGCAAAGGCCTACATTGACCGCAAGTCCCCAATAAACATAATGACTAGCACCTACTATAATTGGGTAATGAAGAAGCCTATCCCAACTAGGCAAGACCCCGATAATCCTAGGGTTAGGTCCAATTTTCTTGGAAGAGTTAAGGGATTGCTCGTTTATGTAGGTAGTTTCAAATTTCCTACGGACTTCATAATTGTGAATGATATTAGTACGGCCATAGATCGTAGCTTGTCCCACGTTATTCTAGGAAAACCTTTCATAGAAAACACCGGGATGACTTATGATCCCTCATTAGGAATAGTGCAATTCAAGGATGAGACCCGATGTAAGCTTACCAAATGCCGTTTAAGATTGAGAAGTTTTCATCACTCTCCAATGATGAAAAGGAACTTAAACTATCGGTCTATTATAGGAATGAGGAGGATAAGGAGAATGGAGTAGCTTATGTTATGGCCAAGATTTTCGGATTCTATAAGGATCGCTTGAACTTAGGACCGAATATAGGAAACCGATTGGGGAGAGGACGACCTCTTAGAAAGGTGCATCATAGGGCACTTTTACAACATGGATTCCCCCAATAGAGACCAGGAATATAGAACCGGATTGGGGAGAGGACGACCTCTTAGAAAGGTGCATCATAGGGCACTTTTACAACATGGAATCCCCCAATAGAGACCGTCATAAGGAAGAAGGTGACGGCAATGAAGTCACGTAGGGGCACGACTACGAGTCTAGCTACAAGACTCATAAATAAAGAAAAGCGATTCGTGGGAGGCAACCCACACTAGTACAAAAACGGGATTTGGTCACGCATGGTCGAAATGGGCGGCCACACATTCATTATTGTGTATGGTGAAGGTACGAAAATTGACAACATTTACTAATTAGTCACACTTGAAAATTTTGATTGTGTGACCATTAGAACTAAATGTATCACACAATTGAACATTGTGTGGCTAAAGGTATCTGGTGATTTTGTTTGAGATCATTTAGCCACATATGAATTTGGAGCGCGTGACAAATACAAGTAACCTTGATGCGTTAGTCACATGAAGTAATTTTTGTGTGTCTAAATCATAGAGTCAAGTTTTGTCACACATTATTTAAGGGTGATTGATATGTTTTGCCAACTCTTTAGCCACATCTGAAATTGGAACAAGTGACAAATGAAAATTAAGGTTGAAGCATTAGTCACGATATACATATAAACAGTGACAAATATATGTGACACACTTGAACACTGTGACCAAAAGCCATATATGGTCACACTAAATGTTTTGTCACACAGTCGTTAAGTGTAGCCAAAATCCGTACATATATGTTCACGCATAGTTAATATATGTGTTTAAAGTTTAGTTTGTGTTAGCTTGCCAAAAGCTAATCTATAAAGTCACATTTGCTACTAACACCGTGACCAAATGCCATATATGGTCACACTAAACGTTTTGTCACACATATTATTTAAGTGTAGCCAAAATCCAGTACATATGGTCACGTAACTTAATATGTGGCCATTGGATGATCAATAATCACTCAAAATACACGTTTCTTCACTTTAAACACCATATGGTCACACTTATTAACACTTTTAGCCACTTTATGGTTAATTGTATGTGACTAAATACCCAAAACAAACATTCTTTGTGTGACTAAATGTTAGAAAAGGCCACACAAACATAAATTTGATGTGGCCATTGGATGATCAATAGTCACACAAAATACACTTTTCTTCACTTTAAACACCATATGGTCACACTTATTAACACTTTTAGCCACTTTATGATTAATTGTATGTGACTAAATACCCAAAACAAACATGCTTTGTGTGACTAAATGTTAGAAAAGGCCACACAAACATAAATTTAATGTGGCCATTGGATGATCAATAGTCACACAAAATACACATTTCTTCACTTGAAACACCATATGGCACACTTATTAACACTTTTGGCCACTTTATGCTTAATTGTATGTGACTAAATACACAAAACAAACATGCTTTGTGTGACTAAATGTTACAAAAGGCCACACAAATATAAAATTTAAGTGGCCATTGGATGATCAATAGTCACATAAAAGACATATTTCTTCACCTTAAACACCATATGGTCACACTTATTAACACTTTTGGTCACTTTATGCTTAATTGTATGTGACTAAATACCCAAAAGAAACATGCTTTGTGTGACTAAATGTTAGAAAAAGGCCACACAAACATAAAATTAATGTGGCCATTGGATTATCAATAGTCACAATAAAAACTATTCTCGTTTTTCATAAAAGCGTAACTAACTCTGAATACTAAACAAACTTAACTTAGGTGCCAGACTTAACTTTGTCTTTGGCAGCCTTAACCACTAAAACTAACCTACCGGACTTAACTTTGTATTGGCAAACTTTAACCATTAAACTTTTACTTTTATAAGCGACTACAACACAAAATATATATATATTTTTTGGTTAAAGGTGAACTTGTATTAATTAAGGAAACTTTGTACAATGAAAAGCAACACACCTTGATATGGACAAGT
Organism: Chrysanthemum makinoi; assembly: GCA_910596185.1. NCBI lineage: Eukaryota > Viridiplantae > Streptophyta > Magnoliopsida > Asterales > Asteraceae > Chrysanthemum > Chrysanthemum makinoi. The sequence goes on along the minus strand of OU343223.1, from coordinate 285,749,256 downwards.
CCATATCAAGTTGCATACAAGGCAACTCTATTCAATATCTGATATAACTGTTCTTATAAAGTCGATATTGAAAAACAAACCCATATCATACAACCATGGACAGATGACAACCAGCACAAAACCATCACAAAGAACACCTTTTAACGCACCACTAGGAACCATACACTTCCAGATAGGGGCTATACCAAGTAGTTTACATTACATCTCATGAATGGCTTCAACTACTTGGGAACACACACCCTAAATGAAGCCAACCAAATCCTACACAATCCAAGAAACTGTTTATAAACATGTCTACCAATAACAACCGATAACGCCGAATTACGTTTTAACACATGCTAAATCTTTGGAATTATAACCTGGAGTACGGGAAGACACCGAAGCTTGGTCGTCGCTGACAAAGTCAACAAGATTGAATCTGACCATTTTGTTTCATTCCCACTGACACTCCTCAACAATCTCTCTCCATCTGGCGTTTATGGAAACGTGGTTCTTGCTTCTAGGCCTATCGCTGTGGTGTTCAATATTCACTAATCCCTGCATAATACAAATAGTAAGCATTAGAAATATGCATGAGACATTGTTAAAACTCAGTAAACAAAATAGCAATTCAAGTGTAAAAAAATTAGAAATGTCTAAATTGTTCAACCTCGTAAACAATTAGAGTCAAACGGGTTAACCATGATCGTATAGCTTTTCAAGATCTCATTGAAATGGGTCAAATGGGTTAAAGCATGTCCTAATATTCATTTTGAAAGAAGAATACAATTCTAAACTTAAAAAATAACTACTTTTGACATGTGTGTCCCATATTAAAGTTTAATGTTTTACATGAAAGCTAACTAATTGAATTGGCACTTACATTAAGATAATAGCTAAGCACTCTTTCTCTAAACCGTTAGCTGGACTATCATTTGAACTTTGCACCTGTAATAAGAAAATAGCTATGCAATATTAGTGTTAGGAATTAGAAATTCCAGGTATTAAAGAGTCGGTCACCTCAAGTATATGTAATCGTTAGAAAGCTCGTAGTCATAGTACTTTTATGTTTAGTAGTATTTAGTTTAGTAACATCGTGGAGGACGGACGGGTCTTTACCTTGTATGCACGATCCACGACCCGTTGTGTGGCGTTTTATGTAAGACTATAAATACTCTCTACCTCCCAAGGTAGAGAGTTGGAGCTCATAATAAGATTTTTCTTTCTCTCACTAAGTTCCCTAAACCTCTAACTTTTTCTCTCTAGAACTCACCTTTATACGCCCACTTTGTGTTATGGTTTGATGTGTATGTGAAATTCAATATCCTACAATTGGTATCAAGAGCCATGGTTAGATCATATCTTACACATCTTTGGATTTCTAGTGGTTTTAGGTGGTTTTGAGTTTGAAAAAGTTTAGTGGTTTTTGCATCATTTGGTTGATTTCTAGTGTTAAAGTTTGGATTTTGGTTGTACTTTTGTGTTTAGAATCATCACAAGTGTTTAGGTTTTGATTTAGAAGGTTTGAATCATAGTGGTTGGGTTGTTTTGGATTGAAAAGTGGTGTTTATGTGTTTTTCATGCTAGCGACTTGAGCTACGGAAAAGTTTTCTTGGTAGCGACTTGCTTTACAATTTGGTAGCGAGTTGTAGTTGAAAGTCTTAGCGAGTTGGATTAGCGACTTGTCTAGTGAGACAAGCCGACAAAAGTACAAGTAGTGGATTCTCCACTAACGTAGCTTAACTTGGTGTAAGTTAGCGACTTGTACTTTATATTGTTAGCGACTTGGTGTTAGCGAGTTGGTACCTAGCGAGTTGCTATTTAGCGACTTGAATATTTAGTGACTTGGTGCTTAGCAATTCTTGCCAAAATTTTGCTAGCGACTTGGATTGTAGCGAGTTGTTATATAGCGACTTGAGACTAAAGCGAGTTGGCTATTTAGCGACTTGATTAATTTGCGAGTTAGAGTGTGTTTAGCGACTTGTTCATTTAGACCTTTTGCTTCTTCGTGTTACATTCTTACGGTTGTTCTTTTGGTTTAGTAAAATCCGTGAAAGAATCAATTTCGGTTTAATCAAAGAGTTGCAAAATCCCGTAGAGCTTGAAACATGTCTACAACGCGTTCCTACTATCATCTCCACGTTGTCGAGGATGTTCAAGCAGGTGGTTGGATACTCGTCCACCCATGCTTGACAGAACCGACTACGATTCTTGGGCTCAACGAATCAGATTGTACTGCCTTGGAAAGGAAAATGGTGTCAACATTCTCAAATCCATTGATGAAGGACCGTATCGAGTTGAGGCGACTAGAGATGTACTTGATACTGCTGAAGATGGAACTCGATTTACGGAATGGACAGACTAAAGATGTATGATGAGCTTGATGATAAGGAGAAAAAGAGATTCGATCGATATCGGGGCTTCTAACATTGTTCTTCAAGGTCTTCCTAAAGACATCTACAAGCTGATCAATCACAACAGAAGCAAAGGGTATGGGATAATGTCAAGATGCTTCTCTCGGGTTCGAATTAACTATGGAAGACAGAGAATCACAACTCTATGACGAATTTGAACACTTCAAGATGAAACCGGATGAGAGTGTCTATGAGTACTATGTGAGATTTCATAAGTTGGTGAATGACATGAGGAACATCAGAATGACTATGCCTAACATTCATTTGAACTCAAAATTTGTGAACAACATGAATCCCGAATGGCACAAGTTTGTCACCTCTGTGAAGCTCACTAAAGGATTGAAGAATACAAACTATGAGCAACTCTATGCCTTCCTCCTTGAGAATGAGAGACATGCTATGTTTGAAAAATTGGTTCTTAATCGGTTCAAAACCAACCAGGGAGAGACAAGCTCGTCTAATGACTCAACCGCCTTCTACTCAAACATCGGAATCACAACCAAAGCCTCACAAGTCATACCCATGGGAAATGGTAATCACAAACTCATTCCTGATCCTATGTTCAAACAAGCGATCTTTGATGCACACGTGGGTAATTTCATTAATCAACTAGCTCTTCTGATTAGTCAAAACATGAATTCTCTCCCACACACCAATAACAACCTCGAGCGACATCTAACCCACACAATCAAGCTCTTGTTAAAGATGGGAGGATCGTGGTGCAACCATTCAGGAAAGACGAGTATGATCGGGGAAGAGGTGGAGCGGTAGAGGTTATGTTGGTAATCAGAATCGAGGAAGGAATGGTAATCAAGGTCAAGCTAAGCTAATCAAATGTTATAATTGTGGTGGTGAGGGACACATTGCAAAGGCGCACATCTCCAAAGCGTCCACAGAATCTTGATTACTTGGAGATAAGATCTTGCTTGTGCAAGCTCGGGATAATGGTGCTGCTTTGGATGAAGAGGAATTGTTGTTTCTAGCTGAGGCAATGCCAAGACCTATGATGCAGGATGTGGATGAGCGCCTATTCAGAGATAGGTCACAATCATCGAATGCCTTTCAAGTCGTGATTGTGATGCATCGACTCGATGTGGATGATGGACCTCTGCACACACAATCTTTATGGCTAGCATTTCTCCAATGGTTTCTCCCAAGGTCTCCTCTTCACCACAAGTTGGCCCATCCAAAGACAAACTCATCTCAGAGGTACTAAAACTATACGATGATCTTGATGTGCAAAAGATGCATGACAAAGTACTATCAATGAAACTTTTGTATCAAATATTGAAAATATGGGTAATATCAATGTTGTCCCATATGATCAATATGTGAAACAAAGTGAAAGTGAAGTTGTACCAAGTGATGCATCTCCTGCGGTCAACAATGACTATATTTTTGATGAATACACCGCCATGTGCCTCGATGAGTCCGTAATATCGAACTAAATGCCTATAAAGAACGTGTTGCTATTTATGAACAACGTGCTAAATTTGAGTTGACCACTCGTGAGCGGGAAATGGATGACCAAGTGCGTACAATCATTAGAAAAGTAATTTTAGAGAAGAAGTATTAAAACAAGAGTTAAATTCCTTGCAAGAAAAGCTTTCTAAAGCTGCTAAGCAAAAACAAGAACTTCAAGAAAATGTGAAAATGCTTAAGCAAGAATTTAATGCAAAGGAATCAAAACTCTTGAAAGATTTTTCTAATCCGAAAACTTTGAAAAACAAACTTGAAAACAAGTTGTACATACAAGGAAACACCATTCAGATTTTCACATGATCACTAAGCATAGGGTCCTAAGCGATAAGCATAGCATTCCCCTTGTTTAGGAACCAAATCCAGAGGTCATTAAAAGGGCTAGAAATGCTCATAAGGTTCTTTATGATGGCAATGAAATCCTTAAACCTAGACAGAAACCTAGTTGCGTTGAGTGCACTGAGGAAGATAAGAAATCCGATGAAGTCACTAGGGAAAAGATGAACAAGAAATTAGATGATCCTAAATGTAGAGAGAAGAAAATAATGATCACACCCCATGATTACAAGAAGGAAAACTGGATTTCCTTGAACATGTTTAAACCTCGGACATTGTTGACTCCCGAACAAGTTTTACGGAAAATGGATTTAGATAAGCGAAAGTGAAAATATTGTTGAAACAAACCCTCCTCTTTGGAAAATGCCTAGAGCAACTGTGTATCCTCCTAATACACCAATGCATCTTGTTCCTAGAACAATTGCCACTAAAAGCAAGACCTTAATTAGCCAATATGTTATACTTCAACTATTTGTTGATTTTGAGAAAACTTGCAAGAAAAGGATCACACCCACTGGTATTACGGAAGGAGAAAGGGTTTTGAGCAAATGAAAGAATGTTATTTAACTGAGGTCATGCCTTTCTTTAAACTTCTAAAAGATCACTTTGAGAGTCTTAAAAAGGGGATAGAAACCGATATTAAGGGAATGGAAAAGGAATTTGATGCAATGATAGTTGAAGTTAGTGACTATGAGCGAGCACTAAAATATAATGAGATTGAGAGGAAGAACTTGCATAAACTAAATGAGAACCTCGATTTAATGTATTGCTCATGATGTGTTTTCACTGCTACAAATTGTTCCATTAATGCTTCCAAATTTCATGAATTATTGGTTGCATTGAAAGTCTCCCATGATCGTGTCATTGAGCTTGAAAAACTAATTCGAACTAAGCGAGAAAATTGAACGGATGATCACGACAATTTGGTTAAACATTTTTCTAAACTAGAAGTTGAGCATTTTAATTTACAACTAAAATATCAACATCTTAAAGAAAATGTCAAAACTTCAAATATCAAGACATCCTCGGATGCTCCAGAGTTTGATGCAGTTTTCAAATTAACAAACGTGATGAACAGATTCAAGCTCATTGCAACACGATCAAAAAGTTGAAAGCCCAAATCTCTCAATTAAAGGGTCAAACGAACAATATGACAAGCTCCCAAATGCCTCCTCCTTTAGATTCTCATAATTCTCAAACTTTTCATCTTCAAAACTTAGTTGATGCCTTACAAAAGGAAAACGAGAGTTTCTAGAAGAAAATGAAAAAGTTAACGACATTTTAAAGAGTTATATGATTCAATAAAAGTCACCCGTGACCAAAACAACGAAAAATAACGTCTTTACAAAAGGAAATTGAGAATCTGAGAAGTCGGGAAATGGGAAAGCGCCACTTGTTTTCAATAAGAATGTTGTCTCAAAGTCACCCTTAGACTGCAAATACACTGTGATAGTTAAATATATTCCTCCTCATCTTAGGAATAATGAACATGCTTTTCATGAATAATGTGCTCACCTTAAGGATAGTCTAGAATGTCTCCGTGAGATTGTCGAAGAGGATTTCATTAACAAACCTCTTGATAGTGAAATTAGGTTTGCTTGCCTCCGGGCCAAACGATCTCAAGAGTTGCTAGAATGTGTAATTGCAACATGTCCCAAATCCTTAACCTTAGGTGCAAAAGGCAAGGCTGTGATGCCTTGTTCTATGCCTAGTGCCGAGCCTTCAAACCATTCTAGGCCCAGTTTCAAGAAAGTATACATCAATGTGTCTAGTAATACTGAGATCCTTGCACGCCTAGTTCGAGAATGCAAAAAGTAGATCAACCAACTAATGTTCCCATAATTCCTCTACAGAGTAATCAATGACATTAAAGCGAAGCGGTCAAAGTCTCAAGACAATACAAGGAATGATAGGACCTTGCAAGCTAAAAATGTGCATTGGAAGAGAGTAGAAGACCAATCTAGGAACTTTAAGCTTGAGTTGAATAAAAGGAATCGTGTTGATTCTAGTATTAGCCTTAGGCATCTTGTAATTAATTCAATTCGATACTATTTGCAAACCTTGTAATGATGTTTGCTTGAATTACATTGCTAATCATGAATGTGGTGTGAATGCTTTGTCTAATCTTTGTCAAATGCCCAGTTAAAATTGTTAATGCTAATAATCGTGCAAATAAGGCAAAAAGGCAAAAATGAAAGATTGTTAGAAAACGTGGAAACCCACAGAAGAACTTTTATAAAGATAGGTTATTATTGGATACCTTTTGGCCATAAGAATAATCGGTTTTGCTCTCAAACTGCTAAGATTATGCCCACTAGAAAATGGATGCCTCTTGGTAGAACTATTCCCTTAAGAAGTGAACATACTTTGAATAGGTCAAATCGACACCGACATTGCATCTATTCCCAATGATTCCATTGCTTCTACTTCCGATATGGATGTTTCTATTTCTGATGTGGGTGTTCCAATTACTGTTACTAACCAAGTGGAACCCTTTCTTGCATGGGGATCCCAATTATCATGTTATCCATTCTTGTGCGTGTTCAAGCTGCAGGATCGTTCAAATCGTTACGTGGTACGGACTCGCCGTCATTCCAAGCATATGGCCGGAGACCGGTCGCGCTCATGAACTTCGTGAGCAAATTCATCGGGACAGTTAGATTCGGTAATGATCATTTCGGTGCAATTATGGGTTATGGTGATTATGTTGTTGGTGATAGTGTTATCTCTAGAGTATACTATGTGGAAGGTATTGGTCATAATCTGTCTCTCGGTCAATCGCGTGATTCGATCTAGAAGTAGCCTTCCGAAAACATACTTGTTTTGTTAGAGAACTTGATGGTAAGGAACTTTTAAGAGGAACTCGTGGTTCAAATCTTTACACCATCTCTATAGAAGATATGATGAAGTCTTCTCCAATTTGCTTGTTGTCAAAGGCTTCAAAAACAAAGTCATGGTTATGGCATCGACGTCTCAATCACTTGAACTTCGGCACCATCAATGATCTCTCCCGAAAGGACTTAGTTGTAGGTTTACCTCGACTAAAGTATGAAAAGGATCATCTTTGTTCAGCATGTCAATTGGGAAAAAGCAAGAAGTATGCCCATAAACCCAAACCTACTAACTCGTCACGAAGTTCTTCATACAATTCATATGGATTTATGTGGACCAATGAGAGTGCATAATATCTTTGGGAAGAAATATGTGTTAGTTATAGTTGATGATTACTCTAGATTCACCTCGGTCAAGTTCTTAAGGACAAAGGATGAAACTCCTGATATCATCATCAAACTCATCAAGCAGTGCGGAGTTCGACTTAACAAAACCGCCGTAATTATCCGGACAGACAATGGGCGAGTTTGTTAACAAACAACTTAGTGAATTCTATGAAAGCATTGGAATCACCATCAAAGTGTTCCACGAACTCCTCAACAGAACGGTGTAGTTGAAAGACAAAATCGAACTCTTGTAGAAGCCGCTAGAACAATGCTGATTTACTCAAAAGTTCCAATGTTTCTCTGGGGTGAAGCTATTGCCCTTTGCATGCTACACACAAAAATCGTTCCGATTCACACCTTGTTCATGGAAAGACACCATATGAACTTGTCCACACGAGAAAACCTAATCTCTCCTTCCTTCGTGTGTTTGGAGCATTGTGCTATCCAACTAATGAGGGTCAAGACTTAGGCAAACTTAGAGCTAAAGCAGACATTGGAGTATTTGTAGGGTATGCACCAAACAAAAGGGATACCGAATCTACAACAAAAGAACCCGAAACATCATGGAAACAATTCACGTTACGTTTGATGAGCTGATCGGTCAAATGGCTCTGAACAATTGGTTCGGACCCGCACTTCAAATCAGTCCAATTGGTTCATCCCTTGTTCCAAACTCTTCTCAAGAAACTCCATATGTACCTCCATCCGAAGATGATTTAAAGAAATTGTTTGATCCTATGTTTGATGAACTTTATGATCCAAGTACTAATGAAGTGTTGATCCCTACAAGTAGGTGCTCATATTCCAGTGAATAAAGTCAATCCCTCAGTCTCAATATCTTTAAGTCAAGAAGCGCCTGGCGATCCTTCGTCTCATCAACAAATCATCATTCTTCAAATGTACATCATGGAACTGTTTCTGGCATCAATGATGAAGTTAATCCCTTTGCTACTTCTGAAGATGCTCCATTTAAAAACATATTTGCTCTCGAATCTTCATCGAACCATCTTCTTCGAGAGACATCGACTCTGCTACTTGGTCCCTCAACAACTACCACATGAACACCTGAGAAAATGGACTCACGATCATCCATTAGACAACATCATTGGAAATCCCTCTCGTCCAGTATCAACACGGAAACAACTTGCAACCGATGCCTTATGGTGCTTCTTCAACTCCGTACTCTCTAAGATCGAACCAAAAGATGTTAAAAACGCCATGAATGAAGATAGCTGGTTCAATGCTATGCAAGATGAAATTCATGAGTTTGATCGACTTGATTTATGGGAGTTAGTACCGCTCCGAGATTGTGCTATGATTATTGCTCTAAAATGGATCTTCAAAGTGAAACTTGATGAGCATGGTGATGTGTTGAAGAACAAGGCTCGATTAGTTGCTAAAGGATACCGTCAAGAGGAGGGTATTAACTTTGAAGAATCTTTTGCTCCAGTTGCTCGAATCGAGGCAATCGAATCTTCGGCTAATCTTTGCTAGTAAGAACATGGTAGTCTATCGGATGGATGTGAAGAGCGGCATTTCTGAGCGGAGATCTTAAAGAAGTCGTCTCGTCGGCCAACCCGAAGGATTTGTAAATCAAGAGCATCCTACTCACGTTTATCGTTTGAAGAAGGCCCTTTCTCCAGGGCATGGTATGATACTGTCAAAGTTTCTTCTATCAACCGGATTTAGCAAAGGAGCAGTTGATCCAACATTGTTCACCGGGAAGTCGAGCAAACATTTAATTCATGTTCAAATTTATGTTGATGATATTATTTTTGCCTCGAGAGACCCAATGGAATGTGATCGTTTTCTAATGAAATGAGTTCAAAATTTCAAATGTCAATGATGGGACAAATGTCATTTTTCTTGGGATTACAAATTTCACAAAGTCCAGGAGGCATTTTCATAAATCAATCTAAATATGCAACTGAGATCTTAAAGAAATTTGGATTTGATTCAAGTGACCTGTTGACACTCCCATGATTGATCGAACCAAACTAGATGAGGACCACTCAGGGATCATGATTGACCAAACAAAATATCGTAGTATGATTGGGTCCCTGATGTACCTCACTGCTAGTAGACCGGACATCTTGTTCATTTGTTTGCATGTGTGCTAGATACCCGGCTAAGCCTACTAAAAAGCACCTTGAAGCGGTTAAACGGGTCTTTCGGTATCTCCAAGGAACCATCAATATGGGACTTTGGTACCGAAGGACACCGGTATGTCACTAACGACCTATCACGAGATCTTGATCATGCAGGTGTCAAGATACTCGTCGAAGTACATCCGGAGGTGCTCAGTTTTGGGTGATAAGCTTGTGAGTTGGTCTTCAAAGAAGCAAATGAGTACTTCTATTTCCTCTACAGAGGTGAATACATAGCCATGTCATCTTGTTGTGCTCAAGTCTTATGGATGAGATCTCAATTATCTGACTATGGCTTTATATTCAACAAAATCCTCTCAGATCTTGTGATAATAAAAGTGCTATTGCTCTCTCATGCAACAACGTTCAACACTCAAGAGCAAAGCATATCGACATTCGACATCATTTCATCGGGGAACAAGTGGAAAAAGGTGTGGTGGAACTATATTTTGTGAGGTCTGAATATCGGTTAGCGGACATCTTCACCAAAGCTCTTCCAAGAGAACGTTTTGAGTTTATTCTTCCACGTCTTGGCTTGAAAAGTCTTCAACAAGAAACACTCAAACGCTCTTCGAGGAGGAAGGCGAGGAGTAAAGGTCTATCTTCATCTATCTCTTGTATATATCTATTGTAAAAACAAAATACAAAATTATAAAACCTTCAAAACCATAAAAATCGAAAATTGAAAAATCTTCAAAAATATTGTCAATTTGTCATGCTTTTTCTCGGTTCGTCAATATCTACGGTTTTGTCTTCAAGGCTGTCATTCAAAGAATGACACGGGACTTTAGATGTCTATTGAACTCTTAAAAAAAAGAAACAATGGGCTTTTCAAAGAAAGAACAGAGCCATACTTTTATCATGTTTTCAAAATTCCATGCTCGATTCTTTAAACATTTATCTGTGAAAACTAACCTTTGAAAAATAACTTCGAGTCTCTATTTTTGATAATCATCTGGACTTATTTGTCAAAATATCAATCTCTCAATCAACAACCTATGTCATTGATTGAGGGGAGAATGATTTCAATTAAATTAAAAAGTTATTTGGCATTCAATTGTTTTCAAAAGATATTCATGCATGTTTTATCAATGGAGTTTAAAGTCTTTGAATCCGATCATTATCGCTTAAAAACGCTTTCATAATCAAGTCACAATTCTCCTTAAAAGCTTTAAAAATCAATTTAAATCTAAACCTATAAGGATGTACAAGCTCTCCTTCCCACATGTGACAAACGATTTCAAATTTTCCATGCACATGTTGAGGGGGAGCATCTATCTTAAACCTATGATTTGAAACGTAATAACTTATCTCAAGTCAGAGTTCCCTCTAGTATGTGCAAAACTCTTTTCAAATCTCGAGGCACATATTGAGGGGAGCAAAATCATGAAAACCTCATCCTTCCCCAAAATGCTTTATCTACTTGATTCGATTAGGGAAGTGATGTTGATATTTTTGAAAATGGTAATCAAAGAAGTTAATTCTTTCTCTTTGCCTCCGTGTGGAAAACTATTTCAAATACTTGATTCACATGTTGAGGGGGAGTTCTTCTTCTAAAATATCAAAAACAATTCAGGTACAAAATGCTTTGATAAAATATCATAAGTATCTGGATTGATTTTCAAATGGTTTTCAATTGGTTCCTATGGCGGATGAACAATACCAAAAAGACCGACCAACTTTACATTATGTATGGTGATATAAGGATGATAAGGTTAGGTATGTGTTCCCATGATCCGCCAGATCCGGAGGGATCTACCTGGGACTATCCACTAGTTAGTGTAGAGTTCTTAGGTATGATGATAAAAGGAGAAAAATGAGATATGGGAAGAGTGCGGACTAAAGATCGAGCTAGTAATCTTGGAATAAACCCAACAAGGTTCTTGCTATGAAGTCTCGGTAAGCCTTGAAGGGGTTGAAGAATGAAAAAGAATTGAATGAGAAAAGGGTGAAAACAAATAGCCCTCCAATTATTCAACCTTATGGCAGAAACCGGGTTCAATTCATATGCTCTTGATGGTAACATCGGTATTGAAGACAAGGCGTCATGGACCCGGTGGCGCCTTTGCACTTCAACTTTCCAAACCACTCAAGTTCCTCTTAAAAGGACTTGTTTCATTCTCACGGGAACCGACATTATCTATCAACTTTCTCTTAGAGATTGTTGATATTGAAGGAGGAGACCTCTCCCTAGTCTCCGATATAGGATCCAAATATGCACAAATTGAGTCTAGCCACGAGATCATCAATAAATCTCATTAGGACACTTTCAATGAAGACTCTCTGTTTCACACAATGTGGAAAGAGAGATTATATCTTGAGTCCTACGCATTATCCTTGTGGTATTGCGAGAACATCTGAGTGATGTGTTTACATATTCACTGTGAAGATGGAAAGCCTTACGGAGCCAACATCTAACAAGCTCTGGTAGGTGGCATGTGAGATCTATTATCTGAGATCAACCATGTGACAACCGAGCGAAACAATGGGGCGATTCAATCTTTTGAATCAATCACGGTTCGAGTTATGGATTGGCGGATACCTTTGAAAAACCGGTCTTTGTGCTTTAAAACTCTTTTCATTAGCACGTCGACCGTGTACTAATTTTCAAATCAAAAGGTGTTTTATGATTGATAATTGATTTTCATTAAAACCTTCGTTATATTGCAAAACAATTTCTATTGAGCAATACACGATTGTTTTTCAAATCTCTTTTCATCAATCGATGGCGTAAATTATTGGTTCACTCACTCCGTGTTGTCTTCTTTGAGGCGTTCGGTTTGAGAACGGCTAGAGCACGAAACCACTCAAGGAAATTCTTGAATTATACGATCACAGTGCGTATACTGTATCGATCAAGGGAACCGTGGGCGTGTACCTCAATTCATCGAAAGTGATCAAAGACACTTTCGCGCTTTATTGCTAAGCTGTCTTATGCGAGTACACCCGACGCTTGGTGATCGAGAATGGAGCGGTCAATCCATAGCCGCATGCTCACACAACACATTCATCTCAAAAGAAATCATGATTAGTGCATCAATGACTCTGATATTTTCACTCTATGCTTCTACTACGCCGCCAATATCATGAATCAACGAAAGCTTCCGCTACTCTGATGAGAAGATATCATGATCGAGAATGTGAGCATGTCGGTCCGAAAGTCACAACATCACATAATACCAACACCACAATGGATGTATCCGAGATTTTCTATTAGATGATGATCTCAAAAGCTGGCTCAACATTATTATCACGTGGATCAATAAAAGACCTCCACTTGGATTAACCAAACATGCAATGAGTGGAATCAATGACTACGAGCTTGGACAAAGTACTACATCAAGAATGCAAGATCAATTGTTAATGTAATATCCGATTGTATTCAATGTCATTTTAGTATATGTTTGAGGTGACCTCCCTTAGGGGGAGATTGTTAGGAATTAGAAATTCCGGTATTAAAGAGTCGGTCACCTCAAGTATATGTAATCGTTAGAAAGCTCGTAGTCATAGTACTTTTATGTTAAGTAGTATTTAGTTTAGTAACACCGTGGAGGACGAACGGGTCTTTACCCATCTTGTATGCGATCCACGTTGTGTGGCGTTTTATGTAAGACTATAAATACTCTCTACCTCCCAAGGTAGAGAGTTGGAGCTCATAATAAGATTTTTCTTTCTCTCACTAAGTTCCCTAAACCTCTAACTTTCTCTCTCTAGAACTCCCCTTTATACGCCCACTTTGAGTTATGGTTTGATGTGTATGTGAAATCCAATATCCTACAATTAGCGTAATAACATAGGAATGCTTTCAAGTCTATCTCATTTGCAATAAAGAGATCATGTTTAGTTAATTGTTAGTTATCGTACCTTTTAGCACTTTGTGACGACGAATTCACTAAAAGCACCAACTCATAATAGCCTGATGAAATGAAATATAATGAGTCAAGGCATTGTGTGTTCACGTAAAATGAAGTATAATAAGTGGAACAAAATTTAGCAAAGATAATAAAAATGGCATAACTAGAAGTTTAGATACTAGATCACATACCATCGAGAATTTCTTGTTGTATGACTTGTATCTCATAATGCAAAATAAACTATGTCAAGATAGACTCTTCATCAATCAACTTTGAAGGTACCTTCTGTATTGCTTGGGTTTTATATATATATATATATATATATATATATATATATATATATATATATATATATATATATATATATATATCTTCATATTTCTGAGGCGAGTTAACTTCGGAAAACAATTTGTACATCGAAGCTATAAGTTACACTTTATGTACCGCACCAAGAACCTAAATTAGTACTTGTGAAGAAACATAACTTTGATGTCATCATAAAATAAGCATGACATTTACTAAATGTTGTGTCATTCTATTACTGTTACACTTTGTAAAAGATTTTATACATTACCCAAAGAAAGATACAACCGCTATCACCGCTTCGAATTCATTTAAAAGACTATGTGGTCAATGAGCTAAAGAAACCTGAAAAGTATAATTATTGAGTTAACAAACAAGCTACATAAAGCAAAACTTTGCCGATGCTATGATGAAAAGGTCTGATTTATGAATTAAAAGAGAATGTTTGAAGTACTTTTGATTCACATTATAATCCATCGAGTTAAGATGAATTGCCTAAGATGAACTAAAGAACAACACATGGTCAAATTAAAACACAATTTTAAGAAGTGGAAGTGAAGAAAACATACCACATCAATAATACTATAATGATTATTTAGCATACTAGTATGACAATGATCACATGAATTTCAAAACATCAAATGACCAACATCCTCAAAATTAGTTTATTTACCAATACCCATTTCATAAAAAAAAGTATCATCATATAAAGATTCAAAGAGATCAGTAGTAAAGCACTAACCTTAATGAAATCCCAACAACCATGTAAGACTAAATACACTACAAATGGATATACAAATATTATAGAGAAAATTAATTATCATGCAAGACCAAATAGTATTTTAGAATAAAAATAGAGATCTATTGTAAAAAGCAATATCTTTTTTTATAATAAGATTAGTTCTATACAAACCAAAAGCCGGATTAACAATTAAGTGCAATACTTACTGAGACCAACAACGTTCACGGCATTAGCGTAAATGAAGAGCTCAAAAATTTAGGAATCCAACTATATTCAATGTAGATTACTATAAGAGATTGAATGTATACGCTTTAGTTTTATGAACCAATTAGGTTTGAATCCTTTTTAAGAATTAAAATTAGGGGAAATCAATTTTTTTGTTTTGGGGAAATGAATTTAAAATTTTGAGTGAAATAGTGTAAAACATGACTTAGGACGCGTTTCTTTACTAGTATGCTTTTACTCATGGTTGTAAAAAGGGGTCAGCAAAGGCATCGCGACATAGCGCCGTAAGAACTTGGTCATAATGCCACATCATGTCGCTACATGGCCTTATACCACGTTTTTTGTAAACTCGATATATATGAAATATGATATAAATATATAAATATTTTCATATTAACATGTTCGGATTGAGTCTAAAAACATTTTGGGTCGGGTTAGCGTTGAATGTGTTAAATGGGTCAACCCATAAATCTGTTTAATCTGTTTAACCCATGTAACGTACCAACTTGTTTAGATAAGCGGGTTAAATGGGTCAACCTTGAATCCCGTTTACCCTACTTAACCCGCCAACCCATATATACACATGGGTTAAATAAGTCGTGTTCGAGTTATGTGTAAACAGGTTAGGGTTGACATGGATG
>OU343223.1:285592571-285733818 GCA_910596185.1 Chrysanthemum makinoi | reverse complement strand
TAAAATGTTTCAAATTCATGCTTAAAGCAAATCCGTTTGCCTCCCCAAAAGATTCTAAAATGTTGTTTAATCCGTTTATATCAAAAATATCACGAATATGCTATTTTTGAGGGGGAGGAGACGTGATTATAATGTGATCAAAAAGATTTTATGATCGGTGTTTGAATCTCAAAAGAGCTCAACTCAGTCGGAACCAATGAATTGACGAGTAATTATTGTACCAATTCGAGAAACTTGTGACAGACATGAAGTTACGTGGGTCTAACCTTCTTTTCAAGAAGAGTTTACAACTTCAAGGTGGTTATTAGATCTAGTTGTCACCTAAAAACTGACAATGGAACTCTCTAACTATGCAACGTAACCGTGTCTCATGAGGAATTGTCTATCATGAGCCGATCAATTCAAAAAGTGCGAACTCTACCCTATATGTACAGATTTCTGTCAAAACTTATAAGCACATATGAAGGGGGAGTGTTTCTGAAAATATAAAACTCTCGGAGTGTTTCAAATATGTTTTCTATCATAAACACTCTGTGAGATTTTCAAGAAAAATGGTTTTATGGCAACATGGGACAGTCATGGAGTTATAAGGTGACTAAGGATAGGAAATTCGTCCTATGATCCGCCAGAGCCGGAGGGATCTACCCAAGGACATCACCAATAGTTAGTATTAGAAGTCCTTAGGTATGATTGAAAAAAGGAGTAATGTGAGAAAGGAGAAAGAAGGGGTTGAAGAATTAAAAAGAAAAGTAAAGAAAGGGTGAAAAAAAATAGCCCTCCATATTCAACCTTAGGGCAGAAACCGGGTTCAATTCATCCGCTACTGGTTGTCACTAAGTTGACACTGGTATTGAAGACAAATACGTCATGGACCCAGTGACGCACTGCACTAAACCTCCTAGCCACTCAATTCCTCTCAAAAAGATTTGTTTCATTCTCACTGGGAACCCTGCATAATCTATCAGCTTTCTCTTAGAGATTGATGATATTGAAGAAGGAGACCCTCTCCCTAGTCTCCGCTCAGGAAAACCAAAATGCACTTATTGAGTCTAGAGCCCCGAGATTCATCAAAAGATCTCATAGGAACACTTGACATGACATCGCTTGTTGTTCATCAATAAGGACACAAGTGATATATTCTAGAGTCCTACGCAGATCTTAGCAATCTACCAGAACATTTATGAGAAGTTTCACATCTGTGATCTTCAGTGATTGAATGGAAACTCCTGCCAGGGTCAACATCAAGCAGCCCTGACAGCAGGTCACTTCGGTAATTCTCCGTGGATTACGCTTAGTGTGTCTCAAACGGTCTACAGTCGTGGGGTGATGCTTCGGTGTACCTTAGCGACTCATCTGGACTGTAGATGTATTTCGGTATATCGCGTTATCTCACTTGTGGGACTCCAGTTCAGGAACGGCCTTTGTGAGAATTAGAGACGTGTTTTCACACTATGTTGTTAACACCCTCGAAATTCAAACTTGTAAATGCCGGAATCCGCTTATTACTAACCTGTTTTTATGTTTTCTTCTTATGGAAGCTCCGGAGCGGATTGATCGTGCAGACTCTCCACATGCTCATACCAACAATACATGAAAGTTCTCATCAAAATCAAAGGCTACTCAAAGTTAAAGATGATTCTTCGTCAATGTCAAAGAATCTACAAAGTTTAAAGACTCGAGAACTACATCATTGGTAACCAAAAGACAAATAGAAGTGTGAGCATGGTGGAGAAAGACGTGGAGACACCAAACCAACGAAGTTGACAATGGCAGAATACCACATTATCTGATCACAAAGCATGAAGGAACAAAGATTCAAGACTATTCTATATCTACACACAAAGTTCAAGCTCAAGAAAAGTAAAGACCTAATCAAGTGGAGCATCATTTGAATGACCACCCCTTAGGGGGAGATTGTTAGCCTTAATAGTTTTTATTAGAAGTGATGGTCATTCAGATTTAGGAACTTTATATCGTGTGTTAGATATCATATTAGAATAGTCAACGGGCTCATTTTGGGCTAAGCTAAATGGCTATTAGTCAAGTTAAGCTAGCCTTATGAAAGATATTATCCAATCCAACCCAATCCAAGCCCATGGAAAGCCCATTAGGGCATCTTGTATTTAGAGTATAAATACCCCTCAAATGTGTCATTTAAGGTGTGTGCTTGAAAGTGTGTGTGTGTATGTTTTCTTTGGAATAAAGTTTCCTTTCTTATCTCTTTCTCTCTAAACATATACGCCTAACATATCAAGTCACCATCTTTCATCTTAATCTTTCTTCTTCTTTATTTACGCATATAGTTTGTGTTTGTGTTTCGTGGTCTAACCGTTAAGTGGTTTCACATGATATACGTGTTTGGTTTGTGATAAGGTTGATATATTTAAGGTCCTACAGTTTCCTCTTTTCCCAACGTTAGCAATTCACAGCTTAAGATCAAAACAAGGAAGAAGTTGAAGTAACGTAAGAGAAGAACAATAAAGACCTCTAAGTAGAAGAACACCTTAGGACTTTGAATAAAACTCATGTTGCAACCACTTTAGACATTGCGTTAGACAAATGTAATAGAAAAAGTGATGTAACGAATGCTGAACCTTTAAGTACTTTGAATGTTATGTTTGAAGCATCTTGTGTTGGTTGTTGTAAAAGCATGTTTTATGGTTGTTATGATAAATGTGTTGCTAATGTTATCTTATCTCGTAATTGGAACAGTAGAAAACGGAATACCTCTAGGCCCACTAATGCTTCTAAGTCTGTGTTAGGTAAACCGCCTACTAATGCTTCTGCTACAATCATTGATGTACCCATAGAACCCACTTCACCTTCTAGGAAGAGAATATCACCTAGTGCATTCACTAAGACCAAAGCTAAGACCAGTTGGACTTGGTAGAGATGGTTACAGAACATACCAGAATTTAAATGGATTCCCAAGATCATTAACATATGTGTGTCTAATGTAACTATAATAGAACCCTCTAACTCTTCGGGTTCCAACTCTACTTCTATTCCACCTGTGTCTTCTGTGTGTAATGCAGGTGATACAGATCATCCTCTGGATTGTTGATAGCGGATGTTCCCGACACATGACAGGCAATCTCAAACAGTTATCAAATTTTGTCTCAAAGTTCATTAGCACTATCAGGTTTGGGAATGATCACTTTGCAGATATCATGGGCTACGGAGATTACATCAATGGGAACATCGAAATTGGCAGAGTTTATTATGTGGAAGGTCTCGGTCATAATCTCTTTTCAGTCGGTCAATTTTGTGATGGAGATTTGGAAGTTGCTTTTAGGGAGAAAACTTGTTTCATTCGTGATCTACAAGGAAACGATCTTATGACTGGAAACCGCACATCAATTCTTTACACAATCTCAATGCAAGACATGATTGCTTCATCTCCCATCTGTCTACTTTCTAAGGCAACATCTACAAAATCTTGGCTATGGCACCGTCGTCTTTCACACTTAAACTTTCAAACCATAACCAATCTTGCACGTTACAAACTTGTTGAAGGTCTCCCAAGATTTCGGTATTCTAAAGATCATCTATGCTCGCCTGAACAAGGGAAAAGCACTCGTGCTCACTTTCCTTCAAAGGTGGAACACAGTTCCCAAAGATGTGCTTCATCTTTTTCACATGGATTTGTGTGGCCCGATGCGTGTGCAGACGATTAATGGAAAACGCTACATTCTAGTAATTGTTGATGACTACTCAAGATGGACTTGGGTTTATTTTCTTCGAAGTAAAGATCAAGCTCCACAAATGATTATCACCTTTCTCACGAAAATTCAAGTTCAGCTCCGGAACACAGTCAGACAAATCAAAACAGACAAAGGAACTGAATTTGTGAATCAAACTCTTCGTGCATACTATGAGAAAGTGGGAATTGAGCATCAAACATCAATTGCACGAACACCAGAACAAAACGGAGTTGTTGAAAGACGCAACCGTACGTTAGTGGAAGCTGCAAGAAAGATGTTGATAAATGCAAAACTTCCAGATTACTTGTGGGCTGAGGTCATGTCAACTGCATGCGACAGTCAGAATCATTCAATGATTACCAAACGCAGAAACAAAACACCATATGAGCTTATCCACAACCACAAACCGAATCTAAAAAACTTTCATGTATTTGGTTCTCTTTGTTACCCAAATAATGATCGTGATGACTTTGGTAAGCTCAAGGCTAAAGCTGACATTGGAGTCTTTGTTGGATACTGTGAAAACTCTAAGGGATACCGGATCTGGAATCGTCGTACAAGGGAGATTATGGAAACTATTCATGCCAATTTCGATGAGCTTACAAAATGGCTTCGAGCAAAACAGTTTGAAACCACATAACTGTCTAAACTTCCCCCAAACCTCATCATCAGCTGAACCAAGCCTTCAGCTTACTCGCGTCAAATGAACAGCTATTTGCTCGTTTAGTGATGATATTGATCACCGTGTCCGATGTATCAAATGTTTCTGCTGCTCAACCTTATAATACTTCAATCCCTGATACACCTGAAACAACAACAACTGTTGAAGAAGCACCTCCAATTGATTCTACAACAACAGCCGAACAAACCGCATCTAATGACACTGAACCAGCTGATGATCTTCTAAACCAAGAAGTACCTACACCTGCAGATTATGATCCAAATGCGTTCTTCAATCCTTTTGCTAATGAAACTGCCACTTCTGATCTTGCGGAATCATCCACAAGCCATTTGAATCCTCCTAATCTGCGCAATGTATATCAACATCAACCCTCCACACATCGTTGGACTAAAGACCATCCTCTTGTGAACATCATTGGAAACCCGAATCAACCAGTCGTAACTCGACAACGCCTTCAGACTCACGGTGAACATTGCATTTATGCACTTACCACAATATGAACCCAAAAACATTAAAGAAGCAATGACTTATGACAACTGGATTGAATCCATGCAAAAATAACTTAATCAGTTTAAACGACTTGAAGTATGGGAATTGGTTGAAAAACCAACAGGGGTCTATGTTATTTGTCTTAAATGGATTTGGAAAACAAGTTGGATGTCGGTTGCACGTTATCAGTATATAAGTCACGTCTGGTAGCTAAGGGTTATAGACAAGAAGAGGGGATTGACTTCGAGGAATCATTCGCACCTAGACTTGAGGTGTACGGATTTTCTTTGGCATTCGCGGCTCACATGCACATCACGGTCTATTAGATGGATGTCAAAACCGCTTTTCTGAATGGTCAACTGAAGGAAACGGTATATGCTAGCGATTTGTTGATCCAGAGTTCCCGAATCACGTCTTCAAACTGAAAAACGCTCTATACGGTCTCAAACAAGCCCCTCGGGCGTGGTATGATAAGTTATCATCCTTTCTCATTGCCAATAATTTCACTAAAGGATCGGTCGACCCAACTCTTTTCATTCAATATCACGGGGCTCACATTTTAATCATTCAAATCTATGTGGATGACATCATTTTTGGGTCAACATATAAAAAGTACGCAAACGAATGTTCAAAACTTATGAAAAAAAAACATTTTGAAATGTCCATGATGGGTGAACTTATGTTCTTTCTAGGACTGCAAGTTCATCAATCACCCCGTGGTATTTTCCTTAGTCAGTCCAAATATGCTCTTGAAATTTTAAACAAACATGGAATGCAAAGCTGTGATACCTATGCCACACCTATGGCACATACCAAGAAACTGGACACTGATTTGCAAGGGAAATTGGTTGACCCTACCAAATACCGAAGTATTATTGGGTCACTCATGTATCTAAAGACCAGAGACCTGACATTGTATTTGCTGTATATCTTTGCTCCCGTTATCATCGGACCAATGAAACTCACCTCTCAGAGGCTAAAATAATCCTCCGATACATCAAGGGAACCATTAATTTGGGGATCTGGTATCTGAAGGATTTTGGTTTTGAACTAATAGCTTTTCAGACGCTGATCACGCAGGTTGCTTAGATTCTCGAAAAAGTACTTCAGGTGCTCTACAATTCCTTGGTGATAAATTGGTGTCATGGCAATCGAAGAAACAGGATTATACATCGTTGTCCTCAACCGAAGCAGAATATGTAGCCATGTCGGCGTGTTGTGCTCAAGTCATTTGGATGAGAACACAACTCAAAGACTATGGTTACATATTTAACAGAATACCTATGTACTGCGACAATCGAAGTGCTATTGAAATATCGTGCAACTCTTTTCAACATTCGAAGTCCAAGCACATCAATCTTCGATATCATTTCATCAAGGAGCATGTGGAAAAGGGTACCGTTGAATTATATTTTGTGGGTACTGAACACCAACTGGCGGATCTTCTCACCCAAGCCTTAGCTCCTGCTAGGTTTACTGAGTTGATCCACCGGATTGGCATGAGGTGTTTGACTCCAGAGAAACTGGATGGACTTTTAACACATTCTTAAAACCAGTCAAACACCAAAACCTCTTTTGTAAATAACTTTATCAAAAAAACAAAAAATAGAAAAATATAAAATCTGTTAAAATTCAAAAAATATTCTTCTATCTAAATTTCTTCCAACATTGCAAGTACAATTCTTCCGTTAACACTTTACTCTTTCAAACATTTCAATTATTTTCTTGGACAAGTGTTGAGGGGGATAATGTAAATACTTTTCTGTTTCATAAAACCTTGTACTTGCATGTTACCCAATATTGGTTGTATCTTTGATAATGATGGATACGTTTCTTGTTTCAAACACCTCGAACTCAAAGTTGTAAAATTTCTCTATTTCTAAAAGTCGAGGGGGAGTGTCGTCAAGCTTCTTTCCAAATATCACGTCTTGATTAACCAAAATGGAAGTTATGGGATGTGGTTGAAAATGGTTGAGGTGGAGGGGCTATACTTGTCAAAAGTTAAAACTTAATTTTACAAAAACACTTCACCTAATTATATTTCACATTTATTTCAAGCATTAAAGTTTCCAACCACTATCATCCACGCCTATAATTCATTTCTCAAATCGTGCTCTAATCATCTAATTTGTAAGTGTTAAAAGTTTCTTTGAGTGATTTCAAAACATAGGTCTTTAACCATTCTTAAATCCAACGATTTGATTTTTCTCTAGGAGTGATTTAAGTTTTTACGCATAAGCGTATGAACTTGTAATCACTTTGGGTTGATTTTGATGAAATGGTTAGTGTTAACAAGGTATAAATCAAGTTTTAAATCCATTTTCATCAAGAGTTTTAACCCAAAAAATGCTTTTTAATCATTTTTAAAAGTCTAGGGTTTATGCGTGGATTTGGGTGTTCTCTATTGTGAGTGTTTTAGGACAATTAGAGGTTTGTAAAATGTTTGATATATTAACCAACAACACCTTTGAATCTAACCCAGAAACAACAAATTGGTGAAATTAGACTTTAAGGTTTATGCATTCGAAGTATTGGGTATTTTTGATTCATGAGACATTTGATGTTAAAACTCATTGAAAACATCTTCTATTGCACCTTAAACATCCCAGAAATCATTTGGTAGATTTTGCATGGCTAGATTGTTTACTCGGAGGTTTTGAATTTTTTAGGGTTTAACCTTACGCATAAACATATCCTACGCGTAACTGAAATCTACTTGTGATACCATGTGTTCTTGAAAGGGTTTGAATAAATTGTTAATATGAATGTTATGCTTGATTTATTTCAGGTTTTACATATTCCAATTCAGAAACAAGGGAATAATGGCATTTACGCTTAAGGATCACCTTATGCGTAGAAGTTACGCATAAGAGCAATCTTACAGAACTTATACGCATAAGGTTCTACATGGGACTACGCGTATCCTGTGAAGGATATGCGTAAACTGGACTTACGTATAAGGCTTACTCTTACGAGTAAACCTTACGCGTAAGCCCCAACCTACGCTACGCTAAGTAGTCTAAGAGCCCATTTCTAAGCGTAAGTTTTTCTTACCCGTAAGAGTGACTCCTACGCATAAGCTTAATCCTACGCGTAAGGTTACACTTTTTACGCATAAGCTTACAATCCTACGCTTAAGCCAAATTATAACTTAACTTATGAAATGTTACGCGTACAAACTTGTAATAAGTTACTCATAACATCACAAGACCAAAATGTCACTAATAAGCAAAAATGGTTAAAATGTTGTGGGAATGAGTGAAACTTTGGACTTTAAAAATTCATAATTAACATACTCACGTAATTTTTTACGACAACTTTGGACTATTGGACAGCAAGTGACTTTGGACTCGTAACATTCATTAACATAACAAATTCAATAATTGGACAATAAAATCAACTTTTCACTAACATAATGTCTTTCGATATGTTGGTTTTTTTGTATCAATATCTTTCAGATCACAATATGGACGTCATCATGGAGAATGCTAATACACCAAATGAGCTCACAATGGAAGATATATTCCCTACCGATTACAGCATGAAGATTGAAAAGAACAATCTCAAGGTAGATTTTGAGAACTTCACCTGCTCAGAGTCTTCATGCAAGATTGCTGTGGACATTCTCAAATCTCATCCCTACAACAATATGCTCACCAACTCCAAAGAATCAGCGTAAATTCATCATTCTGGCACACAATGAAAAAGGTTGATGGTCAGGATGCTGTCACGGTGACTCTCAATGATAAGGAAGTCTCTGTCACTGTTGCTGATCTGCGAACAATTCTTCTTCTGCTCGCCATCCAACCTACTGAGTATGTACCAATTCCAACTGAAGAGGCTACATTACAATTCATGGTCGATATTGGCTATGATGAAGATGCTAGAATAATTACAAAGCACTCCTCGGTCAATTTAAAGAACATTCCTCAAGCGTGGAGGACCTTGTACATCATGATCGCTAAGTCTCTGTTTCGAAGAGACAGCGGTCATGAACATCCTAAACTCATGCACTTGCAAACCTTTTGGGGCATGGTCAACAAGCAGCATATCGACTTTTCCAGTCTGATATGGGAAGACATGATGTCCCATCTCAAGAAGCCCGGGACAAGGTTTCCTTTTATTAGATACACTAAGCTGTTGATCCGAACATTCTGGAAAATCGGGATATTCCTTGAGACTTAACGACCCCAACAATCATTCTGGTTGTATGAGCCCACACTAAACATTGTCGATTCAAGGACTCTCAACAAAGAAGCAAGGTAGTGCTCTGGATGTCTTTCATCATTGATATCAAAGTCTTCCATCGATTCACGATACCGAAGCCAGCAACAGGCAATTCGGCTATGGATGAAAAGTCTTTAGCTATTCTAGTCAAGAAGACCAGAAGATCAGGCAGCGCTGGAAGTGTTGAAAACACTGGGAGTGCCCTCAAGTATCCAAAAAGGAATCATGCTCGCAAAAGAAAAGTCCCATGTAAAGGTGCCATCCCTAACCATAAACTGGCACTCAAACTTGAGGACGAGGACATCGATTCTGAAGATACTGATTCTGATGAGGTGGTTCACTATTCTGAATCCGCTGCTGATGATATGACTTCGTTGAGGTCTGACGATCAACCATTTAGTCCCAAATCAGACAAGGGAAAGACTCCACTTGCTGAGGAAGAAGAAGCAAGCTCGGATGATGAACCTAAGGATGAAGAATGAGAGTACCACAAGACTCTCAAAGAGCTAAGGTTAAAGCATCCTGCTACTGAGTTTCATCGTCAACAAACCAGAGGCCCTGGAGGTTCCAGTGGTGGCGCACTATCCATACCAGTTCATGATGCGGTTAATCAACCCGATAAGCGAATGGTGCCACTGCTAGGAATCACGAACAGCAAAAGAAAACTATGAAGTTCCATTTACCTTTGAAGAAGAAGAGGAACAAGAAAAGGATGAAAAGATATTTGATGAAGATGTTGAGCAAGCAGCCAGGGAAAAGGCTGAAGAGGAGGCTAGGGAAAAGGCCGAAGAAAAGGCTAAAGCTCAAAAAGAAGCTGATAATTATCTTCAAGATAATCCTGAACACAACCCTGAAGAAACTTCTGAGCCACCAAAGGACCCTGGGCCATCTCATGACTCATCCTCATCAGACTCAACATCTCATTCATCTCCACCACCATCCAAAGATGCTACCACCAGATCATCCTCCAAATCAGTCAAGAAACCTACCAATACTTGGGCATCACGTGCCAAGACCAAGATTGTCAAGGCTGTCAGGAAAGCAAGGAAACGCAACGTGGTCAACAAGAAATTGAATCAGCTTGCCGACAGAGTTAATTTACTTCAAAATGTGATAAACGAGTTCTCGGTGGAAATAGACCAGATCCAGCAGTTTCTCAACCGAGATATACAGGGTGAAATGGACAAGACGATTAGAGACTACACTCATAAGTTTCTTATCGACACCGTCCCTGGAGTCACAAAAGAGATGTTCGCCAGACAACTCTATCCATATCTCATGTTATTGGTCAAGCAGACACTGTCAAATACCCCTGCAGTCATGCAAATCAAACTAGTTCTGTCTCCTGTTGTCACTGATGCAGAATTGATCTCTAAGCTGGTTATCCAAATGTCTCAATGATCTGCAACTTTCACTTCTGACGAAGCAAAACTTTTTGAGGCATTACTGGAATATCAACTCAAGAAATCTTGTAAAGAGTCGGCTGGTCAAGTTAAGCGACCAAGAGATGATGACGATGCAGATAAGGATTCCGAGCCTAAACGTCAAAAGAAAATAGGAAAATCCTCTTCCATGCCTCCACCACCCCAAAAGACCACCACCACCACAAGAATCGCTCAACGTCCTCCTGCCAGATAAACCTCGACTCTGAGTCTTCACCACCAAAGGAGAAAACTGGTGACTATTTCCAATACACCGGTGGTGATGACGAAGAGATTCCTGAGCCTCAACAACAGCCCCCCTCTCCGACATCAACCAAGCAGCCTAAAGAATCATCCTCCAAGCCTAAGCAGAAAAGGTCAACATAAGTTGTATCATGGCTAGATGAAGATGAAACTGAAGAATATGACTGGTTCTCCAAGCTTGTTGATGCCACCCCTCAATTACCGGAAGGCCAAGAACCGGTAGATGGTCGAACCATGGAGCATGTCAAGATTATTCAAGAAAAGTTCAAAGTGAAGAAGATGACGAAGGGAGAGTTACGCCGAATAGAGAATGATGATTTTCAACTGCTTAAGGACAGCTCCGATAGTGCCATCGAAGTCGAATATCATCTCGACAACATCGCACGAGCTATGTCCAACAATATTGATTGGCTCAACGATGAATCTAACATCGACTTGACAAGACCTGACAAGACTCCTTACTACACTGACTGGACCAAGCCACTACCAACCATTGGCTGACCTGATCAACAAATGATTCCCTACCAATACTTCTTCAACAACGACCTGGAATTTCTTCAACACGGTAGCGATGTAAGCAAGAAATACGCTACCTCACTCACCTTCAACATCCCGGCAGCAGTCTTCTCCGATAATGTTGCCATCGAGGAAGAAGCCACACGAATGTTTGTTGATAATGTGGTAAATTATGACCTTGATGCACAGTATGGAATTCATCATTGGCCTGAACGAAGAAGACTATACTACGAAGTGCCAGTACTAAAATCAAACAAAGAGGTGTACAGTGACAAACGGATCGTTGCTATAATGAACGTCATACAAAGTAGGATTACTCATTCCTGAAGAAAATCAAAGTCAAACGCCGAACAGGAATATGATTTTACTGAAGCTGATTTTCCAAGATTGTCGCTCAACGACATTGAAGACATGTATCTAGCTAAGGTACAAGCTCAAATGCAACATTTCTCCACCAACATCCAGCTGCAGTACATCAAGTCCTTGTTGATATTCATAAGAAGCATCGTCATCCAAGTACGTGTTGAATACCTTCAATTTGCCGTGGAATTATACCAGAAAAGGGTCAATCTCACTAAACCGTTGCTCCACTTTCCCGACATCAACCAACTCTCACAGTACACCATTCTCAAGAAACCAAAGTTTGGCGTAGTTTACCGCAGTGAACTTCACCATAACTGTTTCATGGCGTGCAATGAGCTTCACAAGTTTTGTGATAACACTCTGAAGAAGGTTCGTGACGGGTTAGCGTATCGGTTAAAAAAGATTTATGAAGGCATTCGGTAGAAGAAGAGGTGGAATTCCAGAGAAAAGAGGGATGTCAAGAAGTTTATCAAGAGGATTGATGAGAGGCTGTTTCACCGGGATCAGATGAGGAGGTTAGAGAGCTTTGTGGGTGGAAGAGAGAGCTTCACTCTTACGTGTTATCAACGTCAAGAGAGAACTCCTGGTGTCATTGAAGGAATGCCTGGTACTCCTTAATTATTTCTTTGATTGATATTTGGATGATTTGATCTGTATAATTGACTATGGCTTATGCACACATAACAGTGTACAACCCGTACTTGTATTGAAAGGACCCTGTGGTACGCTTCAATGCCACAATCCTATAAAAGAAGCGAAAGCTTCTTACTTTTAAGTAAAACTTATCAAAATTTTCATTTTTTCAAAGTTTTGCTCAAAAGAACAAGTACTTCCCTTATGTTTTCAAAACCTCAAAAATTAATATTACTTATTGAGGGGGAGTATTTGCTAAAAATCTTTGTTCACAAAATTGTTCTTCATGGAAACTTCCCACAAAAACTCAAATGGTCATATTCGATATCAAACCATTATAAAGTATTGGTATGCCGATGTTGGAAAATGTGATTGAATCTTCGTGCAAGAACTTAACCCATGAACGAGATCTGAACTGTCATACATTGAAAAGGTTTGTCTTCCAAGACTTATTCGAGTAGATAGTACCTATTCGAGAAGCTCTTGATAGACATGAATGATACTTGACAAACCTTTCTGAGGTTTGTCCACACCTTCAAGGTAGTTATTAGAGCCATTTGTCACCTAAAACCTGACAATGTAACTCTTTAACTATGCAACGAACTGCAGTTCCTATGGGAATTTTCTATCTTGAGTCAATCAATTCAAAAGTGCGAGCTCTACCCTCACTGTGCAAATTTCTGTCAAAACACTTGAGCACATGTAGAGGGGGAGTATTTCTGAAATTACAAAACACTCTAAGTGTTACAAAATGTTTTCACTCCTAAACACTTTGAGAGATTTTCGAGAAAATGGTTTATGGCAACTTAGGATAGTCATGGTGTTATAAGGTGACTAAGGTTAGGAATAACCGTCCTATGATCCGACAGAGCCGGAGGGATCTACCCAAGGACATCACAGGGAACCCTACGTAAACTATCGGCTTTCTCTTAGAGATTGCTGGTATTGAAGAAGGAGACCCTCTCCCTAGTCTCCGCTGAGGAAAACCAAAGCGCACTATTGAGTCTAGAGCCACGAGATTCATCAAAAGATCTCTTAGGAACACTTGACATTTCATCACTTGTCGTTCAACATTAAGGACGCAAGTGATACTATTCTAGAGTCCTACACAGATCTTAGCAATCTGTCGAGAACATTTATGAGGGGTTCACAGCTGTGATCCTCAGTGATTGAATAGAAACTATTGCCAGGGTCAACATCAAACAGTCCTGACAGCAGGTCACTTCGGTAACTCCTTGTGGGTTACGCTTAGTGTTGTCTCAAACGGTCTACAGTCGTGGGGTGATGTTATCCTACTTGAGGACTCCTTCCGGGAACAACCTTTGCTAGAATTAGAGATGTGTTTTTACACTATGCTGTTAACACGCTCAAAGTTCAAACATGTAAGTGCTGGAAATCCCGCTAAGGAGATTCCTTTCAAGAATCAAGTCCTGAAGATGTGGGTCATTACTTGAACTTGTTCAATGTAATGCCAACTGTCCTTTTTGGGATTCGGATGGTTGATTCGCCCAACCAAGGTGAATGGAATCAAGACATTCATCCGAAGAATAATCGTAGTGGTCAATTCTCTAAGAAACAACCACAGTGATCGATTGGTGTTTATCACTAACCCATTCTTATGTTTTCTTCTTATGGATGCTCCGGAGATGATCGGCAGATTTCTCTACATGTCATACCAACAACAACATAAATTGAAGTTCTCTCGAAAGGCAACACAAAAGTCAGAATGATTCTTTGTCAAAACCAAAGAATCTACAAAGTTTAAAGACTAAAGAGAACTACATCAATCCTAAAATCCAACATAAAAGAGCGTGTGAGCATGTTGGAGAAGGACGTGGAGACACCTGAGCAACGAGACCTCGACATGTGAGATTACAAACAACATAACATCACAAATACACACCAGAACAAAGAACAAAGATAAATGAAGACGTCAAAGCTGAAAACTTCAAAGAAAAACAATATCCTCACACTGAGGAGATTGTTGGAATCAAGACACTTCTTCCCAACAAGAAGAATGTCGAAGACGTCAAAGCAACTATTACATCCGCACCAACAACTTTTCAAGATTACTGAAGTCATTAATTACCAACACTTAGGGGGAGATTGTTGGAATCACTCCTAAACTATATTTCAAGTGTTAGTAATCAATATGTAATAGGTTGCTTAATTAGGCTTTTATGTTTGTATTAATGGCAAGGCTTATGTAGAAAGCCCATAAGCCTTGGCCCAAGTCTAATAAGGAAGGAAGGGTGTGGAAAACTAGAAGGGGGGTTGAATAGTTTTACCAATTTAAAACTTCCTTTTAAAATATTTAGATCGACTTATGTCAATCTACTTAGATGTGTATGTTGGACGTTGATAGATAGATATATAAAAGTGTAATGAAAGATAAAGAATAAGAAGCACATAACCACGACACGAGTATTTATAGTGGTTCGCTACAAGGACACCTTCCTTGCCCTACTCCACTCCCCGAGTCACCTACTCGAGTTCAGAATCACTACATGACACCAACTCCTTATGGCGGAGAAGCCTTCACAACGCCGCCTACTCTTTTTCCGGTACTAGGCTAACCACCGGTTCTTTCACACCAAGGTGAACCACACCTACCACAACGTCGCCTACCCTTTATCCGGTACTAGGCTAAGTACCGAGTTCCATTACAATGGAGGAACTACTACCTAACACTACACAACACCTAATCCCAAAGGAGACCAACTCCTTATTACAACACCATCAAGGATATCAACATCCTTGAATATAAACAATCACTATATGTATAACGATGCACCTCATCGATTATACGACCTAGGCATTCTTCACTAATGCCACTTGATTTTATTCCTAGGCATCCTTCACTAATGCCTTTGGCACAACGCTTGGCACCTTTCACTAATGCCTTCGTCTTGACACCTTTAGCATTCTTCACTAATGCTTTTGACACGGACGTTAAGCACCTTTCACTAATGCTTTCGTCTTGACTCTTTCGGCATCCTTCACTAATGCCTTCAACACAACACATCTACGGAGGAAGAAAGAACTATCAACAAGAGAACCTCAGTAGTCTTGATGATGATTAAGCATGGCAACTCATGGACTTGAGCTTGCTCGACTTCAAGAAGTGGTGATCTCGCCTTTAAGAGGAACCTAGAGAATCACATGAAAACAAATTACAAACTACATAGAAAGATCCCTTAGGATCAGTGGTTAGAGAGTTACAATACTTGGGGAAAGTATGTGTAAGAGTGGCAACCCAAAGGGAAGAAATGGCTCACTATTTATAGAGGAGAAATGCTTACTGTTCCCCAGATCCCACGGATCCCTCCCACAAGGGATTCGTCTAGCGTAAAGCTAGGGATCTGTGGAACGCTCCTATTTGCCTATGGGTATTTTGGTTATGGGTCATGGGTCATGGGTCATGGGTTATGGGTTGATCCATGGGTATTATATTAGATACAATGTACCTAATGGGTGCAATGCACCTAGTCAAATGGGTATGGGTCAATACCATGGGTTATGGATGTAATCCATCGGTTGTAGTTTTTACCCATTATAATACATACTAGTTATGTATATATTTACCCAATATGTAAACACTATTTGTTGTACATATGTATTACTAAATTATAAAATCACTTATACTTGTTTTAGTGTTTTATGTGAAAATGTTAAGTGTGTTAGAAAACTATTGGCTCAAACTATTTACGTATTTTATTTGTTTCGTTAAAATGATTTTACGTTTGTTATCGACAAAACATTAGAAGATCGTAAAATATAAATAAACGTTTTTACGGCTTATTTGTATTAACAATCTCCTCCTTTTTGTTAATGACAAAACATAAAATTATTTTAAGGAAAAAACTAAAATTCATAAAAGTTCGAATTGGAGTTTTTACCCTCTTCTCCCCCTTTTTGTCGAAACAAAAAGAGCGTCGAAAAGAAACTAACACATTGTTTTAAGAAAAACATGTAAAAAGAAAAGATGTAAAGAGAGCAAGTGACGGGAATGGTTCTCGTCTTACCTCCCCCTTGACGAGTCCATCCCTTTGTGAGGGCGTCAAGTAAATATAAACTAATAAGCTAAGGAATTGCAATTTTGTTAGCAAATGGTTTCGCCCTTGTGATGAAAATGCTCCCCCTTGAAGATTGCAAATTTGCAATGGGGTGTCATGAAGTGTAATCCAAATAAGGATTAATTTACAAATGGTTTTGCAATGTATGTTTTGACACAAAGCTCCCCCTAGCTTAGGGTGTCAAGTTCTTCATGTGTATTTTGAAAATCTACAAAATAAAGGTTAGAAAACAAGAGTATAGTGCATAAATTCTTGAAAATAAGACTCAAGTTAGTAGAAAATTGTTCTTCTGTACCACGGATCCCACGATTCCCTCATTTGTGGGATCCGTCTAGGCAATTTCCAGGGATCCGTCTGTCTAGTGACAGATTTTCAGCAATGGTGATATACCAAACAATGCTAAATATGAAGTGAGATATGTGTACAAACAACGAACATATACTCAAAGAAATATGGCAAATAAGTTATCATTCAATAAAATAAAGAGATAATCAACAAGTCTCTAAAACTAAGAGAATGATTTAGCCATACATTTTCTACTAATATTAATAAGTTACTAAAGTCTAGAATGCAACAAGGTGCTCGAGTCTAAGGATGAGTAGACTTGTTGATTTGGTCCAATCTTTCAAGAAGATGATTAAACATGAAATGCAACTCATTTCGTACTTCTTGAACAAGTCCTTGGGTGATTAGACAATTAGAGCAATTATTGTCTTGATTTGAAACCGGAGGAAAATGGATGTTTTGAGGAGGCTCTATGAATGATGGTGGGGTTTCATTAAGAGAAGTATGGTAATGGATATTCCTCCACGTGACCAAGTCCTTAGTGGTTCCTTGTTTCCAATGATGGACTAGTTGGTGTTGTAGGTGGTTCCCTATTTAACAAGAAAGTTGGTGAGTTTGATGTTCTTGGTGGTGAATGCTCTAATGAATAGATATTTGGGTGAGGAAGGGGCTCGTTGGATGAGTGTAATCGATGCTCTAGGAATGAGGGCTTAGACGGTTTGCTAGAGCTAGCCATGTTTGGTTTTGAACTAGATGACCCTTTTTCTAGCCCAAAAGGTTTGATGCTGATTCTTGCGGTTCTCTTCGCAATTGTAGAATGGGTTTGTTGAGGTGGAATTCTAGCATTGTTATCTCTTACGGGAGATGATTCGGTGGATGAAATCTCATGAATCATGTGACCCTTTCTTTTGGATGAGCCTTTAGTTGAAGAGTTGTTGCTAAGTGCTTTGGTCATGGTGATGGTAAGAATGTAATATAAGCTTCTAACTAATGATTTTTGAGAGCTAGGTGAGAGTGATGATTCAACCTTAAGAGTGTTTGGTTTATAAAGGATAATTTTGAATTAGGGAATTAAATTCTTGGCCACTAAGGGGATAAAGCATGCACTTAGGATATTGATCAGCTCTAGGAAGGTATTAATGGTAACTAAAAGTGGTTTCAAAACCAAAAGATGACTTAGCTTTGAAGAGATGAAAGCTTTCTGGAACACGGATCCCATGGATCCCTCTCACCAGGGATCCGTCTTGTTATAAACCAGGGATCCGTCTGTCAGACAGATTCTTGATGAAATGATTATGCTTTTTGCAATGTCTAGTACCTATGTATCTCGAGGTTTTAACTTAATTGAGATGTCATGAGAGGTGGATGTCTTAAATGCTCAACCATAATAGGTGAGGGTGCTAAATGATGGTTTTGGGTAGAAAAATGGGCTTTAGATAGTCTAACTAAGTGTTTGAGAAGAGTATTATTTGATTTGAGATGGAAGAGTGGTGGTAATTAGTCCTAGAAGTTTGATGAGGCCTCAAGAAATATTTAATAAAATCTTAAAAAATAAGGAAAAATGAAAAACTAGTTTCAAGCTTACTTTTGAGTTAACGATGACTAAAATCAATTTGCTAAAATTGATGGATATATCAAACTAAGTGTTATGAGACGAGAGAATTAAAGTGTGAGCATTGGAGCAGAAATATGGTGAGCTTTGATGAGTTTGATAAATCAAAAACACTTTGAAATAGATCCTAGGTAAGCTATGGGAGAGTGTGAAGCTTTCAAATGCTTAAGGAATACTTAGTTGGTTCTAAAGTCTTATGTTTGACTAGTGTGAGGTGATCTAGTGAGCTGTTTTTGATGTAGTGAGGTCTGTATGGCTCATCTGTGGTCACGGATCCCACGGTTCCCTTTTGGGAGGGATCCGGCTAGTTATATTGCTGGGATCCGCCTACTGCAGATCAGAAGGCTTACAGCAGATGTGCAGTTTTGCACTCTTAGCAAAATGCCTCTCCTATTTGTTTCTACAAAGACTAAATGCAAGAACACATCAGGTATAATGCATAACAAATGTGGGAGAACTAAATTTTCTAAAAATGAGTGACGACGACTACTTGAATGTTTTCAAGAAGTCGTAAAATCTCATTCTACACGTTCCTAAGTTAAGATTGTTTTAATGCCAAGTTATGGCAAGACCTACATACTACATCCTATTCTACATAAGTATTGTTTAAGTGTTACAACCCATTGTTTGAAATTGTTTTTCACACATTTAGGTGCTACAACCTTACCTTACTTCTCCACCACTTCCCGTCCTCCTCCACTCTTTATCACACCATCTCTACTTCTTTTTCTTCTAGAAGTTGGCGAAGCACTTGAAGATTCCCTTGGTTTGTTGCCATTCGGGTGATGCACTAGGAACGTCCGGCAATTGATTGATGTAGTCCAAGGGGTCGAGATCGGTATTTCCGAGTGGGTTGCTCCTACCTTCACCTTATGTTTGT
Source organism: Chrysanthemum makinoi (assembly GCA_910596185.1). Classification (NCBI taxonomy): domain Eukaryota; kingdom Viridiplantae; phylum Streptophyta; class Magnoliopsida; order Asterales; family Asteraceae; genus Chrysanthemum; species Chrysanthemum makinoi. Next base: position 285,714,666 of record OU343223.1, on the reverse strand, counting down.
CTCTCCCTTTCTTCTGAGGAATCCGTGGGTGGATGAGGCCTTTTGCCTTCCACCATAAACCTTGTAGTTCTACCCTCGGTCAATGACACCATAACTTTGTTGCAAAAGCTATGATCATAGGATTGCGGAGAAGGATCTAATGCAAAGATGAATTTAGAAAGACGGGTTAGGAGCATTCCGTACGGGAGCACCATTTTGTCCATGCTTCTTACACTTTCCATTCTCTTAATCATGTAGTAAGCAAGGTTGAAGCGAGTTTCGGTCACTAGGCAATAGATCATGAAACTTAAACATGCGTTGGGGTGATCCTTGTTTCCTACTAGGCACAACACATTCCCCCTTACCACATTTTTCCATTTCCTATACAATGCGTACATCTCGGAGAGCTCCATTTGGAAAGGATCCCTATAGATCACTTTCGAATTCCTAGTGACCCTCGATGGGGATGCTCTTGGCATGAACACGGTGTCCCTCACTGTGGTTTCTTCTGAGATTAACATGTGATAGATTTCATGATGATCAACCATAGTGTGTATCTCTTCCAAAGACCAATCATTAGAATACATGCAAACACCTTGATATGGAACCCCTACTATTCTTCCAAACTCCACAAGCGAAAGGGTGTACTCATGCTCATTTATGATGAAGACAATCGAGATGGACCCATCATCATTTCTAACTATCCTCATTGTCTTGTAGAACTCGAGTACGAAAACCGGGCAAATTTGTTCGTTTATGTCCAATAAACAATCAAAGCCAATGGTCCCAAAAACTTGTCTTATGTCGGTGTTAGCAAGAAATGATGGTTCTACTACTCAACCTTCGTGAAATAATCTCTTTTCGAGCATTTTAAAAGCTTTCCTATCTTCGGGACTAATTCCATCTTTTCTATGATACATTTGTATGTAATGAGCGGTATCTTGATAGTCTTGCTGTCGATTGCTTGGCATGATTGTTCCTAAACAAAACAACCACAATGTGGTGTTAATTGTGAATAGTAACCTAAAGGGTTTGATCACAATTTTGCTCAAATCATTTTTATTGAATTCAAGAAATGAGTTTAATTTGTATTAACAATGTTAATTCTTTGATTTGGATTATCTTAGAAAACAATGTGATAACAAATTATCATAAACCCATTTGAACCCAACTTCTAAAAATGAACAAATTGTAATCCTAGAAATCAAGGAATTAAATTAACAATGTAGTGAAGATTATACTTACACAAGTGATTGTTATGCTTGAGAGAAATGATCAAATTGCCCCTTTGAACAGTAATTGTGTTTTGGTTCGTGAGTCTTTGAAGGGAAAATAATTGTGGAACATCCACAGTGATCATTACTAACTTATGTTGTCTTCTGTTGCACGGATCCCACGAATCCCTCTCATTTGGGATCCGGCTAGTTCAAGCTCATGGATCCGGCTTGACAGCAAAAGTCAGTTTAAGCATTCCTTGATTACTTTGGTTTGAGAGTTCTAAAACGCCTAGAGTTTGATGTTTAAGCTCTATAACTTGTGATTTGAGGTTTTGACGGTTTAATACTAATTCTATTTGACGTGGTTCCCTTTTTAAGAATTAGTCACAATTCTTGGGAGGTTTATCAAAGATTATGATAAAATCCCATTTTATCCTAATATAAGAAGTTTCACATGGAAATTCATTGACATAGATGAAGTGTCAATAATTCCTTTGTGATGAATAATGATTGAGGCTATCGAATAACCAAGATATCATTATTACAAGTTTAGTAGTGTAGTCTATACGAATCAATCGAAGAATACTATTCTTGGTGATGGCTTTAATATAGATAACTACTTAAGTAATTACTAATAAACATTAATTATGCAACTAAGATTTTAACAATAATAAAAACAAATGTAAATTATTAACGATCATACCTTTGCTAAATATTCTTCTTAAGGAAAGAAGTATTTAGATGAAATGCTTTGTGATCTTCTTGGAATCTCCAGATCCATGTGTGAGAAGAACAATGCTAAACATTCTTTTCACGAAAAGAAATATTTAGATAGTTTCATCATGATCTTCTTGGTATGCCCAAATCCAAGTATGGAGAATACTTAACAAGGAAAGTGTTAGAGCATTCTATCATTGTCCAACAATAAACACTATAATGATTTTTAAAAACATGACTTAAAAAATCATTCTTTGTGGTTTTCAAACATACACGAATCGTATCAAGTTTTTAAAATACAACATACTCTAAGAAACTTGGTAACGAAGCTCTGATGCCAATTGTGGAAAACTAGAAGGGGGGGGGGTTGAATAGTTTTACCAATTTAAAACTTCCTTTTAAAATATTTAGATCGACTTATGTCAATCTACATAGATGTGTATGTTCGATGTTGATAGATAGATATATAAAAGTGTAATGAAAGATAAAGAGTAAGAAGCACATAACCACGACACGAGTATTTATAGTGGTTCGGCTACAAGGACACCTTCCTTGCCCTACTCCACTCCCCGAGTCACCTACTCGAGAGCTCGTAATCACTACACGACACCAACTCCTTATGGCGGAGAAGCCTTCACAACGTCGCCTACTCTTTTTCTAGTACTAGGCTAACCACCGGGTTCTTTCACACCAAGGTGAACCACACCTACCACAACGTCGCCTACCCTTTATCCGGTACTAGGCTAAGTACCGAGTTCCATTACAATGGAGGAACTACTACCCAACACTACACAACACCTAATCCCAAAGGAGACCAACTCCTTATTACAACACCATCAAGGATATCAACATCCTTGAATATAAACAATCACTATATGTATAACGATGCACCTCATCGATTATACAACCTAGGGATTCTTCACTAATGCCACTTGATTTTATTCCTAGGCATCCTTCACTAATGCCTTTGGCACAACGCTTGGCACCTTTCACTAATGCCTTCGTCTTGACACCTTTAGCATTCTTCACTAATGCTTTTTACACGGACGTTAAGCACCTTTCACTAATGCTTTCGTCTTGACTCTTTCGGCATCCTTCACTAATGCATTCAACACAACACATCTACGGAGGAAGAAAGAACTATCAACAAGAGAACCTCAGTAGTCTTGATGATGACGAAGCATGGCAACTCATGGACTTGAGCTTGCTCGACTTCAAGAAGTGGTGATCTCGCCTTTAAGAGGAACCTAGAGAATCACATGAAAACAAAAGACAAACTACATAGAAAGATCCCTTAGGATCAGTGGTTAGAGAGTTACAATACTTGGGGAAATTATGTGTAAGAGTGGCAACCCAAAGGGAAGAAATGGCTCACTATTTATAGAGGAGAAATGCTTACTGTTCCCCGGATCCCACGGATCCCTCCCACAAGGGATCCATCTAGCGTAAAGCCACTACAAGAAAAGGGGGTTTTTAGGACGAAACTTTTTGGAACGGTCAAAAAATCGTGCCAAATATACGTATTTGGCACAAATGGGGTAGCTGTGATAAAAAGTTAGGTATTTGGGACGGCTATTATGAAATTGTTCCAAATACGTATGCGTTTGGAACGTTTTCTAATAATGGTGCCAAATATATGTGTATTTGGAATGGTTTGAGTTACCAGTGCCAAATATTAATGTATTTGGGATGGTTGGTACCACCAGTTCCAAATTTGTATATGTATTAGGAACGCTTTTTGCTTTTGGTGCCAAATACTCATGTATCTGGACCAGTTGGTACTAACGGTGCCAAATACTTATTGTTTGTGCCAAATACTTATGTATTTGGAACAATTTTTATATGTTATGAAAAATACACATGTATTTGGGGCGATTTTTATAAATTGTTTTTAGTTCTTATTTTGTGGAACAATTTTGAAAAAATGATCCAATTTACACTTTTTTCCCGCACTTGTTGCCTATAATTTGCTTTTATTTTCTTTGAATTTTTTTTTAATTTATAATCGATTTTATTAATTTACTCTAATATTCAGTAGCCCATTGTCATTAACTTTTAATCTCTACAATTAATATATAACGAATTAATATTTATCATATTACTTAAATCACGTCGTCTTTTAATTTTTGGTGAGTTAACTTTGTTGTTTTTTTTAAAATAAACTTTCTTTCCTTTAAGGTCAAATTAAAAATATTCATATTGTATATATTAAAGCGGATAAACAAATGATGGAGGTAATCTATGTTCAGGGTACCTGGGAGGGCGAATCTCAGAGTTATAAAAAAAACAACAAGCCACGTTTTTTTTTTTTTTTTTTTTTTAATAGGTGGAAGAATCACTTCATTCATAAAATATGTTAGATGATAATTATGTGTCTAGGCTCGAGCCCGCCTGTGGGCTTAGGTCTGTTAGGGTCTATGGCTTAATTGAGGCACCTCGACCATTTTTGACCTATTTCACGGCCAACCCTAAATGTTAGCTAGTAAGTTTGAACCCTAAACATATTTTCATAAATTTAAAGGCTTACCACTATGAGAATCAACTTTTCAGGACGGACATGCTCGGCAAACACGGGCAGGCAACAACATGGCTGGAACAAGACCGTTGCAACGTACAAGCACGTGTCATTGCAGTACAAAGCTAGATGATGCAACATGCGTGCTATAACATGCATAACGAAGATTCAAAAGTAAACAGTTAAAAAATTGCATATTGAATTAAATAAATTTGACTTAAAAAAAAGAACATGGTTGATTAAAAAAATAAAAATATATTTTTAACCATAACTTAAACTCGATAAAATCTCAAACAGACATACAGGTCTCAAAAAACATTTCCATAAAAAAATAGGATCAATGCTGGTTTTTATAATTCGAACAAGTCCGTATTAGTAAATTACATCAAGACCGGTTTCCCATGCTAAAGACCGATCTGGGGGTGTTCATGGGTTGGGTAATATCCGAATAAACCGAAAACCGAAACCGAACCGAACCGAAAATAACCGAACCGAACTCGTAACCGAACCGAAATTGCCAAAACCGAAACGAACCGAAATAAAAGTTCGGTTTTCGGTTCGGTTATGGTTTTAGCAATCCAAACAGAAAACCGAACCGAAAACCGAAATTAAATAAATATATATATTTATATTAAAAAAATATATTAAAACTCTTTTTTAATATATATATAATATTTTTATGCTTGAAAATTATTTTTTTTTCTAAAAAAATATATAAATAAATGAAAAAATTATTAAATTTAGGTAATTCGGGTTATTCGGTTCGGTTTTCGGTTATTGGGGGTTTGGTTTTCGGTTTTCGGTTCGGTTTTCGATTCGGTTTAGTTAAATTTGAATTCGGTTCGGTTCGGTTCTCGGTTATACCCAGAAAAAAATTAACCGAACAAACCGAACCGAATAAACTGAACAAACCGATAACCGAACCGATGAACACCCCTAGACCGATCTATAAAAAAGTGATATCTAGACCTGTTGCTAACTTTGAAACACGTCTTTATTTGCTTGACTGATAAAGACCGTTTTCTAAACCAACCAAGGACGAAACCAGGACCAAATGGGTGCACAAATTTTTTTAATACCGCAATATATAAACACATTTTGATTGACCGAGGTGCATTTAAGATGCATCTAAAAAAAACTGATGTTTATTTTTTTTATTATTATTTTTTTTTCAAAAATTAATATTACATCGAAAAAATCCATGGTATCCTGGGACCCTATGAGAACCCCCTAGTTCCGTCCTTGAGACCAACACTGGTCTATCATTTGTGTATCCTTCGCCGCAACACGCGTGTATCCGCTATATCTATACTACATAAAATAGAAAAACAGTCAAAGTGAAAAAGTGGAATGGTCAAATGAGAGAGAGATATATATGTAAATCTATACTACATAAAATAGAAAAACAGTCAAAGTGGAAAAGTGAAAACGTGTAATGGTCAAATGAGAGAGAGATATATATGTAAAAGCATATTTAATACTCTCTTATTACAACTCACTCAAAAACACATACAAAATGCTCTCCTCTTCCACACATCTCATCAACCACCATCCTCACCACCACAAAACCCCTCCACCACCGGACCACTACACCACCGCACCACTCTACCATCGCATATCGTTAATTGTCTGCCGCTAGGAACCGCTGCCGCCAAGCGCGGGTACTCGCCTAGTATATATAAAGGAAAAACCGAAGTGAAAAGTGAAAATTGAAACTAAAAAGAAATGTTGAAAAAATATATTTCAAAAGGAAACTATTAATTCACATCGAAAACCGGGTTGACCCGGTTTAATTTGACCCGTTTCGATCCAACTCGTCAGGTTGACTCTGTTTTAAATCGACCCGTTTTTTGACCGGAACGGTTCAACCGGTTGAACCACCCGCGTCGAACCGGGTTTCAAAACATTATGTTGAATCTCCAAATTTTTAAACTTTTATTATTTTTCGTTTATAACCCATAAATTTTTTTTGTCACTAAATGATCTGTCTCTATAAAATACCGTTGCTATGCACGGGCACTCGTCTAGTCTTATAAATAGCTTGACGTTTTATCTAAGTTATACTATTTTGACGTGACGATTGTTACAATTCATATTTGTAAAGACCATTACAAACTTGAATTTGAAAAATAAAGTGGTATGGAAAGCGGGACTTCAAAATTATAATTTTCATCTCAAAATTTTATTCCCACTCCACCAAAGTAAAACAAAATTTTCATCTAAAAAAACCCTAACCCCCTTCTCCATAATCTCTCTTTTCGTCAAACCATCTCCAACACCATTGCCATCATCAAGCCACCAAATCATACTGTAGCCACCATCACCCTCCATCTACCTTTGAACCCTAACCCTCTATATTCACAGCTGTTGCCGCTCCACCTCCCAATCCATCTCGCCATCTTTTTGGAGAACACACATCTGTAGCACCCTTTCTCTGGGAAAACACCAGGTACTTTTATATGTATTGATTTCGAATTTATATATAATTTTAGTAATTTTTATTTTTCTTTACTTATTAAAAAGAAGGGTTTTATATTGGATTCATGTTGCATAAACATGCTTATATAACAAAAGAATATTGGATAGTAGACGTGTAATGGGAAAACACAGTGTAATTTTATTTTTCTTCACTTATTAGTTTTAGTAATTTTTACTTTTATATGTATTGATTTCGCATTGCATAGTAGACGTGTAATAGGAAGACAGGTTATGCATCTTAATATTTGTTTGTTATATGCCTCTTCATGTCTAGAGATATATATTTCTGTGGAGGTTTTATATTGGATTCACTTGGAGTTTGAGTTGCATAAACATTCTTATATAACAAAAGAATATTGGACGCTAGAGTATGACGAAGTAAGTGATGCACCAGATTACTTATTTGAGTCTTCTAATTCAACAACCAAATGTTGTATTAAATAGTAAAGTATGATGAATTAAGGGTGTTTGGATAAGCCGGTAACTAAAAAAATACGACCCTTTAAATTTCGGTACTAATTCTGGTATAATCCTGTATGGTACCGGTATCGTTTTGGGTATCCCGAAATTTTTTTTGGGTGATATCATGGTATCGATACCGTACCATGTGCTGAGAATCGGTACCGGTTTGGTACCAGGATTCGAATCGATATGCTCATCCCTACAATTGTTAAAACTAAATGCAATTATTTCCATGTGTAAGCCTTTCGAATTTGTTATGTCAGATGAGTTCATAAGCCAAGGTTTTAACTATAGTTCATTATGTGACAAGGCTTTAAAAGTATATGATGTTTCATTGATGTAGAAAAATATAGAGCACAATAATTCATAGCATTAGTTTTGGTACTTCGTAGATCATTTTTGCTTTTAATTTATTGTATTCCATACAAGTTGTAATATCAAGCTAATATACACATGTAGAAGGCATAAATTTTGTTATATGCGTGTTCATTATTGTTCAACTATACATATGTGATTTGGGTATAGAAGTGCTTAAAAAGAGGCACATGTCATTTCTATTGTAATAATAATTGTTTCAAGGATGTGTGCATAGAAATTGAAAGAATAAACTGTTGTAGACAAATGCACTTTATGATGGACAAGATAAACATATAGATTTAAGATCATTTGAGGACAAAAGATTATTTACATACCAAGGGACCAATCTTCACCCTCCATTTGTATTTGATCTAATAGATGAGATTAATCCCAACAATTTAAAAAACCCACTTTCATCATTTTTTTTTCAAATATTAATATCTTTCAAACCGTTAATCGTTAAGCGAAAAAAAATATATCATTGCGACGAGCATTTAATTATCTTTTTATAGATAGGCACTTTGATATACTTTCGACAAAAATATTTTTTTCGAATTTTTCACCTTTTTTTTTTTTAAGTTTTTTCGTTTTTTTACGTTATTGAAATTTGCGTTAAAAAATCATATATGATAAAACACTAATTTGAATATCACATGTGATATTAGTGTAATATCATATATGATATGATATGTAATATCACATGTAATATTAGTGTAATATCATATATGATTTAACACTAATATCACATGTGATATTCAATTTAGTGTTTTATCATATATGATTTTTTCCATGCAAATTTCAGTAACGTAAAAAACGAAAAAAATAACGAAAACGTGAAAAAAGCGAATTTTTCTTTTTTGAAAGTATATCAAAGTTCCCGCCTATAGAAAGATAATTGTCGTCGCGATGATGTATTTATTTTCGCTTAACGATTAACGGTTTAAGAGATATTTAAATTATAAAAAATAAGTGAAATAATAAAATGTTTTTAATCTCAACCATTGATTTCTTTTTAGATGGATGGAGGAGATGAGTCCCTTGGTATGTTAAAAAAGTTAGGTATGTAAAATAACTCTCCTCAAACATATAAGAACATTTTTTGATATAATTGATGGGATAAGCAAACCATATCATTGTATCATGCATTTAATATCCGGATTTCAAAAGTCGTAGAGACTATGGTAGCTGAGCGAGTAACAGATCTTGTAGCAGAGCAAGATGCACAAATAGAGGCCAAAGTAACAGAGCAAGTAGCGGTGCATGTTTTCAATTATGAAAAATCTCTTATAGAGCAATGTTTTAAAAACCGGTTTTTTTATCGACCCGGTTAAGTCGCCGGTTCATCGGGTCACCGGTTCAACCGGTTGAACCGCCGGGTCGAACCGGTTCTATACATATATATACTTTTTCCTATCTATACTACTATATAAAGCATTTAAGTTGTGGGCTCTACAAAAAATTAAGATAAGGAGCTCCAATCATTGAGTGTATTACGCACACTCTCTAACTAAAAAATAACAAAAAGGAGGAGCTCTAACAAACTAAAATAAGGAGCTCCAATAATGGGGTGACACATGTCACTTCTTAACTAATTAATCATCTTTATTTTTAAATTTAAATATCTTTTAATTCGTTTAATATTTTTATGATCTAATTTCACCATATTTTTTAAAATTTTGTGCTCTTTAATTCAACATCCATTTTGATATATTTTTATGAGTTTTTAGTTTTTACATTTTTAGTAGGTTTATTTTATTTTGATTCAAATTTTTATAACTTTAACCTTTATTTCAATCAATACAAACTTTATTTATCAAAATCATTTACTTTTGGGAAATTGTTTGACGGGTAAGAGATTATGAAGGTCTTTTTATATGCGGGAATAATCATATCACGGGAAAGATACGAAAAACCCAAACAAACATATACAACTTACACATATACATTTGGAGTGTTGTGAAATGAATTCACTAAGCGGGTAGGGAATTGCGAGGAGAGTTGAGTTAGCAATTTATTTACTATATTTACTATATTTATCGCCGCCGCTGTGCGCGGGTATCCAACTAGTATTTAATAAGTAGTATTGCATAATCTAATAATTTATCCGTTTTTATTCATACATTCGATTAAACCCATGAAGAAGATTGAGACTATACCAAAAAGTTTTGTTTTTTAAGTCTACATCTATAAAAATATAGCCAAAATTTTCAAGGTGATTTTAAATTATAAAATGGTTTATAGTAAAACTATATAAATTGGTGTTTATAAGATAATATATAACTATAATTTATTATTTTACAAAATTTTAACAAACATTAGTTATCATCATTTTAACTTTTCAATTAAACTTAGAAAAGTTAATGGGAAAAAAAATTATTTTGTTAATTTAAAAAAAATGATAAAAAGTCATGACCCGGCCTGGTTTATCAAACCGGGTCAACCCGAATCAACGAAAACCGCGGTTCAATCCGTTCTCAACCATACAAAACCGGTCCTATCCGCCCGTCTCCGAAAGCCGTTCGGTTGAACCTGCCGGGTCAACCCGGGTTTTAAAACATTAGAATGGTTTAAGAAATTCGAATTACTACTAGGATGGGAGTTGCCACCTCCACCGGGTCATCAGGCAGGTAGATCTTGATCAAGTGTTAGTCAGGTATATCTCTCATTAGTTATTCTTACCGTATTCTAGCCTTTATGGCATGTCCATCAAACTATTAAATGATCAATTGCATTTTGTAGGTCCGGAGTTCGTCAAATGAAAAATGATAAAAGAGTCCAGACATATTTGGGTAGCTATCTTTATAATGTAAGTACCTATTCTATACCTTAGCTTTGTATGATAAATCTATACACATAATCGATACTATGGTATCCTAGTTAAAATTTTTATAATGTATCATTTTCGGTAATGACATTGATTCAAAATGTTTACTATTTTAAAACCATTTTTGGTTTCCAATGAATCTAACATAAAGTTTCTAACCCACTTAACCTGTTTTAAATGCGGCTGAAATTATTAGGATGATATTCAACTCATTTGACCCAGCTCGGTTTTGAGTTTGAAACTTTTGACCCGTTTTAACATTGCATACCCTTTTTATTGCTATTTCGTATATCAAACTTTTCTCTTGTTTCATACATATTTCTAATGTTGGATTATTATGTTATGCAGGGTTTATGATTAAAACGTGATCTGCTGAGCTTTCTTTGTTTCCGTTAGTAATAAATTGTCTTAGTGATTTCTATTGAGTTCTAATTATGACTTTTTCATTCTAGTTTACATGGATGCTGGATGTATTGGTCTTTATTTTATTGAGTTCAATTTATTTTATGGATGATTAATAAAAATTGAGTTCAATTTATTTTTGGCTTCGATTGAGTTAAATTTGCGCATATATGAGATGATTGGTTAATACGATGGTGTACCAAAAACTATTTGTAACGAAAAATGGTGCCAATACACGTTAGTAATGATTACGCAAATCTTGCCAAATGATTTTTATAATGAATTCAAAAGCGTGCCAAATGTTTTTTGGCAAGGTGGATAAAAAGGTGCCAAATACATTTGGCACAAAAACGGAAACAGTGCCAAATACGTTTGTCACGGCAGATAAAACCGTGCTAGTTAATTATGGCACTGTAAACAAAAACTGTGCCAAATACACATTTGGCACATAATAAGAATTGGTACCAAATACGCATATGGGACGAGATATAAAAGTGTGACAAATGCCCATTTTGGAACGGAAGATTGTCAACTGTGCCAAAGACCTCACTCATGGCACCCCAAAGTTAAACCGTCCCATGGACCGTGCCAAATACTAGTTAGCACGGTTTCAAACCGACCCAAATGTATTTGGCACCCTCATATTTATGACGGAGCCAAAGCCGTGCCAAAGCCGTGCCAAATAGCATTTGGCACAGATTTTTGAGTATTGGCACTGTTCCCAGATCCCCACGGATCCCTCCCTTAAGGGATCCGTCTAGCGTAAAGCTAGGGATCCGTGGGACGCTCCTATTTGCCCATGGGTATTTTGGTTATGGGTCATGGGTCATGGGTTATGGGTTGATCCATGGGTATTATATTAGATACAATGTACCTAATGGGTGCAATGCACCTAGTCAAATGGGTATGGGTCAATACCATGGGTTATGGATGTGATCTATGGGTTGTAGTTTTTACCCATTATAATACATACTAGTTATGTATATATTTACCCAATATGTAACACTAGTTGCTGTACATATGTATTGCTAAATCATAAAATCACTTATACTTGTTTTAGTGTTATATGTGAAAACGTTAAGTGTGTTAGAAAACTATTGGCTCAAACTATTTACGTATTTTATTTGTTTCGTTAAAATGATTTTACGTTTGTTATCGACAAAACATTAGAAGATCGTAAAATATAAATAAACGTTTTTACGGCTTATTTGTATTAACAAAGGGGACTTGTAGTGTTGCCCTAGTCCCTTCCCCTATAAATACCTTTGTAAACCTTCATTTGAAGCTTGGTTGTTCACATTTATACATTTCCTATGCATAACATTTACTTATCATATTCGTGTGTGTGTTTGTGTGTTCAACCGCTATATCTCATCTATATTTCTTACATATTGATGCTTGTGTTACATTATGGTGACCTAACAGAGGGTCTCAAGCAACCTAAGCCAAGTCATTAAGTAACCTACATGCAAGATTCAAAACAATGTGTGCCCGAGCGCTAGCATATTAGACACACATCCCTAACTTCTTAAGTTCGTCCATCCGAACGGTGATCCTTAGGTCAATTCACACAAGAGGGAAAGGTAGTCTTTTGGTCAATTCTTACCAGCCCCTTTTCTACCTATATACTTAGGGTCAATTGTAAAAGCATGAAAACACAAACAATACAATCAAGGAATCATAACTAGGCTAGCACCAAGGGTGCTTAGCCGATCATATTAAAAGACACAATGAATTCAATGTTTAACATGATTAATGACATGAATTAAAGTGAAAGATAATAGTAATCGTTAAAGCTTATCGATATGGTGTGATTCCTCCCTTGGAGATGGCTCCGTATGCTTGGTATGATCTGCCCTTGGAACCCTCTTCACGTTCTCTGCCTTTGTGTTGTGAGTGAATGATGTAAAAAGAAGATTTTAGGGTTTGTATTTATAGGTCCGATCATAGTTACGGCGTAACCTATGGAATAGTTACGCCGTAGTAGTAGCTCCGCCGTAATTTAGTAGACAGCTACTCCGTATCTTGAATAACTTCTAAACATGAGGTTGTTACGTCGTAAAGCCTGTGAGGAGGTTACGACGTAGTTGACGGAGGCGCGAAATTCTTCATGACCTAGATGGCTACGGCGTAACTTAAGTTGAAAGTTACGCCATATATAACCGTTGAGTTGGTTCATGTGACAAATCCCAAACTTTACGGCGTAATTGAGAATATGAGTTACACCATAGCTTCTTTATTAATAGCATACTAAGATAAAACCGTTAGGAAAATCTCCAAATCTGCGTCTCTAAGCTCCAATGCTTATATTTTACCTGGAAACGAAATATAAAGGAATCAGAGTATACATCCATATAAATGACATAAAATATGAGCATAAACGGAGGAAATTGACACTTAAAAGTCAGGATTATTTGATGTTATCATGGCACGTGCCACACGTAGCTCATGTATAGATTAGCCCCTGGTGCTGCAAGTGTTGGGGGTGGCTCATGCCAAAATAGATGAAACATGGCATGAAATTCAAACTATTAGCCGGAGAAGTTGGGCCGGTTGGGGGTGGCTCAACACTCGCTAGCCACCCCCATTGGCTCCGCCCCTGCATGCAACGACTTAACAACAACTTGTGGTGAATCCTTGCGCAAGTAGGCAGCCACAAAAGAATTGAGGTCGGTTGCAGACTTGTTCGGTGATGAGATAGTGAGCTAGGGATGATTTTGTGAATGATGTATGTGTTAGGATATTCTTTGGTTAAGTAAGTCCGATTTGGTTTTCTAAGTATTTACATTTAAATCCTTGACAATTAAAGAATAACCATCTAACCCATATGTAATATTTAATTTTCTTTTTATTAATCAATTACATTGCTCAATTTCGCTTACGTGATAAAATCGAGCCCTCCTAATCGTTCAATTTTCTTTTCAATAAGAACGTTTTGTCTGAAATTTCGACAACTATCTTTTAATAGAAGTTAAGTCACTATTAAGTTTGGCTATCATATGAGCTATAGTGCAACAGAGGGGAATTAATTTGAAGCCGCGTTGGTTTATACCAAAATCCGTGCCATGCCATTCGCACATTCACACAAAATCAAGATCTCATAAAACCAAATCTCCTTAACTAACAACAACTGAAAAAAAAATATAAACAGTTAAAAATACCAAGAATGCACAGGACAGCACAATCATGGTTCACAGGGGGCCCAAGCCAATCAAACAGCGATCTTAATAAGAAACCACCTTCACTACTTGCTGACTGGAACGCATATGCTGCATCATCTTCAGATGCTGATAGTCAAGATCTTGATTTAGGGTTTGATATTGAATCTGCTGTTAGGACTAAGGTTTCCGGTACTTTTAATGTGTAAGGTGTTTTTTTTTTTTTTTTTTTTTTTTTTTTTAACTGTTTTGATTTGCAATGCTGTTTTATTAGCCTATTAGGAAAAGTGTATTAGAGTATATTATAATTAGGATTTTGTTAGTAAGTACTTTAATTAGCGAAATTAGTTGATTTCCTCCAGCCTTAGTGTTGCCACCAACGCTGAAACTATAATGCCGGACATGAGAATGGTATAACGCCAGCATTGTGTTGCTCGGTGCCCTCTAAGAATTATGCAATTTAAGCCTGTATTCCGTAATTCTAATGAATTTGCAGTATTGAGGTTTGTAAGTGATTGATAATTGTCGATTTGATACGTGATTATGAGAATTGGATTTGGTCTTGGTTGAATTTGCCGATTTTGTAAGGAAAGTGAGGGGATTATTATTTGTTGTACTAGTATAAGATTACATTCAAGATCCAAGGCCTTTGGCCTAGTTGTATGTGAGTTGCCCATCAACCAAGAGGTTGCGAGTTCAAGTCTCTATGGAGATCTTTGTGAGAATTATTGTGAGATAGGTGGTATAGGGTGTAAAAAAGAACGTCGTTCTATAAAAATTCTTGTTGTATAACACTAAGATCCTACTAGTGCCTTTAGTTTGGAGCATGTTCGAAGGTGCTTAGTTACTTTATAATAGGCTTATCGCCGATTTTATTGACAGAAAAAACACTACAGATTTTAGTCTTCACTTGTAATTGTTTCCTTGTTGGATAAATGCACATTTGTATAGTTTTTTTGGACCTTAGACACCTGTTTTGTTTGTAGGAGGCTTATCAGGCATCTGATAACTTATTCAGAAAATCATGTGGGAAATTATTTGTTTGGGTATGAAAATGACAAGCTATAAATGTGCATATGAAATATGTCATCTCATGGTTGAAAATGCAAGTGTGGTTCATACTTTGTTTGCATTCTCTTGTACTTATACCAATGCTAGTGCTTGAATACTAGTTTACTCTCTTTCAACTTTTACAGAGTTTCAAAGGGAGTGAGGGACATACCTGGTAGTTTGCAGTCAGCAACAAGCAATGTCTCAACTGGGAAGTCTTTCATGACGTTTGGTATACTTCTTGCTGTTGGGGTGTTCCTAGTCTTTATTGCGGTCACTGTATTTCTACCAGTCATGGTGTTTGCGCCTCAGAAGTTTGCTATATGTTTCACAATTGGTTGTGCCCTCATAATTGCTTCATTTTTTGCTCTAAAAGGTTATAGAACTCAGTTTGCACACATGACATCTAAAGAGGTAATCTAACGGTCTCATAATTCACTTCTTATTGTGCTGTATACCGAACTTACATGCTTGTTTCTTATGTTTTCAGAGACTTCCTATTACATTGGGCTTTATTGGCAGCATGCTCGGTACCATTTATGTTTCAATGGTTCTTCACAGTTATGTTCTTTCCGTGTTTTTCTCAATTTTACAGGTATGAAACTCTAATTTTCATTGCATGCTTGCGTTTATCTTTTGTGAATCCTGGCCTATTCTTTTCTAAAAATTTAAAAATTGGAATACAGAATGATGTTCTTAGCAAGGGGATCCTAAGCATATCCAGCCTCATTTTTTCTAAAAGACAATTCATATTTTCATTTATTTTGTCGATAGTAAGCAATAGCGATCATGTAATTACCCTTATATTTCAAATACTGCTAGGTTGTTTCATTGTCATACTACGCAATTTCATACTTTCCTGGAGGATCGGCTGGCGTGAAGTTCTTCACTTCTGCTCTTACTTCTTCGATTATGGGTTGCTTTGGAAGGTGATGTTTGTAAACCAGATTGATGTCTATAGCTTCTATGACCACCAAGCTCTACATAGTACCTTCATCTGTGTGATATTTTGATATTTTCATTCTTTTGTGAATTTTTCTTTGTACCCTTTTGGGTGCATAGATAGATGTTAACCTTGAGGCAGCGTTTTGTTGCCGGAGATTGTTTAATAGATGTCGGCTGGTTATGACTATTTCTATACAACAATATAAGTAAAAACAAACACAAGGCTTTGGGAAGTGATGCACTCATGATCATAAACTACGCCCCAATTTTTTTGAAGCATTGATGACTGCTAATACGAAAAGAATTGCTCTCTGTCCACTTTTGACCAATGTCCAATTGTACATGCTAAAATGCTAGGGTGCGAGTGTTATCTGATATATGTGGTTATGTACAATGATAGATACTTGGTCACATATAAAGAGATACTTGTGACCAAATATTAATGAGAGCACTCCCTCACATGAGCGTTTGAATTTGCACTGATGACCTTCTTGGTTAAAAACTGAATGTGCATATGATCTAGTTATCTGTTTGATTATCTGATTGCTGAAAAATAGTATCTGTTCCTGGAAAAACATGGACCCTCAACTTTTCATCAGTTTAGTACTTTAGTTGTGAGTTTATGACCCATTGGTGTTTCTTGAGCATTATTAGGTGGCAGTGGAGAGTGTGATTAGTGAGCAATTTTAATAGGCAGTTTTCAATGGGTAAACTGAAACTATTTCTTTTTAGTTGAGGTGAAATCGGTTACACATTGCCAAAAGTATATTTTTATCTACATACTCCTTTCTTTTTGCCGGATATTTTTTAACTTCTAATGATGCAAATGAAATAATAGTTATTAAGCTTTTTATAAAAAAAAAGAGAGGAAAATGGTAGATGTTGAAAAAGTGCAAACGCCGTGTGCGTCACATTGACGAATGCTTTGACAAGACGTTGATGTTGGATACCTCTTCCCCTTGATTTCACCATTTGGGATTTTATTGCACTCACATTTTCCCATGTTTTGTGTCACTCAAACACATTTTATAAGGGAGTTGATACTCCCTCCTTGGGTGGAAACGAGCCGAGCCACTCGTGAAAAGCTCGGGATCAGATCAGTAAAAAGCTCGAACGAGTCAAGCCTAAACGAGCTCGAGCTCGAGCCTAAGTTTGAGCTCATTTAATATTCGAGCTTAAGTCAAAGCTCTATAAAAAAAACTCGTTTAGGATCGCGAGCCTAAACGAGCCTTAGAAATATATACGTATATATATTTTCTATACGTATAACCGTGCTAACGAGCTCGAGCCTTGTGTTAACGAGCCGAGCTTTGTGTTAACGAACCGAGCTCGAGCCTTGTGTTAACGAGCCAAGCTCAATTTGAACCTTATTTTTTTCTTCACGTCATATAAATTAGTCGAGCCCGAGCCGAGCTCGAGCTCAAAATGTGAGGCTCGAAACGAGCTCGAGCTCGAGCTCTGGCGGGCTCGGCTTGGCTCGTTTTCACCCCTACTCCCACCATATTATTTGATGCAAATACTATTTTACACAAGTTATAAAGCTCACAATATAACACTGTAATACAAAATTGTGGTATTTGCATTAAAAAATGTGATAGAAAATATGAACTCCCTTTTATAAACCAATAACATGTTTTATGTCATTGTTTCAACACCTTTTAACCAATGGCATAAGTTTGGTTATCCTAAATTAATAATTGTGAAAACTAAGAACCTTTGGTATATTTTGAGTCCTATTATAACTGTTTCTTGTGGTGTTAAAACTAATTTTTCTCAAACTTTTTATATATTTAGAAAAACATTAGGGTATGTTTGGCAAAAATAAATTGTGCTGGTACTGAAATAGATTATAAAAATGAGATTATTTTTATAAGCTACATGAAGTAACATTTTATTTTATGGAAGATTATTTTTTTTATAATCTCTTATAAGTTTTGTCTGTCAAACAAAAATTATTTTTTAAATAGTTTATTTTTTGAAAAAATAAACATAATCTCTCTATAATCTTATGTGCTAAATATAGCTTAAATATATTTAAACCACAACAATCCAAAACGCATAAGAGAAAAAATACAAGGACCAAACGAGATAGGTGGATCCAAAAAGAACATTCAAGACTACACACTATTACAAAGACCACCACGAAAAAGAGACCCACAAGCTCAGAATAATACAAGACTAAAATACACCGTTGGTCCCTAAACTTGTCAAGGTGCATCATGATGGGACAAAACTCGGCCTTTTCATCGCCACAGGTCCAAAACATGGCCTTTAAATGCCAAATTAGTCTTTTTGACAAAGTCAAAGTCTGATTTTTGCTTTGTAGTCGAGGGTATTTTAGTCCATACACATTTATACTTTTATAATACATTTATATTTTACCCCTTCATCTTTCATCCTTGTCATCATCTCCCCAAATCATTCATCTCCCCAAATCATCATCTCCCCAACATCATCCATCTCCCCAACATCATTCATATTCAGCTTCAGAATCTTCATCTACAGATAAGGTAGTTCCGAGGTCCATGTTTTCAAGCATTTCATATGTCATGTATTCATATAACTTGTCAGTTGGATGTTGATTAAATGAAGATGAAAACTGTGAATATGAACCCTAAAGTCTCGAGAATTGGATAAGCAAGCGGGTTGGTCCTCATCATTCCTCTGCTGGTTCATAGGCCATGTATTAGCATTTGCAGAGTTCAATTTCGCATTAGACAACTTTAGATTCGTCCCAGCTTCGGATTGCTTTGATTTTGAAGAACCAAGATCCATGCGATCTTCAGAATCTCTGTTGCCTTCTTTGATTGCACTTGCAATAAAAGGAGAGCTGGTACTTTTGGAAAATACACCACCAGCACTTTCCTCACCTTCATGGCAAAGATCATCCTATCATCAAAAAAAATTACTTGTGACAATGCTGATATTACAAAATAATAAGCATTAAGTTTATTACAATCATTGAGTGTCGCTTTTTTTTTATGTAACCCAAGTTTACCACTAGCCTGCTAACCAAGTTTACCATGTTTTAACCACTATCCTAAGTTGATTTGTACTTATAAGTCTAAATAATCACAAATCTGTGATCAGTCAGCTTGGAGGGTCTGCAGCTTGAAGTTCATGTAATGACTCTGTTTCTTCTGGCAAATTACACATCATTTCATCTTCAATGCCCTCTGGTTGGGAGACATGTATCTCTTCAGAAGAAAGACTTAATGCAGATTCCCTTTTCGTATGTACATCATTTACAGTTGCCTCCAGATCACAATGAACAACATCTCTCTGAAAACAATGAACAACATCTCTCTGAAAACGAATACTGAAGTCTCGAGAATCGGATAAGCATGTTGGCTTGTCCTCGTTATTGCTCTGCTGGTTCATAGGCCATGTATTTATGTTTGCAGAGTTCAGTTTCAAATTAGACAACTTCAGATTCATCCCAACTTCAGATTGCTTTAATTTTGACGAACCAAGAACCACGTGATCTTCTGAATCCTTGTTTCCTTGCTTGATTGAACTTAAGATAAAGGGAGACTTGGTACTTCGGGAAAATACACCAGCAACACTTTCCTCACACTCATGGTTAAGATCATCCTATCATAAAAAATGCATCACACGTGACATTTAGTACAAATTTATAAGCATTAAGGTTTGTTACAGGCATTGACCATCACTTTTCATTTATGCATCCCAAGTTAACCACTAGCCCACTAACCAAGTTAACCACCAAGCATCTAATCAATTCCCTAGAAATGCTACCAGTTATTAACTACTAGGCTACTAGCCCAAGCCAATTTGTACTTATCTACATCTAAACATTTTCACATCAGTTAGCTTAGAGGGTTCTTCATTTAGCGTTCTTCCTAGAGTGCTAGTCACTACACTAAATATTACTAGTAGCATTTTAGATATTTAGTATAGATCAAAAGAAATAGAAATTAACAAAGCTGTAGAGAGTATCATATGGGTATAAAATCCTATTTGTGGTCTTCAACCGAAAATATTTATACATTTACTTATGATCTTTAATTCTTTATACATGCAGTAGTGACCTTGCAGCATTGAACTTATTTGATTTAGAAAAACGATAACTGCCACATTAAACTATTAAAGTATGATGATACCTCCTCCACTTGCATCTCTAATGAGGATGCATGATCTTCGTTCGAGTGCGATGTTGCTGAATCTTCTGGTTGATGTTGGGGAGATGGATGATGTTGGGGAGATGATGATTTGGGGAGATGAATGATTTGGGGAGATGATGACAACGATGAAAGATGAAGGGGTAAAATATAAATGTGTTATAAAAGTATAAATGTGTATGGACTAAAATACCCTCGACTACAAAACAAAAATCAGACTTTGACTTTGTCAAAGGACTACTTTGGCATTTAAAGGCCATGTTTTGGACCTGTGGCGATGAAAAAGCCGAGTTTTGTCCCATCATGATGCACCTTGCCAAGTTTAGGGACCAACGGTGTATTTTAGTCATAATACAATGAAAAAGAATGATTGAATGTATAACAATGACTAAAATCATGAATTTAATTTGAAATTTCTAGAGTTCTGTGATAATTATATTCGTCTAAAACTGGTATCACATAAAAGGATTACTGATCAAATAATTAAATTAATGGAGTAACTTCATGTTGGTAATTTTAGTGTTATCAACTATTTTAGGTGAGTGTGTTTTACTTGAGACCGACCTTATACAAGTTTAGCTCAAGACGAGTTAGATAGTGCGAAGTGCACACTCGTTATAGTTAGCTTGATATCGTCACGACAAATACGTGAGGGTAAAGGGGCAGTGCCCCTTGCGGGGTCAAGAGGCAGAGCCCCTCCTTGAGGTCCCTCTCCCAAGTGAGCGGGCGGGGGTCGAGGGGAAGCCACCCCTCGCGGAAGGATTTGTTATGACTCGAAATAAGCATAAGGTGTGTAAATTAATTAAATCATTGTATGGGCTCAAACAAGCTCCAAAAGAGTGGCATCAAAAATCTGATGAGGTTGTCTTGTTTAATGGATTTATGCTAAACCAATCTGACAAGTGTGTATAATACAAATTTGATAATTCCGGTAAAAGAGTCATCATTTGTTAATATGATGATGACATGTTGATCTTTGGGACCGATCGAGATCAATTGGACAAAACGCAAAAGTTTTTTATCATCCAATTTCTCTATGAAGGATATTGGGGATGCTGATGTGATCCTTGGTATAAGGATTAAACGTGAGGAAAAGGGTATCAAATTTACTCAATCACGCTATTGAGAAAAAACTCAAGAAGTTCAAATGTGATGATTGTTGTCCAGTAAGCACTCCTTTAGATCTAACTATTAAACTTTATGCCTAATACATGCAAGGCTATAAATCAACTTGAGTACTATAGAGCTATTGGTTGCTTGATGTATGATATGACAAGCACAAGACCTGATATTGTTTATGTTGTGGGTAAATTGAGTAGGTACACTAGTAATCCTGGTTCTCATCACTAGCATGTTGTAATGCGGGTATTCAATTACTTAAAGAAAACCATGGATTATGGTTTGTCATATGTTGAGTTTCCTTCAGTTTTAGAAGGATGTTTTGATGCAAGTTGTACAATAATTCAGAAAATCATACTTCTACAACTGATTGGATATTTTTGCTAGGTGGAGGTGTCATCTCATGAGCTTCCAAGAAGGAAACTTGTACCCTTGACTCAACTATTGAAGCAGAGTTTATAGCTTTAGCTGCACCTGGCAAAGAGGCAGAATGGTTGAGGAATATGATTTATGAGTTTCCATTTTGGCCAAAACCAATTTCTCCTATTTTTATTCATTGTGATAGTGTTGCTGTTTTTTTATACCTGTGTTTCCGACTCGATATTACGAGGCGATTAATCGCAGGGCCACTACCCTTTTTGGATAGCCCAGAGTCTCCTCAGGTGAACCTTCGTGGCCAATGGAGGATTAATTTTATCCCAAGGTTCGAACCCAAGACCTCTAGGCACTTTCGTCCTAAGAGGCTAAGCTCTTATCGTTGGGTCACCCCCATTGGTTAGTGATGCCACTTTGGCTAAGGCATATTGTCAAATATACAATGGAAAATCTAGACACTAAGGTGTTAGGCACAGTATGGTTCGTTAGCTCATTACAAATGGAGTGATTTTCGTGGAGTTTGTTCGATCTCAACAAAATTTCACAGAACACTTGACAAAAAGATTAGCCCGGGACTTAGTGTACAAGTCGGCTAAAGGGATGGGATTAAAGTCCATAAAAATCTCTAACGGTGAGACAAAGGAGCTGAATTCAATATGGAAAGCTCATTTTAGTGATTGGAGCACATTCAACAGAATCATCCGAACGTATGTGCTCGGTTTTGCAGATGATGTTAGGTTGAAGTTCAAGTTCTTAATAGTTCTTTTGAAAAATTGCATGTGCAGGTGCAAGAATAAAAGGACGTGAGCATGAAGTTTTGCCGCTTCAAAAAGCTTGGACTTGGCTTTATATGCTCATCAAAGGATATGGACACATGGCTTTATAATAGTACCAAGTTTATAAACATTAGAGTATACAGTAATTTATGTGTATATTATCTTCGGGTATTCATACAAATTGAAGGGTTCATTCCTAAGCGACACCTTGATTTTGGAATTTCTGAAAGTTGTAACATACTAAGTGAAAATTCAACCAATAGTGACATTGTCATTTATGCATAAGTTTTGTTTGTTTAATGTATTTTAGTAAATCAACGATTACACTAAAGTGGGGGAGGAATGTTGGTAATTTTAGTGTCATCAACTATTTTAGGTAACTGTGTTTTACTAATCGTTGTTAACAAGTTTTTCCGCCAAAACCCAACAAACGCATCTTTTTGTCAACCAACGCGATGGTTGGTAAATAACCGAAAATAACTGTTTCGGTTGGTGGTTATAACCACAATCCTGGTCTCATTTGCAGAACATAACAAAAACCAATAATCTAACGTTTCTGATTTATTTCTCGTGCTTTAGATTTCAACTGCCAATGTGTCTTATCCGATTAAGGATTTCGCAAACCAGAGGTATATAGGGTCGAAATACTTTAATCTCAAGTGATCACACATTCAGATTGATATCCAGATTATAACCTTTAACACACCGATATATTTCCAACACTTCATGCCGAGAATGAGATTCACAACCATTCGAATCAAGAGACTCTGGCCAAAATGCATCAACAAGCACCAGTAATATGAGTACACTGAAAGATACGTTGAAACTCAGGGTGTGCTTGGTTCAAATTAAGGAAAGGCAATGATAATGGTGGGGAAAGGGAAAGGGAAAGAAAAGCATTCCTCCCAATTTGTTGGGTAATGGCTCATTACCCATTATTGAGTAATGGCCCATTGCATTATCCTCTACCAAACACCTTTTTTCATTATTTTTCTCATTCCTTACCTCCTATAACCCTCTACCAAGCATGCCCTCACATTACTGCAAAGCACATGCAAGATTATAACCCTCTACCAAGCATGCCCTCACATTACTGCAAAGCACACGCAAGATTATGAAATGAGTGATTAATTACGCACTTAGAAGCAGACATGGAAATATATAACCACTCCAATTATAGTAAGAACACATCATCTTTAAGGTAGGCTTATGCACCACCAAAAATTGTTACAGTTTTATGACGTACGAAAAAACAAATTTATTACCATAGTTAATCTCCTTCGGGTGAGCTTGGTCGGAACCGAAACAACCTACGTAAGCACGAAATTAACACAATAATTTTACGTTGTTCAAGGTAACGAAGAAATCCCATGTTTGACTAATGAAACAATATAAAGTACAAAACTTCCATCCTTGAATATAGTTATCTAAGTCCTGCATTTTACCTGATGAAACACAATAATTTTGGATTATAAATAATCTTAGGTTTGCGATAGAATTTGACTTTTGGGAGGAAAGAGGAGTATAAAAATATATGCATATCAAGGACACTTTGATCACCATTTTGCAGTAAACAATAACCTCATCATGAAGTAATGAATCCAAGCCCTCCCTCGCAAACACATATGCTTTTTCGAAAGCCACTTACCTTAGACTTGTAGAGGAAGTGATCACTAATATTGTCTTATAATGTCTTCTTGTTCGTCTCATGTTTCTTCATGGCTTCTCATTTTGACCCCTTTGATTTTGTTTGTCATTACAATCTTTGGTTGCATCATGGGTCCTCAAACGTCTTGGCTCGCTCTCCCATACTCTACTCAACACCAAAACACAACCAATGATCAACTTCTTTTACATGTAAGCACATAAAGAAAAATCTTTTTCTTATAAGCTCAGGATTCATGATGAAATGTTGTCTTACTGATACAAAGTGTTTGGTTTTGGTCTATAGGAGGAAGAAAAGGCGCGCAAACCACTGTTGGATGAATTATTATTACGAGACTCAGAGAAAAGTAATATTACTAAAATAGTAATATCACCCAAGAGATACACCAAGCTGATGAGGTTTGAAGCGAATTTAGCAAAGGTTCGGGCAGCTATCAAAGAAGCTTCTGGTAAAAATATTAACTTGACATCAATTCATCATGATCCTGATTATGTTCCTCAAGGATCAATGTACAGAAACGCAAACGCTTTTCATAGGTACCAATATCACAATTCACAAAACTCATTATACAAACAAATTCCCGATACTCAATTATTATTTGTGTTAGTTAACATGTGGTGCAACTGTAGGAGCTACCTAGAAATGGAGAAACTGTTCAAGATATATGTTTATAGAGAAGGGGAGCCACCAATGTTCCATGAAGGTCCATGTAGGGGTATCTATTCAACTGAAGGGATATTTATTAGGGTTAATGGTCCAAAAAATACATGAACTTTCCACATTTTACTATTGTGACAATAA
The DNA here is from genome assembly GCA_910596185.1 of Chrysanthemum makinoi. Taxonomy (NCBI): domain Eukaryota; kingdom Viridiplantae; phylum Streptophyta; class Magnoliopsida; order Asterales; family Asteraceae; genus Chrysanthemum; species Chrysanthemum makinoi. The sequence goes on along the minus strand of OU343223.1, from coordinate 285,689,683 downwards.
ACTTTTAATTTTCCTATTAAAACCAAAAACTTTCTTAATTACCCTTATTGTAACCAAATTAGACACGTGGCACACTTAATCCTTTTATTACCCGATTAATCCAACTTTTCTCGTTTTAGCATTGTGGGGGGCCTTTTTTGCCAATATTCGAAACTACTAAAACTAAATACAAAAATCCACACACAAACAAAAACCCAGATTCATATGAGTTCTAAAATCAAAAGCAAATCCTTGAACATAGCCTTACCACAATGATGCTGTCAATCTAAAACCAAAAGCAAATCCGACATCTCCGATGAAGAATCAGTGAAAAAGCTGAAAAAAAAAACAACCCAGAAGAGGGTCATCTCCGGCGAATAACCCACTCTCATCAATTTTATCAAATACCAACAAAACCTCTAATCAAAAAACCCATGTCACAAATGACGAGATTTTGGAGTGGGTCAAAGTTGATAGAAGGTTATTCGGGGTAAGAATGGTTTGATATGAATCAGGGTAGGATATGAACCAGGAAGTGATTAAGGATCAGAGGGTGCTGGTTGTGCTTTCAGGCTAAGACTGATCATGTTTAAATTGGTTGCTCTTTCAGGGTAGGATATGAACCAGGAGTGAAAGCACATCAGGAAGTGATTAAGGATTAGACTGATATGAATCAGTGGACACTTAAGGTTGAAAGTGAATGAGGAGTGATAATGAGGTCTTTGGATTGAGAGTTTGCACATGAGAATGTTAAGGCAGTTTTTTAGGCTAAGCTTTAACATCAGGGAGTGTTAATCAGGCCGTGCGTTTGCAAATGAAGGTGTAGTTATGGTTTTCCTACTGAGCCTGACCGAGTTAAAACTAACTCGGGAATATAATGAATATTGTATCAGGGAGTGGTAAGGCATGAAGAATGTTCAGGGATTGATATGAATTAGAAGAAAATGGTTCTTGCAAATTGAGATACTTATATGTTATGAGCGGTAACAATCAGTTGATGTTGCACAACTCAGTGAGTGATATGGTTTCAGAGGGTATCACAACTTTGGTTAAATTAGAGTGAGTGTCAGTGATACTAGATTACTAGTTATGGATCAAAAAGAAGTCACCGATAACAGACCCTGAATCTGAAACCTTGTTACTAAACCTTATTTATACAACCTGAAGCTGATGGTTCTTTGAAACCTGAACCCGAACCTAATGGGCGATTCTTTGAAACCTGAACCCAAACCTAATAGGCTAGCCCTGGTCACTTGAACTCCGTAGATGAGTACTGATTTGGAGTCTTTGATAAAGATTATACCCTGAACCCAAGCCTCTGAAACTAACCAACCTGAAACCAAATCCGAAACCTTGAACTTGAAAATTATACCCTGTGCTTATTAAGCTTGTCTTTCAAATCCAGTCACAGGAACCAATTCGTATACTGATTTAGGGGAAAAGGTTGGGGGAAAATGTGATATATTAATGATAACTTGAACTTTCATTGATTGGCAAAAAAGGCCCCTGAACTCTTAAAACGGGAAGCATTGAATTAATCGGGTAAAAAACGTATTAAGGGTGCCACGTGTCCAATTTGGTTACAATAAGGGTAATTAAGAAAGTTTTTTGTTTTAATAGAAAAATTAAAAGTTTATTGTCACAATAGTAAAATGTGGAAAGTTCATGTATTTTTTGGACCATTAACCCTATTTATTAATGTTATAGAGAAAGGTGATTTTTTTCGAAACAGTGACCCTGACGAGGCCATGGTTTATTTTCTTCCATTTAGTGTGGTTAGAATGGTTCAATACCTGTAGAAAACCCCGAGTTCCACATTTTCATGGGAGTGGTCAGACTGTTTCCGACTATATAGACACCATTTCTCAGAAACACCGTTTCTGGAACCGAAGCCTTGGAGCTGATCACTTCATGCTTTCCTGCCATAATTGGGTAAGCAAGAACAAATGTCAATTGAAACATACATATTAGGGAAAATTGCATACAAAGGTAAGAAACTTTTAAACGATCCTGATCAAAGCGTTAAACTTCATTTTTATTTTTATTTAAGTAACCTTACACAGTCAAAATGACGGCGTGACTACTTAAATTTTCGGCAACTTTGGCCATGTTGACTTTTCTTGTTGTCATAGTTAGTTTCTGGAAAATTTGCTTAAACAACAATCAGAAGTTTAAGAATTTTCTTGAGTGAAAATATATGGTTATATCCAAAGCATGTGTGAGACCAAAGTTCCCTATACTATTTGCACCGTGGCAAGTTATATGCATTATGCGATGTCCACCAATTTGTGTAGTACAATGTGGTAATGAATTCAAGAATGTAAATAGATTTTATCTTTTGGGATATTTTTCCTCTAATGTTGATTGGCTTTGATAAATTATTATAGGGCCCTTCCACGTCTAAATATGTACCACATCTATACAGTACCTCTATTAGAGTTCTATGCAATGCCAATACATCATAAGGATTTAACCCATCAAAAGACGTCTCAATGAAAGAAATCAACTTAAAAACAGGAAAATTAGAAGGCCTTGTCGGTGGAATCTCACCAACAAGTAGAACAATTCTTGCTTTCTTTGCAGGCTGTCTTCATGGCAACATAAGATCCCATCTTCTCAACCATTGGAAAGGCAAAGACAATGATTTTCAAGTCCACGAGCAACTCCCTAAAGACATGTCTTATGAACACAAGATGAAAACAAGAAGGTTCTGCTTATGTCCAAGTGGATATGAAGTTGCTAGCCCACGAGTCGTTGAAGCAATATATGCAGAATGCATAATCTTTGATGTGCCAACAGATCCTCTAAGGGGGTAAGTATGTCTAGGCCATTTGGTATCAGAATGTTTATGATAGTGTGCCATTTGTGTAGAGATTTGAGTGAAAATTAGTGCAGGAATATGTGCAGTGTTCTGTGCAAGAAAATGGTAATAAAAAAAGGAGAGAAAAGTTAACAAGAATATTAACTGTATTGATATCTAATAACTGTTATTTACAATCCTATTTATAGTTTATGAAAAAGCATGACAGAAAGGATGTGTTGGTTCATTTGAACCAACAGTTGTATCCTTTAACAATAAAATGTCATAACTGCCTGCATATATAACTGTCTAAACGACCAACCATGTGGCCTTATCTAAAATCTAAGTGGCTTGCAGCCTTAACTAGAAATCTGTGCAGTCAAGCTGATCATACATTGGATCATGACTGCCTAATGTTATTAAGTACAATAACAAATGAAATTGTCTTAATGTGGCATGAACTATAAAAGTGCATTTGATCTTATGAGATATCCAACATTCCTCCCTAAGATCAAATGTTGTCTGTTCTTTGTCTTCATTCCTGGTGCATTCAAATTATAATGGTAAAGTCATCATTTGAGAAACTGTCATAGTACCCTTCAATTCTTGAGCTTCCTGTCCCTTCTTCATCTTGAATATTCATCTTTTTTTATTCATCATTGATGTTGAGATTCTTAGCATCACACCAAAGTGCTCAATCCTTTTGCCTTCTTGTCTGTTTATGGGCTCTTTCTTTGGAATCTCTCCATAGCATTTCTCCATGCTTCCTAAAACAAGTCCTTCTGTTTCAGTGTGTGAGGCCCTAGTTGTACTGTAATAACACTTAAAGACATCTAAATAAAGGTTGTAGCATTCTATTATCTCGTGACCATTTTCTTGTTGTAGGCCAAAAATTTCTGGAATGTAACCAAACTCTTGTGTAAAAATCACACTTAGGTATCCCCCTAGTGTGTCAACAAGTTTATAGAGATCCATTAGGTGGATCTCTATGCCATTAATTTTAGGTGGAATGGGTCCTGGTAGGTCCCTATTAAGGTAGACAGTATAGAACCAAATAAAAATTTATCAAATAATTTTCTAAAACTGTCCCATTTTTTACTTATGATTTCATCAATTTGTAATAAGTCAAAAAATGTGACAGTCATTAAAGGAAGAAATTTTAGTAGGGTAGTGTACACCTTTTACATAGATGAAGTCATCTTGTTTTGGTATGGTGTCAAACTGATTTCCCTCTTCCTTTTGCAAAGAACTTTCATTAAGGAGTCTATAGAAGTCCTCCATGTATTTGTTCTGCCTTTTCTTCATTTTATCTTGATCAAAACAACAATCAGATGGGTTCTTGAACATAGGAACAGGCTTGCACCTATTTCCTTTGAAGGTGAGTTCCAAACCCTGTGCTTCTAGTTTCTTGGCAGAGAGAATATTGAAAGACACATCTGGTGTGAAGTGTACACCAGGGATGATCAGTATATCTGATCCAATCTTTATCTGCATCTCTCCAATCCCATGAACAAACATCAGTTTGTGTTGGTCTTGTATCTTCTCCACAGTGAACTTTTCTTTTAGCCTTGCAAATAGATTCAAATTAGAGCAAACATGTCTATCTATTTGATTGCTAATGTACCATATTTTATCCCAACCCTCCTCATCTGTCCCTTCCACCATAAAATCTGTGGACAGATGAATGAATTCAGTATAGGTGATTTGGATCTTTGAAGTTTCTATGTTCTCCTTTGTGTCTGCAGTCTCCTTCTTCTTTCCTTTACTTGGACAATTGGCAGCAATGTGTCCTCTAACCCCAGAACCATAGCAGACATACCTTTTATGTTTTTCTAATTTGCTTTGTAGTTTTGGTAGTGACTGGTTGTATGCCTCAATGTCTTGTAAATTCTTCTTTAAGATGGCTTTACAATCTTGTGAAAGTTGCCTCATACATCTTCCAAACTTTGTGTTTCTTTCTCTTTGAATCTGTCTTTGGATGAACTCCCTTTGGAATCTGTTTGGCATAATTCTCCCAGGTTTTGGGCTCTGATGCCACATCTTTGATGTGCCAACAGATCCTCTAAGGGGGTAAGTATGTCTAGGCCATTTGGTATCAGAATGTTTATGATAGTGTGCCATTTGTGCAGTGAGATTTGAGTGAAAATTAGTGTAGGAATATGTGCAGTGTTCTGTGCAAGGAAATAGTGCAGAGTAAAATAAAAAAAAGGAGGGAAAAGTTAACAAGAATATTAACTGTATTGATATCTAATAACTGTCATTTTACACTCCTATTTATAGTATGTGAAAAGGCATGACAGGAAAGGATGTGTTGGTTCATTTGAACCAACGGTTATATCCTTTGAGAATAACTGTCATAACAGCCAAATAACTGTCATAACTGCCCTCACATATAACTGTCTAAACGACCAACCATGTGGCCTATCTAAAATCTAAGTGGCTTGCAGCCATAACTAGAAATCTGTGCAGTCAAGTTGATCATACATTGGATCATGACTGCCTAATGTTAATAAATACAATAACAAATGAAACTGTCTTATTGTGGCATGAACTATAAATGTGCATTTGATCTTATGAAAGGATGTGTTGGTTCATTTGAACCAACAGTTGTATCCTTTAACAATAAACTATCATAACAGTCAAATAACTGTCATAACTGCCTTCATATATAACTGTCTAAACGACCAACCATGTGGCCTATCTAAAATCTAAGTGGCTTGCAGCCTTAACTAGAAATCTGTGCAGTCAAGTTGATCATACATTGGATCATGACTGCCTAATGTTAATAAGTACAATAACAAATGAAACTGTCTTATTGTGGCATGAACTATAAATGTGCATTTGATCTTATGAGATATCCAACACATACCTGTTCTTATATCAGATAGGTACATTCTGCCTTTTAGTGATGTTCTTAATTGGAACTCATTTTCGGTGCAAGTACAAGTGAAGGATATTCCTAATTTAAAGCAAATATTGGAGGGTATATCTCAAACTCAGTACTTGAAAATGTACATGAGAGTAAAGAAGATACAAAGACATTTTGTAGTTAATGCGACTCCAAAGAGGTTTGATTTTTTTTCATATGACGGTGTGTTAATACAAATAAGCCGTAAAAACGTTTATTTATATTTTATGATCTTCTAATATTTTGTCGATAACAAACGTAAAATCATTTTAACGAAACAAATAAAATACGTAAATAGTTTGAGCCAATAGTTCTCTAACACAATTACGTCTTCACATAAAACACTAAAACAAGTATAAGTGATTTTATGATTTAGTAATACATATGTACAACAACTAGTGTTTGCATATTGGGCAAATATATATACATAACTAGTATGTAATATAAATGGGTAAAAACTACAACCCATGGTAATGACACATACCCATTTGACTAGGTGCATTGCACCCATTAGGTACATTATATCTAAAGAAATACCCATGGATCAACCCATAAACCATGACCCATGACCCACAACCAAAATACCCATGGGCAAAGAGGAGTGTCCCACGGATCCCTAGCTTTACACTAGACGAATCCCTTGAGGGAGGGATCCGTGGGATCCGTGGAACAGTAGTAGTTTCTCCTCTATAAATAGTGAGCCATTTCTTTCTTTTGGTTTGCCACTCTCACACATACTTTCCCTAAGTATTGTAACTCTCTAACGACTGATCCTAAGGGATCTTTCTATGTACTTGTCTTTTGTTTTTGTGTGATTCTCTAGGTTCTTCTTAAAGGCGAGATCACCACTTCTTGAAGTCGAGCAAGCTCAAGTCCATGAGTTGCCATGCTTCGTCATCATCAAGACTACTGAGGTTCTCTTGTTGATAGTTCTTTCTTCCTCCATAGAAGTGTTGTGTCGAAGGCATTAGTGAAGGATGCCAAAAGAGTCAAAACGAAAGCATTAGTGAAAGGTGCTTAACGTCCTTGTCAAAAGCATTAGTGAAGAATGCTAAAGGAGTCAAGGTACAAGGCATTAGTGAAGGATGCCTAGAAGTCAAGCCAAGGGCATTAGTGAAAAGTGCATAAGGTGTACATTCGATATGGTGTGTTTCGATGTACAAGATAGATTAGTCTTGGATCCAAGGATATTGATATCCTTGATGATGTTGTAATAAGGAGTGGGTCTCCTTTGGGATTAGGTGTTGTGTAGTGCTGGGTAGTAGTTCCTCCATTGTAATGGAACTCGGTACTTAGCCTAGTACCGGATAAAGGATAGGCGACGTTGTGGTAGGTGTGGTTCACCTTGGTGTAAAGAACCCGGTGGTTAGCCTAGGACCGGAAAAAGAGTAGGCGACGTTGTGAAGGCTTCTCCGCCATAAGGAGTTGGTGTCGTGTAGTGATTACGAACTCTCGAGTAAGTGACTCGGGGAGTGGAGTAGGGCAAGGAAGGTGTCCTTGTAGCCGAACCACTATAAATACTCGTGTCGTGGTTATGTGCTTCTTACTCTTTATCTTTCATTACACTTTTATATATCTATCTATCAACGTCCAACATACACATCTAAATAGATTGACATAAGTTAATCTAAATGTTTTAAAACGAAGTTTTAACTGGTAAAACTATTCAACCCCTCCTTCTAGTTTTCCACACTGTGCATTCCATCTTGCTCCGAAGGTTGAATGTTCAGATACAAGATTCGTGATTCCTGACATGGAAAAAATTCATAGATACATGCATTCAGATAGCAATAGTTTTGTTGTTGTTGTTGATTCTGCTAATTGTGATCATGTTTTGTTAGATATGGTAGTGCATATTAAGTCAAAGTTACATGAACATGAAACATACAAGTGTTAAGTTTTTTAGTACATGTGCAGACCTACATGCAAGTCTGAGTGTGCACATGAATTGAATATCTTGAATATTTTTTTATTATGATAGTGCATATTAAGTCAAAAATCTTGGATTTGTCACAATTTCAGTGAAGGATGTCGTCCTCGCAACGGCTTAATACTCACGGACGGAGCCAGATATGATCGGGTGCACAAATTTTTTTGAACCATAATATAGAAACACATTTCGATGGAACGGGGTCATTTAAGATACATTTGAGAAAAATCGATGTTTTCTTAAGAAATTAACACTACATTAAAAAAATTCATAGATGTCCCGGGCACCCGCGGGACACCCCCTGGCTCCGTCCCTGTTAATACCTCTCGATGAAAATAAAACATGGGGCTCTATGCTAGATTAGACACTACAACATAACAGGTCTTTAGCGACAGTTTTATCCGTCAGAAATCTGTTGGTAACAGTTGTTTCCAACAGATTAGTGACTGAAATAGGCCGTCTGTGAATCCTGGTCGGTAATTACTATCCGTCGGAAATCTGTTGGAAACACCGACTGACAAAACGCGTCAGAAATCTGTTGGTAACTTTACCCGTCGGAACTTTGTCGGTATACTTTCTGTTGGAAAATCGTCGGAATTAATTCCGTTAGAGATCTGTCAGAAAGTGTCGTCGATAAACAGTCACAGTTCCGTCACAAATATACAAATAATTTCCCTCATTAAAGCTCACATTACATTTATAAACCTGTGTCTAACGTAACTAAAAAGAGCAAAAAAACATACAAATCACAAAAGTTTTAGTCAAATCAAAATAGATCCACTACGAAGATTTAACATTCAAATCACAAAAGTTGTAGTCAAATATGAATCAAATCCGAAGCAGTCAAAACATTCAAGATGAAACTAGAGTATTTAATCAAGTATTCAAATGATATGCTGTTATCCAACTAAGGACCGGGACGGGAATCCATAAACTTCTTTAAGACTATGTTAACGTCATTCATCCTTTGTTGCCATTCTCTCTCTCAAACTTTTTCACGAGCATTCGCCTCCAATTCTCATTGTTGCATGTGCGCTAGGACCTGATGCTCCACTTGTCGTTGTACCTCAATTTGCACATCTCTTTCGAATTGTGCTCTCATTTGCGTGTTGTCCTCTTGCAATCTTGTTATTTTCTCTTCCAAAGTTTGTACCTGCATTATATTAAGTCCTATTAGAAAGCTTAAAACATATTTCCCTGCTAAATAATGACATCTATGGTATATACTAACTACAACTGTTTTTTGTAAGATACTAATTACATAATTTCTTTTGTATGACCAATTAAAATTACTTCTGAATCTGAATATTACGCAACTGATTCTATGCTATATCAACTTCATATATATCTGAAACTACTACTCAGCCACTGTTTTTACGTTTAAACTTATAGCTGCAATATTTAAAAGAGTTGGATACTCAGATACTAGCTGGGTTAACAGGTCAGACACCAGCTGCAAGTGGTTTGTTTTATGGGTCTGTACCAACTACTGAATCAGAACTCAGATGTCCAAATATCAACATTCAAAAGAATTCTAAGGATTTCCGTGTATATAAAGCAAAGAAGACAAGGATTCATACATAAACTGATATGCAATGGTTAACGTTCTACAAAAAAAAAAAAAGCTAACTCTTAACAGCACAAGAAATGACATTCTATCCATAAGAGCATCTATGCTTATTCTGAACACCTTTTGAGGGATCACACACATAATAACATTATAGGAATGCTTAATCAGATACACATACAGAGTAGGAGGTAAATAAAACAAAGTTAGCAGATCAGCGACTATAGCTACATATCCGCATAAAGACTAACCAAGGGGTCAACTAATTTATAAGTGCCTTAATCAAGATCAGTTCTGTGTTGCGTAAAATGCAGTCCAATAAAGAACCTTTGTGTTTTAGCAAAAGACATATCCTACAATGATCTTGCAACAAATCAGATTTAGCCAGCCTCCATAACTAGAAATTATCTAAACTAGCAAGCTTCCAGTATCAAACACGCTTATAACCTTTTAGAGACATGTGATAAGTACATAGAAAAGGCCTGTGATTATTACATAGCAGTGGCATTGAACTATTTATGCATTTGTCTATACTTTGACCAAAGTTCTGATGTACTACTAATAAAACAAACCAGAAATCATTTCCTATAAACAAACAACAGAGAACCTATACTCTACAATCAATAGGGCCCTTTAAGTATAATAAAAATTACGCATTCTGCTGGTGTAAGTTCAAAGCAAAAAAGAAATATTTAATTATATCAGGGTCTTACACTTCATATTTCAACAGCATTGAATAGCATGATGAACCACATTGATAGTAAAAACAGGGATTTGAATGTGACATAGGGAAAACAAACATGGATTTAAATTAGCAGAACATATCTATAGATGTGGCCACTGTTATTAGAGGTCTGGTAAAAGAACTATTTATGTATTTGTCTATAATTTGACCCAAGTTGGCTGAGTAAAGACTGAAATTGAGCTAACTGGTATTAGGAACAATTCTAACTATAGATGTGATAAACTGATAACTATATCAATAAAGATAATACTTGACATACCTTATAAACGGTTGAACATCTTCACAATTAAGCAAGATATACGTATGTGCTTTATGCTTAGTCGAGAGTCTGTTTGAGAAGAACAATGAATATCTGGAGCAAAATTTCGTGGCTCATAATTCAAACGTGTTTCTAGTCGTGGATCAAAATACATGGAGCAATGCACAAAGAGTTCATTTACGAGATAACTCTCAACGATAGATCCCTCGACCCTTGCTTTGTTTCTTTCCGTTCTTTTCAAAGAACACAGCTTCCTGTATGAAATGTAAGAAAAAAACTGTTATAACTAAAATATACCTTTTTATAGTTAATAGAAATATGTGTTGAGTTAAAACAGTAATCACCTCTCGTAAAGATACATCCATCTATATTGCACTGGACCACCAAGAAGAGCACTTTTCTAAGGCCTGAGCCAGTCGGTTAATGTGCATGGCCTAGAATTACACATTGATCTAAAGAAGTAAAGAGACTATGTGTACACCTTTCTAAGTTGAATTGCATGAACTATGGTTGTTACATTTAATCGATATTAGGGACCAAGTACCATTAAGGAAATAACAACATAATATGAATAGTGGATTCAGACAGATTCGAAGAAGTAACAGATACTAGGTTCAGAATGATGCTTAAGATATATTTCCAATAGTAAAATTAGGTATTGTTACCATCAAGCACACCAATACAGAGACGCAATTAATATACAACTAGCTCTCAAATAAAAAGTAGGTACCTGAATATAGGCGAGTATGTCATCAAAGGTCACTCTCAACATGAATACAATGCAACATATGAGTAGATTACAATTTAGTATATTTCTCTTTTTCGGTCACTCGGGTTGGTCGAGTCTGTGACTAAGATGTATACCTTGATAATATTTATAGCATGAAAAAGGAAGGATGTGTGTAAGAGAATGTCCACAAATTTATCCATCTAAATAGCATTGTCAAAGCCATGGCACTCTGATCTCCTCTCAATATCTTCCATTTTCTAGACTCTTATATGCTTCTGTTTGGTAAATTTTGGGTCCTTCAAGTCCTTGTTCATATAAAAAGTTATCTAGTGAATATATATAAAGTTACATTTCTAGGTTGTGAATGAGGATATATTCTGGGTATCAGTTTCAGGAACTTTTGTATTTATAATGAGTCAAATAGGTAAATTTAACCATATTAGCCACAAAGGTAAAGGTTAAGTGAGTAACATGAGTCGGAAGTCGTCAAAAGTTTATGTTTAATGCAAAGTCACACGGAACGGGGTTCGCTTCTGTACGGGAACGCGGTTCGCTAGGTCTCTAAAATTTGGTACGAAGGGGGTAGGCTCATTTCGGAACGCTACGGCTCGCTTTGGTACGATGTACCATAAAATTTGGTACTATGTACCATATTAATAATAATATTATATTTCTAAATTAGTATACATATAAGCCAAATATCCATATGATATATCAATACTCAAAAAATTGTTTAGGAGAGATCTCTGAAGAATGTTTGAATTCTGAAACACATTCCCAAAAGATCAGATTATCAGATCATCATAAACAATACATACTACATCAGATACTAAAATGGTTTATGTTTGGTTTAAGTTTAATATGAGTGGGTAATTAAATAATTTTACCTTGGGAGTATATGTACAATGAGTGGATGTAATTAATTTAGTTGAAGTAATGATTTAAGTTAAATAGAATGGGTAATTAAGTGTACCGGTTCACTTTGGTAAGCCGTACCGGTTCACTTTGGTACGTTGTACCGATCCATTTTGGTACGGCGAACCAATAGACTTGGGTACGCTGATTGATGTTGTTTGGGAACGCCGAATATAGCGATCCAGATCGCGATCCGAGTCGCGATCGTACCGCGCTTGGGTACGAACTATCCGAAACGCGAAACGCGGCCGAGTCAGCGTTTCCTGTGACTCTGGTTTAATGTATACAACCTACTAAATTTTCTTATTCAAATAGATAATGAGTTTCCTTATTGTCATTATATTCATTTTGAAGTAATACTTGATACACAAATAATTTATAAAAATCAAATTAAAGAAGGGAAAGGCTATATTCTGTCAACCCAAGTTGTGGGGAACAGTAACTCTGATTACCCAAACTCATTACTAATGTACACCTTGATCAGAGTGCCATGGCATTGATAACATTTCTCTGTTTCGGTCACTCGGGTTGGTCGAGTCTGTGACTAAGATGTACATGCTTTAATCGAGGTATCTCTATTACAGGTTTTAAGTTTTAACCCTTTCTTATACCTAGTATATTTTGAACATGAAACCTTTGGTGAGAAAAACTGGTTATATAACTACTAGACGACCTCAGGGATGCTTTAACTTATGTGAAATAGAATTTATAACTACATGGACCCAAATGCAATACTTCAAACTTTGCATATGTGAAATAGAATTTATCTATGACACCTACTTCTACCGAAACAACCACTATGCAACATTTGTCAAGTGATCGGAAACAACGTCTTGGGACACCTATATAACAATCAACCCTACAATATGAGAAGCTGAGAACAAATATATATCCCGAAGAGTAGAAACTCGATATTTTCGAGCTACTAGCCATTAATGCACATCATTTCATCAAGATAGCAGACCGTTTTCCTGAACCAAGGAGTAAACATGTTAATGCTATAATGCAAACTCATATTACGACATTGATGAACTGATGCGGCTAGTGTAGAACTCAGGTTCCCATAGACCGTAGAAACTTCGCTCTTCTAATTGGCCCACTATATGCAATTTTTTGTTATTACCAGCACTTAGTTGTTTTTCCCCTTTGAAAGTAATTGAAGTAAATGCACTTTCATCCGAGTTCACGAGTTGTTGGTTTATAAAAAGTACTTTTACATTTACTTTAGTGACTACTTATCTGCAATTTTGTCATATCTAATAGTTTCACGTACAAATATTTAGGTTGTGAATTGAAGGCTAGTTACATTAGTTTTAAATAAACCTCACTATAGGTACACAATTAAATATCATATACGCAATATATACTTAGTAGTTGCACTTAAAACATATCTAACAGTTTCACGTACAAATATATAAGGCTGTTATATTCCATTACTAAGTCAAAAGAAAATACTTGTAACACAAAATTAATAACACAACTCAGTCTCACAACTAAGTCAAAAGTAAATATTTGGTTGTTAACAAACCAATAATCAATCAGCTATCACATACAACCAATCAATCAATCAATCGATCACATACACTTGTGGTTATCATAGACCTACTTATGCAAATCAATCTCATCAAAACACTTGTGGTTATCCTAGACCTACTTATTACTCCAAACAACACATACACTTGGTCAGGCATTTCGTCGATCACTTGGTCTACACATACACTCCAAACAACAACACATAAGCTCAACTGATATCATATCTCAACCAAAATACACTCCAAACAACACATAAGCTCAACTAAAATCATTATAACATTATAACATCTGATAACATTATAACAACACATACAGTAGAAACAAGTAAAAATTAGAGCAAAAGTTAGTGCAGAAACAAGTTAAACCTTAATGAAAGTAATCGGACGGCGGTGGCGGACGGCGACGGACGGCGGTGGCGGACGGCGGATGGATGGAACAGTTAAATCACCATATGGTGGAGTGTGTATTTTAAAGTGTTTTAAAAAAGTGTAATAAGTGTGTTTGGAGTGTATTTTATAAGTTTTTTAAAAAAGTGTATTTTAATTGTAATAAGTTTTAATTGAAAATGTGTGTGTATTTTATAAGTTGTTTAGAAAAAATGAAGTTTTAATTGTAATAAGTGTGTGTATTTTATAAGTTTTTTTTAAAAAAAGTGAAGTTTTAATTGTAATAAGTGTGTGTGTCATGGGAAAAATAAAAGTGAAGATTTTAATAAGTTTTAAAAAGTTTTTGATAATTTTGTTGTTAATAAGTTAATAATAAATGAGATTGGGAATATTAACTTTTTGCGTATCATTTAACATTTGTCTTATTAACTTTTTGCGTATTTATAATTCGAAACAAAATTATATTAACATGATATGGTGGAGCCAAAAATTTGGGTTTTTAGTTACCCGGTCGAGTCAACGGTTCACCTGGTTAACGGTTCAACGGTTGAACCGCCGGATCAAACCGGTATTATGACAAATGAAAAAAATAACCAAATTTGAAGAGTTCGTAGAGAAAAACATTTAAAACCGCTAGGTCAAGCCGGTATTATATTCCTCTAGAATTTTTTTTATAGTTCTAGCCAAATACGAGTAATGTAACAATTAGAATTTGGAAAATAGAAAACGGTTTTAACACTATTAGATTATAACTAGTACTCGTAATTTGATTTGAATTTACACCAAATAGTGTAATCCAAAAAATGGTTAAGTTGAAACACGAGTCGACATATTTTAACATACCATATATGCACATATAGATTTTAATATTTCCGTCGGAAATCCGTCAGAAATATTATTTATTTCCGACGGATTTCCGACGGAAATATTAAAAAAATAAAAAGATTTTAGAAATTGAAACATTTCCAACGGATTAGCGATGAATAAATATAGATGTCGGAATGGCGTCGGAAATTCGACGGTATGTTATGTGAATTACTGACGGATTTCCGACAACAATCGAATCTCTTGGAATTCCGTCGGAAGTTACTCGGAAAAGCACACTTGTCGCTGTTTTGTAGGAATATGGTCAGTAAATTAGCGACGGAAAAGTATCCGTCTGAAAATCTGTCGCTGAAAGTCCACTTTCTAGTAGTGAGATAATGTCTTAAGGAGTTAATATGTGGTTCAATATCTCATTATCTTTTAAGAAAAATGAACTTAGCCCTTAAGGCTACGTATAAGACATTAGGACCTGCATTGTATATTTGTACCTTAATAATAAACCACTATAACTACTTTTGCATTTTTTTAACTTTTGAATGTAGCCGGGCGATAGCAAAACTTATATATGTAACTTGGACGAAAAATATCTTGGATTTTTGTGAGGAATAAGCATGGAAATTGCTAATATGAAATTGAAGATAAAGCATTAGAGATGTTGGTAAGATTGTGTTCTCCAAGCTAAGCACTTAGAACACGCCTATACAAATCAAAGCAAAAAAAAGTCTTGCATGTGTCGTTTTCTAAAGTCTTCCCATATTTTTTACATTCAGGCCACCAAAAAAAGAGTACAATATAAATTTGATTAAAAAAAAAAAAAAAATTCATTTTTTTGTGGTGACATTTTTATATACCACATATATATAGATTGACCAACTGTAAAGAGAACAAGCTGAGAAGTTGATTATGTGAACAACATGTTCATCCAATAAACTCGACCTCATTCATGTTCAGCTGCATCATGGCAAAATCTTTGCACATCATTCTGCTAATACTAGCGCTATTCGTTCACAAATCTACCTTCGCCACTAAGACGTCTTCCTTGAGCCGTGTTGATGAGTTCTCTATGCTATTCAAGTTCAAAAAGAGCATGTCCCTAAATGATTCCGCATCCTCTAACCCTCGTGCTTATCCAAAGTTTGCTTCATGGTCAAAGGGTATGAGTGATTGTTGTTTATGGGACGGGGTCGACTGCAGTTCAAGTCGTGTAACTGGACTCGACTTGAGCAGCAGCTATCTATCTGGCCCTATATATTCCAACAATAGTCTTTTTAACCTCATTCACCTTCGTAGGCTAAACCTTGCATATAATAATTTCCGGTTCTCTCTAATTCCATCTGGAATAGGTCATCTCTCACAGCTAGCATATCTAAATTTTTCAAATTCTCTTTTAAGTGGTCATGTCCCGAAAGAAATATCCCAGCTCAGCAAATTGGTTTCTTTGGATCTAACAGGAAACTAACTAAAGCTGCAAAGTCCTGGCTCCACAAACCTCTTTCAAAATTCAAGTAAGACTCTGAAAGAACTCTTTCTCTCAGACGTCGACATAAGTTCTGAAATACCTGATATCTTGGCCAATTCTTCTTCGTTAACATCACTGGTTATGAGAGATTGCGGGCTTACTAGTTATTTCCCATTAGGTGTATTTAACCTTCCAGCGCTGCAACATTTAGATGTGCAAGGTAACCATGCACTTAGCGGCTACTTTACTGAGTTTAATGGTAGTAGTCGACTAAAGGATCTGTTTGTCGCTGACACAAATTTTCAAGGTGAGGTACCAGCTTCAATCAAGAACCTCATACAATTGAACCGGTTAAATTTGAGTACTTGTGCTTTCGAGGGGCCTCTTCCAATGTCAGTAAGCAACCTGATACAACTTGCAGTTCTGGATTTAGGTGGCAATTACTTTTCAGGAACTAGACCCCCTTTGGGCAGCCTAACAAAACTCACTCATTTGAATCTTCAATTCAATAGCTTTGATAGAAGCAACATCTGCGACTGGCTTGATACTTTTCCAAACCTCTTGTATTTGGATCTTTGGTCCAACAGTCAAAATTGTGAGTTACCATCATCTATAGGGAATCAAACACAACTTAGATAAATTTACCTTAGCCGTAATGGCATGGTTGGTCAAATACCATCCTCAATTATGAATCTAACACACCTTACAACCTTGGATCTTTGGTATAATAAGTTCACAGGTCACCTTCCATCTTTAGAAAGTCTTTTGAACCTTACATATCTGTCCCTCAGTTCCAATAATTTTAGCAGATGGAAGCTTCCTGATTGGCTTGGTAAGCTAAATAAGATCACTCAGTTGGACCTTGCAGCGGTCAACCTGTATGGTGAGATTCCATCATCATTTTTTAACATGACCCAAGTTGGAATGTTAGATCTATCCAGCAATCAGTTGGAAGGCCAAATTACAAGCTCGTTGTTGAATCTCCGAAATCTCGAATTGATGTATCTGTATGATAATAACATTAGCGGGACGGTCGACGTTAATCTTTTTCTTTCTCTAAAGAAACTCAAATTTCTCTATCTCGGTGGAAACAGAATCACACTTTCAGCCATCAATAACCACACCAATAATCCTCCACCAAATTTTGTAATCTTGAGCTTGGAGTCCTGTAACTTGAGAGTCTTTCCAGAATTTCTGAGGTTTCAACACCAATTGCTGGAATTGTATCTTGATAACAATAAAATTGATGGTTTGGTTCCCGAATGGATGTGGAACATTAGCAAGAAAATCCTGAGTGTACTTTCACTTACTCAGAATCTCCTAAAAGGTTTTGAGCAACATTCACCAGTTGCTCCTTGGGTTAGTTTACAGACATTGGACTTGAGCCACAACATGCTGCATGGATCAATCCCGATGCCCCCACCTGCCACCAAGAACTTTTTTGTCTCAAACAATAAGCTGACAGGAGAAATTCCATCATCCCTTTGCAACTTGCAAAATATCCAACTTATTGATTTGTCGTTTAATAACATCACTGGCTCTATTCCTTCATGCTTGGGGACGTTGAGCAATATCTCAGTGTTGAATCTTAGAGGCAACACTTTACAAGGAACTATTCCCAACACCTTCACCAATGAATGTAAGCTTCAAATGATGAGTATAAGTGGAAATAATATGAAGGGTCGTGTACCTAGATCATTTGAAAACTGTAAGTCACTCGAGATCCTAGATCTTGGAAATAACCATATGGAGGACATGTTTCCTTTTATGTTGGGAGCACTTGCACAGCTACAGGTTCTCATACTCAAGTCCAACAAATTTTATGGTGCCGTAAGGTTCTCAAGTAAGAGTAATTACAACTTTCCAAAGTTACGCATCATTGATCTATCATACAATTCATTTTCTGGTGATTTGCCACAACAATACTTCCAAGAGTGGTTAGCAATGAAGGAGATAAAGACAACAGCAGAATATATGCAGAGCGAAATTTCTATCGTGCAGGAATACAACAATGAGGTATACTACTCATGGGTTGGGAATTATTCATACTCAGATGAATATAATTAACAAAGGTGTAAAGACTGAGTATGAGAAGATTATAAGTGTATTTGTAGTAATTGATCTCTCGAGTAACAAGTTTGGAGGGATAATTCCAGAGTCTATTACAAACCTCAGCTCTCTTCAGTTGCTCAACCTTTCCAATAATGAGCTTTCTGGTGCCATCCCACCATCTATGGGAAGCCTGAAACAACTAGAGTCACTGGATCTTTCTAGTAACAAGCTCTCTGGAAAAATGCCTCAAGAGTTGGCAAAACTGAACTTTCTTGCAGTTTTAAATGTCTCTTACAACAGCCTCACTGGACGCATACCACAAGGTACACAATTCAATACCTTCGCGAACAATTCTTATATAGGAAATTCAGCATTGTGTGGAGACCCTTTGTCTAAGAAATGTGGAAACTCAGAAGTATCAAAGGCACCGGTAGTTTCATTCGACCAAGACACAGAGTCTGACTTCCCAAGCGGAGTTGATTGGGTTGTTATACTCAGTGGACTTGGTAGCGGGCTAGTGATTGGGGTGATTTTTGGGAACCACCTAATGACAAGATACTACAAGTGGTTTCTAGAAAGATTCTAGTTTCTTTACGAGGACTGATGAACTGAAGACGGTCCACGACAGAATTTTACAGCAACAGGTGCATTGAAGGTGATCAAAAGGTGGTAATGTATGTAATTATATACTGTATGTGATAATTTCATGCTTATGTAGCATAATATGTATAGCATTTACGTAATTATGCACCCGTTTGACCTATATTTAAGTTTGTTTGCCTACTGCAATTCTGTACGAATTGGGCCCTGATGCACTTATTGCTGATTTGCTTATTCACATATTGAAGTTGACTAGTAGCAACATTGTATCTTTGTATAGGTGGTTAGCCATTTAATTTTGACTTGAAGGTAATTTAAAATCAACACTATACTTGGAAATTAGATAATGGGGAAATTTCCGCAACAAAAGGTAACTAAAAATCCCAAAGTTGCCAATGGAGTGGAAGTTCAGTTTACAATCTTAAAGACAAATTGACCCAAAAAAAAAAGTTGGGTCATCAAATTTGTCAAAAACTTTACTCACTCATTTATTTTCCAAATATCGAGCCTTCACTCCTAAAATTAGTCAAAATTGAAATTTCACTCCTTTTAAGTGAGCGAGAAAATATTTCTTTTATGCTAATTTTCAGAAACTAGAGCTATTAAAGCAGTAAGAAGAAACAGCTAATGAAAGGCAGTCAATTAGAAAATGGAAAGCAAATTAGCTCTTTCATGAACGAAAAATTCAGGTTAAATCTAAGAAAACACAAAACTGCTCATTACTTGAATACATGAACAACATAGCAGCCGCAGCTCAATATTGTCTGAATGTAAGGTTAAGACGACCAGGTTTAAGCATGCTTTCTTGTATTGGCGGAGGAGCTGAATTCTGGATGATTTCCTTTACCCCATGAAAAATCTTTCTAGACTTTCCCCCAAATATTAGTACGTCTCCTGATTGTAACGAAATCTCAGCTGGCTCTTTCTCATCTTTGTAACGATATAGGAATGTTGCAGAGTCACCAATGGAGATGGAAACTACCGGTAATCCTTTATCCACACTATCTGGACTCTCATCATCGTCCTGCGTAACAATTTTGAAATATATATTACAAACATACATTATTTATAAGCAATTAACTTCAATAACTAGAGGTGGCAATTTCGACGTAATTACTAATAAATGGGTCATGAGTCTTTCATAGTGTATTCAATGCATATAGTCGGATTTTCTCAAGAAAAACTAACTAAAATTGTGTTTGTGGGTCAGTCTAACCCGGACCAGCCCGTTTGACCCACATTGAAGGAAAAAAAGTCACTATTTCAACCCATGGTTATATAGTGATAAATAAATAACACTACCCATATAACATGATGATATAACATATCCTTGTTAGTTCCAAATAATGATTGCATGTATAACTTGTAATCTCTAGATGTGGCATGTGTGAATGCAAAAGTAAGTAAGAATAAAGTAAACGAACCTTATGAAGACCAAGTCGACCACTGGTTGCATAAAGATTGACTATACAGACGTCTGGATTCATTGACGGAATTGATTTATCATATGCTTGAGAAACTTTGATTGAGGCTTCGACCAATGAAACGAGTTTATCAGGAATAGGTGGTGCTTCAGAACCATTACCTGGTGCATTGTATTTTGTTTGGGGGTCCCAATTTCGACCAAAGCACATCATTTGAAAATTAAGTTTTGGTGGCCGGTAAAATCCCCCGGGGCCCTTGCCAAATTCTTGACATGTCTTAACTATTTCAACCTATAAAGGATTAAATTAGATTGTAATTAGTCAAAAATGTATATTAATTGGTCTACATCTAAACGTTTACAGTCTGTACTTTTGGTTCGTTTGTTGAAACTTGTAAAAAGACACAGACCGGAGATACAGTTAAGTCAAAACTCAAAACATAAGTCTGGTTAGTTAACTTGATGGCGGATATACAAAAAGTTTAACACTTAACGTTAGCTTAAATCAAAAGCAAAATTCACACGGGTTAGAACAAAACATATATACCTGGTCAGTGATGCTGATGTAATCCTTCAGGTAAACCATTCCCGGTCCGAGTGCACAAGAATTTTTAAGATTCTTCTTCATTTTTATCCACCTGCATGTATAGTAGCAAGATAACGTTATAATTAATAAGTTAACAATGTTTGGACACTATGAAAGATAAAATAGATCACCAAAATTTTAAGTTATTTTCTCATGCATACAACTAAGTAACTAGCTCACTAATGCAATTTAAGGAGGTACAGTATAGATCGAAAAAAGTACTTTTATTAGAAAGTACTGTTTCGTAACATACTAACATGAACAACTGACTACCAAAGATTTTGCATTGCAAGATTTATAAACACGAAAACCCTCTAGTAATCAAGTTACAGCATATAAAAAAGGAAACAAAACAGAAGATAACTTTAGAGATCGATGGACTCATACTTGATCGACAATTGTTCCTTATTTGTGAAAAGATGCTTTACGAATAAATTTGTAATAAATCTCAACGTTTGTAATATGGAAGCATGTATATATATTGGCTGATGATTATAGGACGGTTAGCTAGTTGGGCTTTAATCAAAAGTTTTATAATGGGATTCATAATCTACTACTCCGTAGTTTAACTTGTTGCTAATGTTTTATAAGTTTGTGTTATTTACAGTTACAAGAACCAAGTCATGTTTATAAGTTTATTTGATGTTTGTGTTAAACCTTTTTCTTTTATCAATTTAGTATTTTGTATCTAAATTATTAATACTAAAGTATATTTTAGCAATGTCTCTAATCGACATTTGAACGACCTATACATCCACGGCAGAAAGGAGTAAACTTTTATTAAGTTGTGGAGAGAAAAGTACATGGAACAACAAAATTGATAAAAGGTACAACACATACTATACAAGCTTTTGTATACTTATTATGCCATCAAAGATGAAAGGTTAAAATGGAGATGATTGTTGATGATGTTGTTGGCGGTGTTGTGGTGTTTGAAACTCCTCATGGCTGCCCTAATTTATAGGCAAAGGAAAACATCATTCCAACACGAGCATTTCAACTCCAAGGCATTCCAACATAAGACTATTTCAACTCCAATTTATAGGCAAAGTATTCCTAATTAAAAGTCTTTTAATTAGAAAAGCATTCCAACATGATGTAGTAGAAGAGAAGAATACAATTAGTCTTAACAAGTTGTAGGATTGCAAAAGGAATATATGTTGCATTACATCAATTTGAGTTTTTATTATAAGGCACTACATCAATTTGAGTTTTTATTATAAGTTGTGGTCTTTCTAAGTTCAACATTTGTATCAATGCAGGTGAAGTACATAAACTGATGCTTCACGACTAGTTTCTACAATGTAAACATAGTCACATAACTAAAAAACGTCATAAAGTGAAATAAATAAAAAAATCAACTGCATTACAAAAAGGGGTAGATAACATGTTTAATGCTTCATGACCCGCTGGATCCGTTCAAACTTCAACAGAAATTCATAACGACCCGTTGGACCCGTCATCTTACATGGTCATCTCCCAACTTGACCCAAAATTGCTTAAATCTACCCATTCTGATCGAATATTTGTTTATGGTTGGTGTAGCTATGATAGAGCCAAAGGTTGCTTTATATAAAAAGTACTACCGAGGTAAAAAAAAAGGCTTTGAATTTAAGGGCATAAAACAGCAATAATTAACCATAAATTGAAGCTGTACAAAATTTAGAAAACAGAAAACTACAACAAAATGATATAGATTATCCCACTTCTATACAATTCTAGCAAAATGATATAGATTATTCCACTTCTATACAATTCTAGCAAAAGATGTCCAAAGGAGTCTCAGCTCAAAATTGTCTGAATGTAAGGTTAAAACGTCCAGGTCCAAGCATGATTTCTTGTAATGGCAGAGGAGCTGAATTCGGGATGATTGTCTTCACCCCATGATAAATTCTTCTAGACCTTCCCCCAAATATTAATACATCCCCTGATTTTAGCACAACCTCATTTGCCTTTCTCTCATCTCTGTAACGACCATACAGGAATTTTGCAGAGTCACCCACGGAGATGGAAACTACTGGCAATCCTTTATTCAGACTATCTGGACTCTCGTCAATGTCCTGTGTTAATATTTTCGAATATATATTGTAAATATATTTGTAACAACTGTAATAACATTCTATGAGGAAATTAACTTTAATAACTAGAGGTGCCAATTTCAACATACTTACCTATATTCATACCCATAGAGTCGGATTTTCCAAGAAAAAATCACTAAAGTTTTGTTTGTGGGTCAGCCTAACCCGGACCAGCCCGTTTGACCCATAGTGAAGACACAAAAATCACACTTTTCAACCCACGTTTAAGAAAACTTATTATCTCTAGATGTGGCATCTGTATATGCAAGAGTAAGTAAAAAATAAACTAACCTTATGAAGACCAAGTCGACCACTAGTTGCATAAAAATTGACTATACAAATATCTGGATTCATTGACGGAATTGAACTATCATATGCTTGAGAATCTTTAATTGAGGTTTTTACCAATGAAACGAGTTTATCAGGAATCGGTGGTGCTTCAGAACCATCACCTCTGTAACGTGCATTATACTTTGTTTGCGGATCCCAATTTCGACCAAAGCACATCAAACGTAGATTGAGGAGAGCTGGTTGGTAAAATCCCCCGGGGCCCTTGCCAAATTCTTGACATGTCTTAACTATCTCAACCTAAAAGAAATCAGATTTGAATTTAAGTAGTCAAACACTCAAACATGTATATTAATTGATGAATGATTAACGTATCAAAAGCTTTAAGAATCTGTACTTTAGGTTCCCTTTTTAGAAACTTTTGTAAACACATATACCATAGATTTTGGATGACTACCAATTTCATTTTTTCAATTATTCAAATGAAAATTAGTAGTCAAAACTCAAAACATAACCGATTGGTTAGCCTTGATGGCAGATACACAAAAGGGATTCAAACATTAGATTAGCTTTGATAAAATACCTGCCCGCTAATGCTGATGAAATTCTTCAAGAGAACCATTCCAGGTCCGAGTGTTTTAAGATCCTTCTTCTTCAGTTTGACCCCAGACAGCAAATCTGTGCTCTCAAATGAATTTGTTTGATTCAAATCATTGGCAAGAGTCTTGTGGTTTGGCTCATACATATCATGATCAGCATCATCCACCTGCATGTATATAGTAGCACGGAAAAGTTGTAAATCAGCAAGTTCTAATTTTAATGTCTCATGCAATTTTAAGAAATCAAAGGTATTTTATAATTAATAAGTGGATGTTTGGTGTGAACAACGAATCTGTTTTTAATAAAACCGTCAGAAGAATAATTCTTTTGTTTGGCTCGGTTAAATAGCAGAATAGATATGAATTCATGTAAGTAATTTACCATTCTCAACCAATCATCAGATTGTTATTTTATCACTTCCTGTTACTTTCTATTTATTAGATTTCTTTTTTCTAATTTATCAATGATTTTAGAAATATTATATGAACGTTTTTGGACTTCATTTATCCTTCACACGAAAACATTAAAAAATAGTGTTCTGTTTTCACTTGATTGTCTATTTCAACATATTAATAGCACAACCAGGCATAAATACTTATAGCTAAACTATCCCGGATACCTTTTAATCACCAAATCTAGCGAGGAACTAGTATGAGCCAGCAAGCTTTCATAGGTTAGAATAAAACATCCAGTAACTAAACCAAGAGGTACTATTTATAATCCAAGCATCACTTTGATAACAAAAATCAAACACGCAATTGAAAACAACATCATCAAGCAAAAAGCCGAGCACATAATCACAATCAACAACAAAATTAAGAAATAATTGTAGCAACAATTTCTAAAAAGGTGTCCAGGTTTTCAAAGACGTACTTAGCAATTTAAATCAACAACAACAACAATATCCAATCCCGCCGGAACGAGGTAAAAGAGTTGCAAAAACATAAAGGTTTCAAATCTTAAAATCAGCTTTAAAAAAAAAAAAAAATTAATTAGGTTCCAGTTTTTAGCATTCCAATCAACTGTACCAAACATGCATGCCTTAAGCCCTTAAACATGAACAACTAAGGAATTACCACATATTTTGCATTGGAAGATTTGATGTTACACCATGTTAGCATATATAATGAATCAAAACAAAAGATGATATAGAAATCAAATACGACTCACACTCTGATCTTCGCCAATGGCCTCTTTGTGAAGATATGCTTTACAAACAAGCAATGGCTTAATCCCTAGACGTCGTTTTATAAATGGGTTTATCATGCAACCATTCATCATATATGTGGAAATTGAAAGGATGAAAAGTGTAAGAGGTGGAGGTTGATGATCAATCTAGGGTTTAGGGTTTTACGTAGTAGTTGTTTCTCTTAAAATGTAAAGTTAGTTTAGTGGATAAAACAACGTGACTAAAAAGGTGGTAGCACTGTAGCACACTTGTGGTCAACAACTAAAATCCTCAGTTATTAAATTTCTAGGGTCAATACATCAAATATCATATTAATATTTTTGTAAAATTACACGAACAATTGTGCAAAGCGACAGTGTATAACAGTTTGGTTCAATTTGTCATTGCGAGAAAAAATAAAAAAGCAAATTCCTAAAATAGACTAAAAAGTCATGGGTGGTCCTTGGTCATTTCTTTGTGTTTTTTCTTATTTTGGTCATGCTCGACTACTTAACTGCTCGACTCCATTATTTTTATGACACTTGTCATTGCAAGTACAGTGTTAGAAATATACCCTTAAAATACACACCACATTACATTTTTTTTTTTTTTTTCTCTCTCCTGTACTAACCACAAAAATTCTATCTCTTTGTCTAGTGAAATACACATCACAAAACAAATCCATCAATTCATATATCACAAAATCCAGTAATACATCACAAAATCTAGCAATTCATATAATCCGGCCAACAACCATTCAATCCGTTCAATCCATTCAATCCGGATGACTCCGACGACGAAGATGACTCCGGATGACTCCGACGATCCATTCAATCCGGCACCATTCAATTCAGATCCGGTTCCGGCGACGTAGATGACTCCAGATCTGATAGGATTTGATCTGGTGGCCGGATCTTTTCTCAGTGTTGGCCGGATCTATACATGGGCAGATTTTGCTTCCCGATATGGATATGGAAGTCAAATTGATGTTTGTCACTTGGCCGGATCCATGATGCTTTTGTCTATTTTGGCTGTGTTGATCATGTTGGTTAAGATAATGAACTAGTTGGGTTAGTAAGGTTTGGTGGAGCAGTAGTAGTGATGGTGGTACTAACATTGTGTTTTTTTTTTTTTTTGCCTTGGATATTGCTGCGATCTGGTAAAAAAATAGACCATTTTTTTGTGTCTTTTTAATGATTAAAAAACATAGTTTGGAGGTGATTGTAGTCGGAGTGGTGGTTGATCAGTGATGGCTGGCCGGAGGTGGTGGCTGGAATCTGCAGATGAAAACCTGGGTGTGGGTGTGAAATGAGAGAGAAAGAGAGAATAAGAAGATGAGGGTATTTTAGACAATGTACTATCATGCATAATAAAAACAAATATCAATCATTTGTAAACTTTACTTAACTTTTGTATTTGCACTTGACACATGAAAGTGACTATGTAAAGGACCATGTAAAAGACCATGGCTGAGTTTTTGGCTTATTTGAAGAATTTTCTAAAAATAAAATTAAGTTATAAACAAAGAATAATTATATTTGAAGATTTGAAGATTAAAAAAATATTTAAAAGTTTGAGAATTTGTGAATTTTGTTACTATTTTTAAGTTTTTCAAGTTTCAAGAGAAGTCATGTACACTTTATATATAGTAAGATATAGATATAGATATAGATATATATAGTAAGATATAGATATAGATTAAGCATTTCTGATAATTAACCGAATGAAATGTTTATAATCTACATAAATACCTGAACATATAACAAACGGGCTAAGCCCACGTAGTTAATACTAATAATGGCCTTTGTATAATAGTCTGCAAACACTTTTAGCGACATTGTACATCATTAGAGGTGAGCGAAAAAACCGAAAAGACCGAATAAATTGAAAACCGAAATCGAAACAAACCGAAAATAACTGAACCGAACTAATAACCGAACCTAATTTGCTAAAACCGAACCAAACCGAATTACTAATTCGGTTCTCGGTTTGGGTATGAGTTTGGCAGTTTGAATCGAAAACCGAATTCATATAAATATATATATATATATATTTTATATATTTATATATATATTTATATATTTTTAAGTATATTTATATATAAATAAATACTATTAAAAGGTTATCATAATATAATAAAATACTTTTTATGCTTGAAATATATTTTTTTCTAAATATCTATCTAATTATTAATTTTTTTTTTTTAAATAGTGAAATTCGGGTTATTCGGGTTAACCCGAAAACCGAACCGAATTAGAATTCAACTGAACCGAACCGAAAACCGAATTTGAATTTGGTTCGGTTCGGTTCTCGGATTGACCTAAAAAAATATTTTAACCGAATTAACCGAACCAAACTAACCGAACAACCCGAAAACCGAACCGATCAACACCCCTATACATCATATACTTGATATGTCAAACAAAAAAATATATATATATTTTAAACAAACACGACATTTTAATGTGATGTTATGCCATACTTTTTTAACAATTAATTTAAAAATAATAATAACGGAAATCTTGTTTAGTTTCTTTTTCGTTTTCGAGTATAGGTAGATATTTGTTATTACTGTGAGTTGGGGAGTGACCAGTAGGTAGCCTAAAAATAAATAAATAAATAAATAAAATCTTACAAAGTTAAAAATGTTTTTTCAATAATGTAACGGTTCACTTTTTTGTTTTTTAGTCGAGTGAGTTATGGGTCGAGGGATGAACCATTCGTCAATTTTGGAGCCGACCTACCCAGTTCGACCTCATCTTTGCAATGGCGGCGACTCGGTAGGCGCAATGGTGACCGAACCAGTCGACCGACCACTGCGGGCAGCCTTAATGGCTTTATTATTAAGTGCTTGGCTTAGTAGCTTGATTAGATCGTACATTGTGATTAAATGGTTGTCTATTTTGATGAAGGGGTTAATTAAATAGTGTATTAATTGTATATGTTAAATAGTATTTTTTTTAGTTTTATTTGTGCTTCAAATAGTTGTAACTTATGTTTTTTTACTTGTATTTGCTTAAAAGTTTTATATTAGAAAATCTTAAAAAAAAATAATAGGAGTGAAGGTACAAAATGCATTATTAGTATAGAAAATCTTAAAAGTTTTGCGGATCTCATCCCTATTGTATTGACCCGTTGCGGGTTTGGTCCCTTGACCAACTTTTCGGTTAGTTTGACCGTCAAGTATGAATAAAATAACACTTATACCCTCGGTTGTCTTAGTCCTTGTGGTTTGTCTCGTATAACGGATTTAGTCCTCGTTTTTTTTTTTTTTTTTTTTAACATTAGTATTAAATTTTTAATTCATTTTTTTTTGTAAATTTTTATTTTTATTTCTTATCACATATTTAGTCAAAATTTTCTAAAATAATAAAAGTTTTTTTTTTTTTAAAACCTATGTCAAACCTTTAAAACTTTAAAAATCTAATAACACAATATTTTCTTAAATTTTAAAAACCTATGTCAAACCTTTAAAAACTTTTAATTTTTTTAAATAATTATGTCAAAACTTTAAAAACTATAATTTTTTAGCAATTTTTTTAACAAATTAAAAATCTAATGATTTAACAATTTTTTTTAATTTAATATTTTAATTTGTTTTTTAAATTTTTAACAAATTAAAAAATTTATAATTTTGAACTAAAAATCTCGAAAAAAATTTATAATTTTTTTTTTAATTTTTTAAAAGATTATGTCAAAACTTTTACAGTAATGATGTCAACTTTTTTTGTCAAAAAAATTTATTAAAAAAATCTCGTAAAATTTTTTTTGTAAAAAATCCCTGAATTTTTTATAAAATTTGATAAAATTGTCAAAAAAAATCCGTCAAAAATTTTATAAAATTTTGGACAAGATTTTATAAAAAATTCCGACAAAAAGTATTCAAAAAAGAAAAAAAAATCAAAAATTTTTCCCAAATTTTTTGACGGAATGTTTTATAAGATTTTATAAAAAATTTATCGGAATTTTTTATAAAATTTTCGGAATTTTTTATAAAATTTTTGGAATTTTTTTTATAAAATTTTCGGAATTTAAAAAAAAAAATTATAAAATTTTCGGAATTTGTTATAAAATTTTTGGAATTTTTTATAGATTTTTTTATAAAATTTTCCGAATTTTTTATAAATTTTTGACAAAATGTTTTTATAGAAAAAAAAAATAAAAATAAGAGACTAATTCATGATAACCTACAAACCATATGGACCATTTATGAAACACATACGAGGGTATTTTTGTCATTTCAGTCTTTCAAACACCCCAATTGACGGTCAACTAACAGAAAATTTGGTCAAAGAACCAAATCCGTAACGAATCAAAACCATATGGACCAAATCCTAAAAAAAAGGTTTAGGGACCAAACCCGTAATTTTGGACAAACCACAGGGACCATTCATGTAATTAACTCTAGTTTTAAAAACCGGTCAAAGTTGTTGTCAATAACTGAAAAAGGTCTCCTCATTTTTTAAAAAGTTGTTGAGGCTTAACTAAAAAAGTGGTCAATAACTGTTCTCATTTTAAGATTTTTTAAGCAAATATCTTTTTTTTCTTATATGTCTTAAAGATAGTAATTTCTAAAACTTTGATTTTAAGATAAAATATCAACAAATATAATTTCAATTATATATCTATTGCCGCCGGTGAATCAACTCCTTAAACTCATTTTCATTCATTGGATCCATCCCATATTAAATCTTGACCATTTAAATTCAATAATTATCTCTTAGTAACAATATTGAGAGGATAGTGGTAAATTCAAAAACAGTTCTTATCTTATTATTTTCGCACATGCGTTCCATAGTATTAGTCAAACTAAATCTTATCATTATCTTCACAAATTTAACTTTTGAAACATATATATTGGCGCTTAAATCAACCCATGCTTGAAGCTTATAAATAGACAGCACATACTCAACTTCAATTCATATCATAATCATTCGCAATTTATAACAAAACATATATTATAGATCGTATATAAATAAAATGCTTGAAAATAACTATCGCCAAAGAAATCCGGTAAAGTTTGTTTTACAATATCTCACGTCAAACTTTTTTTTTTATCTATACGTGACATTTAATTCTTCCTTTGAACATCAAGCCGGGAAGTTTAATGTCGATCTTCATGATCATGAGGTAACACTCCTTTCTACACTTTTTCGTTTTCGTTTCTCATATTCGATCATTTATTTGTATAAAGGCGTAAAATTTTTTCTGTGTCTTTAACCAACAGCTTGACGACAACGTCAAACTTGATACCTAACCGTTGTTTGACATGGAAATGGAACGATGTCATTGAAATCAAAAGTTCGAACGATGAGAGCATTTTCGATGGGGATGATAATACTCTCGATGATGTTTTGTCCATGTCCAATATCAAGCGGAAGAAAATAAGCCAAGTTTTCATGTTTTGCCGCAATTAAATTTACCGCTTGATTGACGAAAATGATGAAGATGAAGATGATATTTTCGGTTCATTTTTACTCACTTTATGTTACAATTTGGTTAAGTGAAAGTTCATGCATGTTTATGCCATGAAAATGCAAAATGGGCAATCCAGTTATATGTATATGTACATGTAAAACCTTTTGGGAACTTATGCACATGGCCAGATGTTGTAGTACAGTGTAATATTAGTGTAAATGACATTTTAAGTTTCACATCTGTAGTGGACTGACCATCTAAAGTTATGATTTTTAAGTGTCTTAAAATCCATATCTAGACAAGTAATTATCAATTTCGTATATCACGAGCATTTTTTTTTTCAAATAACAAAATATACAGACAACAAGTTTATAGATTTTCTTTTCTAAATTATTAAATCGTTATACCTGGGCAACGCACGGGTATTGTACTAGTTTGAACTGGTACCAGAATGTTCTCTAATACATTAACCACAATAAGAAAAGTTCAATGCAAAACAGTTTTTTTCTAAAGAACAAATCATACAGCCATTCATTTTTCTTATCAAATAAAAAAACCCACTTTCATCCATTTTCTTAAAATTAAAATATCTCACAAACCGTTAATTATTACGCGAAACTAATTATACCGTCACGACAAAAATTAAATTATCTTTATATAGATATGCACTATAATATATTTTCGACTATTTTTTTTTCAAAATTTTTGCCTGGAGGAATCACATGTGATTCAGAATTCACGTGTGATTTATTATTTTAAAAATCACATGTAGCTTGTGAAATCACATGTGATTTTACTAGGTAGAAAATTTGAAGAAAAAAATCATCGAAAGTATATAGAAGTGCATATCTATCAAAAGATAATTTATTTCTTGTCGTTATGATATATTTTTCGTATCTTGAAGGTTTACCGTTTACAAGATATGTTGTTTTAAAGAAAATGTGAAAATGTATTTTTTTTATTTAATAAAAAAATGAATGACTAAAATCGTATGATCTGTTTATTAAATAAAAATTGTTTTGCATAAAAGTCACCTCACTAACGACAATACGTAATCAAACACAAATATTTGAGACTTCGCAACTTTTTGTCGTTAGTTATCGCGATATGGCTAATAACCGGAAGGTTCCTTTTTTCTTTTCTTTTTTCTTTCTTTCTTTTTTTCTTTTTTTCTTTTTAGCAAAGAACCTGAAGCATTTAAACAAAATACTCGTAAGTAATATAATTTTGGTTTTCTAAAACTTAGGCTGGTTCTAGTAAGGGAACTCAAATCTTCCAATTTTTTTTTGCCACGTCAGCTTTCTCTCTCCAGCGACCTTTATGTGATTGGATGTCTCAGTAATGCGACCTACACAACAAAAAACATACCCCACAAATATACCTTTTATTTTAATTAAATACACACACAAACAAAAAAGAAACCAAAGCTGAAGTTGATCTTGTATGAGATCACTTCCCTCCTGAAATTGGTGATCGATTGAATACGATCGAATACCCATAGTAACACGATCGATTGGTGATCGATCGTGTAAGTGGATCGATCGTGTCTATTGGAGCCAGCCTTAGTATGTTGAACAATTTTAAACTTCCTAGTTCCTAGCAATTTCACAGCCTGGAATTTATGAGCATGAATGAAAACGACTCGTACGCGTGTTACGTGTAAGGTTTCTAAAGCTCTCAGCCTCATCACATAAATATCTACTTACGCTTGGTTTCTTTTCTCTTTCTTTTTTTCCGGTCATTTTAGTATTTTCATTCGTGATAAATATTAAATAAATTAAAACTAATAAAGTCTTTCTTTCCACAAAATTCTATCTATTTACGCATTTCACTGTCATCACCTCTGTATAATAATACAAGAGTATTATTATTGAATGCGTTGTAAATTTTTTAAAATTATGTCTATCTATATGAAACGTATCTTGAAGAACAAATAAATCCTAAACTTAATGAACTCTTAAACTCACAAGTGGGTTTGAACCTATTATCTATCACTTCCTTGCATTTTGAGCGAGAAGCTTTCGGCCAGACAAACTGGAACGGATGTTAAGAACTTGAATAGTCGTCTTTTGTGAATGCTGAAAGTCACTTCTTTTTTCTTTTACTTTTTCTTTTCTCTCATTTTTTTTGTTGTTTGTTTGCACGGTGTAAAGTTGTATTTGGCAGCAAAATTGTTTACTGCTTGGCGGCTTTCTTTTTTTTGTGACGTTTTGTTTATACGTCATGGTGCTTTGCCTTTAGGTAGGAGCATGATTTTGTATTCAACTATTTTCGAAAACAACAAAGATCTCTGGCGGTAAAAAAAAAATGTCATGTTGAAGAGACAACTTGTTAATTGATGGTTAGTGTTTATCAAATTAAAAGAAAAAGATAACTAAAAGAATTTGATAAAGCGGAAAAAAATAAATAGACCGGGATCTCTCCTTTTATAGTTTGTTTTCACATGACTCGTCATTTCTACCAACTACTACGTTGGCCAAATGCTACGTCGGTGCTTGTTAGGTGGTCATGAACTTGAATATTGTTATGGTTATTTTCTTTTTTAGAATTCGTATAACTTTTTCAACTTTTATCTATTATTGATCTTTATGTCTTATTTACATATTGCTGCTTATCATGCTTAATTTCATTTGCATAATTACTTATGACTATCTTGATTTATTATGATTTCTCTATATTGCACTAGTTTGCCATGATATTGTAACACCTCAAAACCGGGTTTTAAGTATTATATTACGAGAATGCTATTGAGATGCTTCGACCTTGACTTTTATAAGTTTGAAAGCTTTACGTGATTGGTTAGTCAAACCTCGATAGTCAACTATAAGTTTATTGTATTATGTAAATGGTTTTAGAGAGTATTATATGTCACTAATACAAGAGAAAGGGACATAATGTGTAAATTTCCCGAACTTATAACTAACTAGTGAAATTCTAGGATAATTCCCAGTTCTTTCTAAACGGTTCTAGTAGAGTGTAGTGTGTTTGTGGTGTCGGTTTAGAAAAAGAAAATGGAAGGAAACCATGTAATGTTGATGGTGAATTGATGAGGAATCAAGGTCATAGCCAAGGGTTAAGTATATAACAACAATCTCCTACAAGTAAGTAATCATATATTGAGTTTAATTAGTGAACTAAGAGCTAGGGTTCATGTAACCAACTAAAGGGGTTTTGGGTAATTGTTATCGTAAAACAAGAATTAAGGTGTTTATAAATATTGGTTAAGATCATTTTATGAATTAAGTAAAAATAGGTAATTTGGAGTTATGATCATAATATGATCATATCATGACAAAGAATGGTTTTGGTTATACTTATGGATGGTGTGGAAACCATAGAGGGGGTGAATACGTTTCCGTTTAAAAGCTTAAAACTTTTATATCAAATTGTCGATGAAGTGTGACGTAATATGAAAAGTAACGCTAATAGTGTATGACGATAGAGACTATATAAAGCATGAACTAAAACATGTAGTCACAACACAAATAGAAAAATCAACCCACAACACAAGCATAAGCATAATAAAAAGAGAATGATAAATAAAAGAGATTACAAACCGGACACGATGATTTATAGTGGTTCGGTCACGAAGCTCCTCTTCGCCCTACTCCACTCCCAAAGTACCCAACTCGAGAGTTACTTCATTAGACCAACAAGATCCAAGGTTCCCTTTTAAAAGGGATCTGGCTTTGTAAACCAAAAGGATCCAGCGGATCCATCCATTGTTTAATCAGATCCAGATTTTGGATATCAAATTTCTCAAATCTTCCAAATTCTAATGAAAATCTTCAAAACATTTTTATTTAGATATGCAAGATACTTAAAATGACATATCACAAAAGTCAACTATGTAAATGATGTCATGGATGAGGTAAATATAGATTTATAAAACCATTTTTACATTAATGTAATTTATGTAATGTGCATGCAGTGTCGTCACTTGCAAAATGAATTGTGTAGTTACCTTTGTAGCATACTAAAAATGTTTTAGACACAAAAATGTTTAAACGACTCTAACAAGTATTTTTTTAAATATTCTTAACGGTTTGTTAGGGGTTTGATCATAATGCAACATAACAAACCTATACAAACCTGCGTTGTAGCATACGAGGATTCGAGACATCGTAAGGTGTTGGTGTATGTTGAGACAAAATATGATTACAAGTAACTTGTACATTTTATGTATTACAAGTTACATATTTTTCATCACAAAACAAATGAGACTGTATAGATTAAATATCGTAATATTTGCACTAACTGTCTCCTTCTTTTTGATGATGACAAAATATGTAAATGCAATAGATAATAAAATGTAAAAGTTACATGTATCCGTACTACCTTTACATTACCTTTTTCGTTTTCACTCTTCTCCCCCTTTTGTCGAAACAAAAAAGGCGTGTCCTTGGAGTTAAACTTCATTTCTTCTTAAATTATCTACTCCAATCCCCTATGGTTGTTGCATCCTCTAGGTTGTTGCATTTGTTTGGTAGCGGATCCATTGATCAAATTTAGAGACTTAACTTACATCAAGGTTAGTTTTGTGCAACAAATATAATAAAAAAAAATACGGGAAGTATATGATAAAGAAAATGCACATAGCAAACGGCACACGTGGATATGCTATGTTATACTATCTTCTCTTCCTTATTGTCGAAACACAAAGGTGTCGAAGAGTAAAAATGTTGATGAATACGTGCATGCTCTCCCTAGATGGATTCTACCCCTTATTCGAGGCTTCAAGGTATGATTGAAAAGCTACAAACAAAAATTAGTGCAAAACTATATTTTTCCTTGGATGAGTAAGTCATATACAACAAAGTGTGTATAAGATGCACTCTATAAATGCTTGACGGTAGCTCCCCCTTGCTATAGGGCTTCAAGGTAAACTTACAAAACAAAAATCATTGCAATGGAAGCTTTGTCCTTAAACAAATATGTCATATACAACAAGGTGTATAAACGATGTAATATGAGTGTTTGACGAATGTTCCCCTTGTTCGAGGGCGTCAAGATTCTCCTACAAGAAGAAAAATAATCAATGCAAACTTCGTACGGAGACAAGTATGCCATACACAACAATGTATATATCTCATCGAAAAAATAATCTAAGCCACTTTTGTCCATAGACAAGTGTGCCATACACATTAAAATATATATGTGAATTTGCACCTACAAAGAAAAATTAGTGCAACATATACTTCGTCTTTTGATGAAAAGGTCATATGTAATAAGATGTATATGCGACATATATGGATGATCATGAAATAAAGAATCATCATCATATAATAAAGCGTCTGATGAAGTGTATTCTTCTAATAAGAACTACAAACAATCATAAGGATTAAATGAGAATGCAATACGAATCTCTAAAATAAACTCCTAGGAAAATAAACTAGAAGTAAGATAATGCCAAAAAAATAGTCCTACTACTTGCATCATCGTGGTTGGTTTTGGAGGTGAGGTTGTCCAAGATTGTAAGGCTGTATTTGAGAAGGAGACGCATTTCATTATGAAATTTACTTGGCTTTTGACAACATAGGCAAAGATGCTTATGAATTTCGGATATGTGGATGGCCCGTTGATCCATAAAGAGGCATCAAGTTGGGCATATGTGGATGGCCCGTTGATCCATAAAGAAGCATCAAGTTGGTAATAGGTTCGTGTATTGTGGAAGATGGTTCAACATCCATGGGTTGTAGTGGTGGTGAGACAGTAGTAGGTTGTGGTTATGGTGGTGATGGAAAGTTTCATGGTGAATCTTCTTGTGAAGATGACTCGGTGGATGACTCAAGATTTATATATGTGAACATTTAAAATACGCATTTACACACAAGATTAATTAACTTGACATGCAATAAGGCTATCTGTTGGAAGAAATCTAACAAAACGGTTTCTAGAGCGGAACTACGAATCAAGAACTACTCCAACAAGACCTTGATAAAGGGTTATGATCCCTTAATGCCGAGTGGCACCAACACACACAAAAAATATTTTACACTCAAATGTCTATTAAATGAGAGCAAGAAAAGAAGGTACAAATTAAACCTCACTCCCTCATCCCTATTTGTAGAGAATGAGAGAGGAGATACTTAATCCTTGGTAAACAAGAATCTACAATTGAGGAGGTTTGGAAATTTCCTAATACATGAATAACCTCCATAAGTTTGAGCTAAACTACAAATAGCCCCCCTAAACTTATAATCTTACTATTACACACTAATATTCTAAAAATTTCCACATTACTGGTGATAGTTAGCTTTCTCCGATATGCAACAGCTTCAACTAGTTTTGGAACCTCGGACCATGGACCTCCTTTGTCAAGGCACTTTCAGCAATACCCGCTACTAACCTTAGATCAAATCCTGACTCTGTAGAGAGTCCCTTTAGCCGTGTATTCTCCTTCAATTCTCTAGTAAGTGTCATATACTCCGCTTGCTTGTTATTAAAGCTGTCATGTGCTGCAACATAGCTTGTCAGCTCACCACACATTCCTGTGTCATAAACCCGAACATTGTAATTGATTTACCCATGAAAATGATCGATCTACCCACGGCGTAGTCAGAATCCATGAAAACATGTATGTCAGTCAGTAATCCATGATTAAACCCATCCAACATACCCACATCCACAGATGTTATGTCAGGTCTCGTGCAGACTACTTGATACTCATGACTTCCAACTACATATATACATGACCCCTTACTTTTCTTTTCTTCATCACGATTCCCTAATGGACCACCCTCTAACGACAACGTAGAGTGTCCCCCCAACAATATCTGAACCGACATCCCGTTGGAAAACATGAATCGTGACACCCTTAGAGTATTACCACTCTGATTCATGAAGATTTCCATACCAAGTATATTTTCCTTTGCTTCATCTAGCAAACCTTTTGTAACCTAGATCTAGGCCTTCTTTTCTCAAGTAAATCCCATATAATCTATATATAGGAATAGATATATGAACATACATGGCGCATACCTCCAGTAATATACGTTACTATCGTAACTAATTCGCCTGAAAAATTTGTTGAGCATACACATACTAGACTGAGTATCCATATATTCTTTTATGACAACCATCCATTTGGAAATTAGCTCACAAGAAACTGCAACCCTGAAATCAATGACTCATGTGCATATTCTTCTATCACTGCAGCAAATCCTAAAGCAACCATATTACTGTTTCTTCTATACATTTCAACAACATTACCCTCTAGACTTTTTGACCAATACTCCAATTTTCATAATGTCTGCTCTGACCATTGCAACAAGGTATATCTACTTATATACCAGGAAGTTCATGTTTGTTTTTTCTTCAAGTTGTTTAACCTTCAAATTTCTTTGAGCCATTGTAGCATGATCGTTAATCTCCTGAATTACCTCAGCTTTACAATTTTCTTGAGCTCCTTACAGTTCCACTTTAAACCAAACACAATTTTGAACATGTACTCAATGGACCCTTGTTTTAACACCAAGACCAAGTTGCTCAAACCTAACTTGTTTTGAACCTCCATGTTTTTGT
This sequence comes from Chrysanthemum makinoi, assembly GCA_910596185.1. Classification (NCBI taxonomy): domain Eukaryota; kingdom Viridiplantae; phylum Streptophyta; class Magnoliopsida; order Asterales; family Asteraceae; genus Chrysanthemum; species Chrysanthemum makinoi. The sequence goes on along the minus strand of OU343223.1, from coordinate 285,651,910 downwards.
ACAATATTCCCATCGAGCTTTTCAAAGTTTAACCTAGTATTCATATTAGCCATTCTTTCTTTAACCTTGCTACAAACCTTGTCAAGTTGTTTTTTAACCAACTTTACCAACAATTCTCACAAGCCGTATGCTAAATCCGCTTTCTTGTAATAATTGATCTACTAACCTTTAGAAAACTCTAAAGCGTCGATCGATATTTCCACCTCAAGTCTACAACTTTGATATACCTTGTACTCCAAGTAACCACTTTTCTTGAATCCCAAGATTAAGCTAAACCTTACTTGTCTTCCAAGAACCACCAATACTTGAATACCAATAAACCTTTTTTAAACCAAAACCTTGAAGTTGAAACTTCTTACAAAACCTTGTCATCTTTGAAGCTTAAAACTAAAACTTCAAGAAACTTGTGGCAAAAAAATGATTTCCAATAACCCTATGAGAATCGATCCACCTACTTGTAAGAAAACTTCAAGAAACTTGCTTCTCAAGTAATCTTGACTCATAATTCTAGAAACCTTGAACCTTGTAATCTGCACAACGATAACCAAACAATAACCGAAAATGAAAAACAAGACACCAACTTCAACGAGCTATATCTCCTTCCTGGAAGCTTTGATGCAAGATCCCTCTGGTGAGATCCTAGATCTATGTGTCTTCAACTTGCGATTCTAACTTCGTATAAATCCAACAGTTAACAAACCCACAATGCCAATTCTCCCACGAATGCACAGTAACCGACGAACCAAACCCAGTTCAATCGTTTCTCTTGTTTCAGCTCTCTCCGCGATGTGTGATTTGTAGAAAACTAGAAGGGGGTTGACTAGTTTTGCCGAATAAAACTTAATTTAAAGTATTTAGATCGACTATGTCAATCCATTTAGATCGTGTATTGGATATTGATAGATAGACATATGAATAAATAATACAAATAGATAAAGAGTAAAGGAACACAAAACACGACACAAGTATTTATAGTGGTCTGACTACAATGACTCCTTCATTTCCCTACTCCACTCCCCGAGTACCCAACTCGAGAGTTTCTAAGCACTACACAACACAAGCTCCTTAATGTGGCAGAGAATCGCCTACACTTTATCCGGTACAAGGATAGACACCGAGTTCTTCCACGAGGTAGAACCAAACATATCACATCGTCGCCTACACTTTATCTAGTACTAGGCTAGACATCGAGTTCCATTACAAAGAAGGAACTACTACACAACACTAAAACCCAAAGGAGACAAAATCCTTTTTACAACACTTCAAAGGATATCAATACCCTTTTTCCCAAACTACACATATATACACCGACGGCCCATATCAAATGTACACCTTCGGCATTATACACCAATGCCTTCAACTTGACACACTAATGGAGGGAGAGAAGAACTATCAACAAGATGCACTTCAGTGGTCTTGATGATGACAAAACTTAGCAACTCATGACCTTGAGCTTGCATGCTTTAAGAGGTTGTGATCTCGCCTTTAAGAAAAACCTAGAGAATCACATAAAGAGAAAACTACATATAATGATCCTTCGGATCTGAGGTTAGAACATAGAGAGAAGATATTTCTAAAAGGCTAGTGGAGCAAGAGAGAAATCGCTCACTATTTATACGCAATCTGCCTACAGTTCACTCGGATCCGACGGATCCCTTACCCAAGGAATCCGGCCAGTGCAATCCAAGGAATCCGGCAGCTGGGTCAGGATAGTCCGGATTTTGGGTTGCAAACCAGGTTATGGGTTATGGACCATGATTCATGGACTTTGGATCATGGATACCCAACAAGATACATTATACCTAGTCAATGGGTCATGAGTCTTGGGCCATGGGTCATGGACTTTGGGTCATGGGTCATGGATCATGGATAATATCCAACATGATTTCATGCATGATGCCATGCAATGGATCATAGGTCATGGATCGTGCTCCATGGGTATGGTTCATGGACTTTGTTTTTTACCCAACATATTCCCATTAAAAGTTATATTAAGCACATATACATTTTTATAAAATACAACTAAACAAAGTTACTTGTAAGTGTTTTATAAAAATGGTTTTGGTTTTATATAACTTATTCAACTAAACATGTTTTGATGATTTTATATGTTTAGTAAAAGTGTGTCAGTAAAATATTGGCTCAAAGCTTTTACGTATTTTATTTATTTCGTTAAAATGATTTTACGATTGTTATCGACAAAACATTAGAAGATCGTAAAATATAAATAAACGTTTTTACGGTTTATTTGTATTAACAATCTCCTCTTTTTGTTGATGACAAAACATAAAATTATTTTAAGTAAAAAATAAAATTCGTAAAATTTTGAATTGGAGTTTTTACTCTCTTATCCCCATTTTGTCGAAACAAAAAGAGTGTCGAAAAGAAACTAACACATATTAGAAAAAATAGGAGTAGAAGAGAAAGATTTAAAAAGAATTTTAAGAAAAGATTTTAAAAAGTATGAAATTTAGAAGAGAAAGATTTAGAGAAAGAAGTGTATAGAGAAGAAGTAGTAAGGTAAGAAAAGAATCTCGTCTTGTCTCCCCCTTGACGGATGCTCCCCTTTGATGAGGGCGTCACCTAATTAGGAAGACTAAACAAGTGTATTTCAAGTATTTGTAACGTTTTGCTTTGACGAAAAGCTCCCCCTTGTTGAGGGCATCAAAGTCTCCATGTGTATTTTGAAAATCTACAAAACAAAGGTTAGAAAACAAGTATATGGTGCATTATTTCCTGCAAATGGGCTTTAAAAAATAGCTCAAAAATATTTCTGTCCACCCGGTTCTGCCGGATCCTTCATTTGAGGGATCTGCCAAGACAAAGTTGAGGGATTCGGGTACTTGCAGCTTAGTAGCAGCAATATAGACACAAATATTAACGTAATAGTCCAAGTAAGTCATGTATTGTTGCACCAAACATGTTCACATAACCATATAACATACAAACATGTAGTTTCATTTAATAAAATGAGAGAAATGGTACACAATTTCAATTCTATAAAACTAAGAAAATGATACAAAGATGTAACAAAATACGAAAAATCCTAACAACCTAGATTGTGCCTAAGACTATGAAGAACACCAGTTGTGCTTTGAATTCCAAGGTTTAGGGAAGGCTAGGTTTATTGACTTCATCAAGACTCTCAAGAAGGTGATAGAACATGAAACGTACTTCATCACGTAGTTCATGGACTAACCCTTGGACATGTTGACAATGATAGCAATCATTGTCATGGCTTGGAAAAGGTGGTGGTAAGAATGAAGAAGTTTGTGGAGGTAAGTTTGATGAACAAGGTGGTGGTTCTACAAAGGAAGAATGTGGTGGCATATGTGTTGGTGGTGGAGACAAAGAAGTATCAACATCCATATGCTCCGGTTGTTGAGATTGGAAATTCCTCATAATCCAAAATGGACCATTTGAGGGTGAATGAGAGAATGACATGGATGCTAGTGAAGTTCCAACACCGAGGTTTTGGATAGAAGGTTGTTGTGGTACCATTTTCTCAATTGATGAAAATGTGGGCAATGGTGGTGGATGAGAAGGCCTAGGTGGCAAATCTTCTAGAGAATATAAGTTTGGTGAGAGTATAAGAGGTGAAGGTTTGGTTGTTTTAGTAGAGATGGGAGTGTTTGGTTTTGAAGGTATGGTGGTGTTTGGCAAAGGTTGTTTGGTGGAAAAAAGACTTTGAGGAGTTGGTTTGATTGGTAGAGTTGTTTGTAGAGGAACTCTAGTGTTTGGAGTTTTTTTGGGTGATAACTCGGTTGATGAAATTTTATGGACAACACGAGCAATTTTCCTTGGAGGGCTTTTGGTTGATGAATTTGTACTAGGTGCTTTTGTCATGGTGAAATGGTAAAAGGTAAAAGTTGAAAGAATAAGTTTTGCTACTGAGAATGAGTGTTTTGATGGTGGTTTGGAAGTACAAAAACAAGTTGTTTGGATAAATTAGGCAAGTGAATTAAAGCCTAAACCAATAAAATTCTTTAAGTTGCAATGATTTGCATGCACAAGAGTCAACTGTAGTGTTGCTCTGTTCTAGGGAGTCATTTAAGACAATGTGGAGTGTTTACGCTAACTAAGAGGGTTTGAAATGATTATCTTAAGTGATAAATCATGTTTTGTGCACCCGATTCCAGCGGTTCCCTCACTTGAGGGATCCGTCTAGCTTTAAGCTAGGAATCCGGCTATCAGAAGGAAGGAAAAAGGACTAAATGGGTTCTAGCATGGTCTAGTACCTATATATCCATTAAGTTGTCTTAAAGGATAGAAGTCTTAAATGGCCAAGTCTAATTAGTGTGAATAGCCAATGATGACTATTATAGGAAAAATGAAGTTTAAGAAACACCAATGGGTGATAATGGATGACACTAAGAGTTTTGAGGATGGTAAATGGTTGTAGAAACCAGATGGTGATTAAATAAAAATTTAGAAAATTCCTTAAAAATCATAATAAATGAAAAACAAGATTTTACAGCATTTTAAGGTTAAAATGAGTAAAATCTATTTGTTAAAAATGAGAGAAATATCAAAATAGGTGTTTTGAAATAAGAGAAACAATGTGTAAACATTAGAGCGGAAAGATGGTGAGTTTTGAAGTAATGAAAAAATCAAAAACACCTTGAATGTGATCCTAAGTCATCCATGAGTGAATGTAGGATCAAATGAGCCTAAGGGAAACCTAAGTGATCCTAATATAGCATATTCAACTAGTCCAATAAGGTCTGGAAGGTTGGAGTGATGCTAAAAGGTATAAAACAAATTTCTGTCTACTCGGATCCACCGAATCCTTCCCATTTTCAACCACCATCCAAGAAACCAAGAAAATCCGAAGGTAGCAAGGTGGCCATCAAGGTGGTGTTTGTAATTTAGATCATGGGGTATTCATTGCTTTGGTTCGAAGGTTGTGGTGGTCTTGGTGTTCATCTTTTTGTCTTGAATCCGAGTTAAAGTAGCACACATCTTTTCATCTAGTTTGCTCGATATCTAACCATATACATACGTATGAAACATGAAAGGAAAACCTAATCTAAACAATTGTTAAATAATTCGAATACATGTAATGGTTATATCTTTGAATCGGCTCTAGACTTGTCACATAAAATAATGAATCTTTGAAACATATGTGTGTCGAATTATGTTTTGTTTTGCCTTTAAAATATGTTATACATGTTTTAGTCTTATTCATGAGACTCTAATATAATCATCTATATATGCTTAAAACCAAATATAACCTAAGGGAATGAATTGGGAATAGTTGCATACATAGTTTCTGTTCCACTGCTTGTTGTCTAGAAATTTTGGTTCAATTCAAATAGGTATAACTTTGTCATAACAACGTATTTTTGAATGGTTTTGGGTCTAAACATAAATGATACTTTTCTGATTTCTGGAAATATACATTTTGTGATGATTGAAAGTAGGGAAGGTTGATTTTTCATTTTTACAAGATCAAGTATCGAATCTGAAAATGTTGTCTGGAAAATCAGTTGTAGTATATGATTTTTAGTTTTCAAATGGTAACTAGTTAATTTCTAAACTTTGGTATGGTAAAACTACAGGTTATTAGCTACGTTCATGATTTTTTTGAGATTTTTCTGAGTTGTCCAAGTATGATTTCTAGATGAGAAGTTTTCAAAGGTTTCTGCAAGTCATTTTATGTGATAGTTTTAATAAATTGTTTTTGAGATGCTATCTAGGCTTGATAATAAAATCAAATAAAAATTTGGGACATACTACACATGTATGGGAACACCTGGGAATTTTCCCAAATTTATTTGAGTTCTTTTAATGGTCATGAAAATTCGTTCAATACTGGTCCAGATTTGAAGTATGAAAAGTATAAGATAACACAAGTATAATAAGAAGTATAAAAGCTAATAAAAGTAAGAAAAGCTTATATATCAAGCATATATGTGATTGGTGATATTAATTGATGTAGATATTGCGAAGAAAGATAGCGGTGATCGCTTGTGTGCCTTGATCCCTTGCACACACATTGAGGTACACATATATAGACCTTTCTCTTAAGGCTTCTCATGACTATCACACATCTTGTGATTATTAGCTATTTCTGATTATGATACCTTTTCTATGAGCCTTTCTGTTTATGACACTATGATATAAGCCTTTGATATGAACCTTTGCTACGCACCCTCTGATATGAACCTATGATTATGATATTTCTGATGACCTTAGATTATGTGTCATTACTATGGCATTCTCTTTGACCTTCAGTTTGATACCCGAGCTATCACTAGTCATAGGGGTTCAATGTCCGTGTCATTGATTAACCAATGGCATGACTCTAGGGTGGGGGAGTGATGTATGGATGCATCCAACTAGATCTGATCTGTTATGTTATATGTTATGTTTCTGGTGATTGGTACTGTGTGCAATACATGCCCTTCACAACTCTAGGAGCTAGCTATTCCATTATGTTACTTATGTTATTTATGAATACCATGCTTATGATGTTTATGATATGATATTTTCTCGGCTCGTGGTAGATTTCTGACAACCTTTACACTTTTGATACACCTATATTGTACCTTCTGTTATTCCACAATGCACCATATTCTGTATTTCTCTTTTTCCAGTTTTTCTTTTGATTACTCATTCATTCAGTATCCTTATGTGATTCATCCGACTACCATACTATACTCCAGTTCATTTGATTTGCCATACTCTCATTTCATTTTGGTTGACTACCAAGCTTATACTTCAGATTACCACTTCATTTGTTTACCCTGCTATTATATGATTCTTATGTGATTATCTGATTCATCTGTTTACCATGCTAATATGTGCCTATCTGTTTACCATGCTATTATGTGACTAACCGATTCATCCGTTTGCCATGCTAGTATGTAATTATTTGACTCATCTATTTACCATGTTATACCTTCATTCAGTTATTTTTGTGGGCTATAATTATCATTCAGTATTCCTATTTGCTATTTGTGACTACCATTCTGGTACTTCTGGTTGGTATTTTCCGTTTCTTATGATATTGGTTTGGCGGAGTCGTTGATGTTTACCTGACTTGTTGATCTGACATGCTTACGCTTCTGTTCATGCTACCGTTAATGATGGAATTGGATTCAACTTATGTTATCTGTTTGGTTGACTTGTTTAGTTGCCATACTATATTCTTGTTCAGTTAATTCATTTAATTATGATGTTCGTTCTGTATTCATACCTGATACATGTGACTATCATGCTTATATCGTTGTTAGTATTTCCGTTGGATATGATATTTGTTCTGTTTATTAACTGTTGATTATCTGACTTGTGTGATTTCCATGCTAACATTCGATTCAGTCGCTTCCGCCTGCCTATGGAATTCAACTTAGCTTATATATATTCTGATTATTTGATTTATTTGTTTTTCCATATTTTTGTTTAGTTGATCCGCTGATTGATATGCTTGTACACTGTTTGGTTACTTGTTTTGTTTATGATGATGTTTATCAACTCCTATTCGTTTATGTCCGTTATCTATATTTTTTATTATTTATGTGTGTTTATACATGTTCGATGATGCGCTGCTTTGCTTTGGCCTCCTTTGATTTATGTTCTTCTAGTTATCTGTTAATATTGTGTTCTGCAGGTTCCTCATTGACTCATTGTGATCATTCCGACTTTGTTATCAGTCTCCTTGTTTCGTTTTTGAATTTTTGATTATGTTTAGCTTTTGTTTTTTATATCTGTTCACTGGGCTTTTTAAGCTCAGTCGCATTTTGTTTTCCATGCAGCATGTACCAAGTAGAATGCTGGGCTTTGATGGGCTGAGAGTAGGAGCATTTGAGCGAACCGACCCTAGTTTCCCTTATCATTTTAGACTCTTTTTGAAGATCATTGTTTTGATATTTCACTTCTTTTAGACATGTTGGTTTATGTATTTCCTTTTGAAGTCATCCGTTTATATGACTTGGCATTTTATTATAAGAGACTTCCATTTGTATTTTCATTAGTATGTTCTGATATGACATATATTGTAGCATTCGGACCCTTGTCGGGATGGGGTATTACAATTATGGTATCAGATCCAGGTTTCGCCCTGTAGAGCTTAGGCTATGACCTGTGAGGATTTGGGTAGACATTAGGCTTCCGTTTGTTATGACCTATTCCGTTTGGTTGGAGTTTTTGTTCAGATTTGACTTTGATATTCTTTTGTCTTTGCTGATTGATCTTCTTCCTTTCACATTTAATTTTGTTTGTTTTGTCTTCGCGCATTCGTTTGTTGATCGATTTAATGGTGACTACTCGTAGAATCGAATATGGTGGTACCGACCCTGAGTTGCTGCAACAGTTGCTGAGTTAGAGAGGCTCGTGAAGCAGAAGCCGCACCCGTTCAATACAGCTGCCGCTCCAGTCAAAGTTGAAGACATGATTGCTCGTGCCGAGAAGATCGACGAAGTATTGCAACACTGCTGGAAACATCAGGATGTTGCAGGAGAGAGAGAGCCAGACAAAACAACAAGAGAAACAAGACATAGATGAGATTCAACTAGTGGGCACTCGAAAGGCGTATGAGCAGAAGAGCTATGACCGGCTTACTTCAGACATGCAGAGAAACTACTACCAAGACTTGGGCGTATTGTGGCCAACAGTTCAACCGTCGAGATGCTGAGAAGATTTCATCTGCTTCGTATGATTATATGGGGCATCTGGCCCATGATGATCCTGAGAGTGGTGGAAGATAGAGTTACCGCGATTCGTGTTATTCTCATTTGTTTCGTCACGCATTTTGAATTAGTTTGATATTTTGTTATGTGGTTTTGACCAGTGGCACTTTTCTTTGATTCATTTAGAGCTCAGTTTGGATGATGAAGTTTTATGGTTTGACATTTTCTATGTTACTTCAACTTCGCGGCATATTTTATATCTCTTTGAGAGATCTCGATTATCATTCGTTATGTTTGCATGATTCGTATTAGTAATGTCAAATTTTGTGGCACGTTGTCATTTTAGTGAGCCTGAGGCTATTTTGGATCGTCAGTAATGAGTCATGAGGAACCTTCTCGAGAAAGACATCTGCCTTTTTTCCTTCGTGGAGTGGTAAGTTTCCGTTTAGCCTTTTAATTTGTCTGAAGTTTGATTGGATGTATTACTTGCCACCTGTATGTGAACCTGATTTGATATGATGTGTCGTCATGACCCGAGATAGAATATGATGGCAATAAGGGCATGTTATGTGATGCAAGTATTATGACGCCTAATCAACGTGATAATACCGAGATCATATAACTTGAACTTATTGGGATCATATGACGTCCTGGGAAATGCCGGGGGTTGGTACGTTGGATGGACTATAACCTATATTCGTTATTTGTTGGTTGTCACAATTACACTCACTTGTGCGGGTATCCTACCCATTAGATTTTACACCCTGATACGTTGTGACTTGCTTCTCTGATTATTGGCAAGATCTTTTGTTTGTTTGGAATTCTGTGTACCTCTGTGAGAGATTTCAATTGGCATCTGTTACGTATACGTTGGACCAGAAATTTGTAATGATTTGTGCGAGACTATGGATTGCTACGTCTGCCTTAAAACAGTACATTTTCGTTTACTTCCACGACTTCAATTTCGAGGACGAAATTTTCTTTTAGAGGGGAAGAGTTGTAAAGCCTGCATTTCCGACTTTCCATTTTTGGCGTAAACTTAAAAATTTGACAATTTTGACTTTCTACGTTTGGAAACTCGAAGATTTATGCTACTTAAACCAAAAACCTAAATGGAAAACCACCTTTGAAACTTTCGTTTGAACATTTAACAATCCACGAACCCTTTTCTCTTTTGAACTCCTAATACACGACGCGATGGACTTCTCTTTGAACCTTAAACCTTTGAGTTATAACTAACTATAAGCCCTAACACATGAAATACAACCCATGGCCCAAGATAAGCCCCATGCTCGGCCCAAGAGCCTAAAATCGAGCCTTAAACCCCTCCCCTCTAAAAATACGGTTCACCATACACACACACAACTATAAAAACCCTAACCCTAGAAGATACTCCAGCCATCACTCTTGTTTCCTCTACACCATTTTCAGCCACCATCCAATAAACCAAGAAAATCCGATGTTAGAAAGGTGGCCATCAAGGTGGTGTTTGTAATTTAGATCGTGGGGTATTCATTGCTTTGGTTCGAAGGTTGTGGTGGTCTTGGTGTTCATCTTTTTGTCTTGAATCCGAGTTAAGGTAGCACACATCTTTTCCTCTTGTTTGCTCGACATCTAACCATATACATACGTATGAAACATGAAAGGAAAACCTAATCTAAACAATTGTTAAATAATTCGAATACATGTAACGGTTATATCTTTGAATCGGCTCTAGACTTGTCACATAAAATAATGAATCTTTGAAACATATGTGTGTCGAATTGTGTTTTGTTTTGCCTTTCAAATATGTTATACATGTTTTAGTCTTATTCATGAGACCCTAATATAATCATCTATATATGCTTAAAACCAAATATAACCTAAGGGAATGAATTGGGAATGGTTGCATACATAGTTTATGTTCCACTGCTTGCTGTCCAGAACTTTTGGTCCAATTCAAATGGGTAGAACTTTGTCATAACAACGTATTTTTGAATGGTTTTTTGGTCTAAACATAAGTAATACTTTCATACTTTCTGGAAACATAAATTTTGTCATGATTGGAAGTTGGAAAGGTTGATTTTTCATTTTTACAAGATCAAGTATCGAATCTGAGAATGTTGTCTGGAAAATCAGTTGTAGTATATGATTTTTAGTTCGAATGGTAATTAGCTAATTTCTAAAATTTGGTATGGTAAAACTAGAGGTTATTAACGTTCTTGATCTTTTTGAGATTTTTCTAAGTTGTCCAAGTATGATTTCTAGATGAGAAGTTTTCAAAGGTTTCTGCAGGTCATTTTTTGTGATAGTTTTGATAAATGATTTTTGAGATGCTATCTAGGCTTGATAAAAAAATCAAAGAAAAATTGGGGACATACTACACATGTATGGGAACACCTGGGAATTTTCCCAAATTTATTTGAGTTCTTTTAATGGTCATAAAAATTCGTTCAATAATGGTCCAAATTTGAAGTATGAAAAGTATAAGATAACACAAGTATAATAAGAAGTATTCAAGCTAATAAAAGTAAGAAAACTTATATATCAAACATATATGTGATTGGTGATATTAATTACTATAGATATTTTGGAGAGAGAGAGCGGTGATATCTTGTGTGCCTTGCTCCCTTGCACACACGTTAAGGTACAAATATTCTGACCTTTCTCTTAAGGATTCTTATGACTCTCATACATCTTGTGATTATTAGCTATTTCTGATTATGATACCTTTGCTATGAGCCTTTCTATTTATGACACTATGATATAAGCCTTTGATATGAGCCTTTGCTATGCACCCTCTGATATGAACCTACGATTATGAAATTTCTGATGACCTTATATTCTTTGTCATTACTATGGCATTATGTTTGACCTTCAGTTTGATACCCGAGCTATCACTAGTCATGGGGGTTCCATGTCCGTGTCATTGATGCACCAATGGCATGACTCTAGGGTGGGGAGTGAAGACACACCACGTCCCTTTCTGTTATATGTTTATGAGCTCAAGAAGATATGGTTTGCCACTATGATTTCTGCAGTAGCGTATGGATGCATCCTACTAGATCTGATGTGTTATATTATATGTTATGTTTCTGGTGATTGGTACTGTGTGCAATACATGCCCTTCAAAACTCTGGGAGCTAGCTACTCCATTATGTTACTTATGTTATTTATGAAGACCATGATTATGATGTTTATGATAAGATACGTTTCTCGGCTCTTGGAAGATTTCTGATAACCTTTACACTTTTGATACACCTATATTGTACCTTCTATTATTCCACAATGCACCATATTATGTATTTCTCATTTTTAGTTTTTCGTTTGATTACTCATTCATTCAGTATCCTTATGTGATTCATCCGACTACCATACTGTATTCCAGTTTATTTGATTTGCCATACTCTCATTCCATTTTGGTTGACTACCAAGCTTATACTTCAGATTACCACTTCATCCGTTTACCCTACTATTATATGATTATTATGTGATTATCTGATTCATTTGTTTACCATGCTACTATGTGACTATCTTTTTACTATGCTATTATGTGGCTAATTGATTCATCCGTTTGTCATGCTAGTATGTAATTATTTGACTCATCCGTTTGTTATACCTTCGTTTAGTTATTTCCGTGGGCTATGATTATCATTTAGTATTCCTATTTGCTATTTGTGATTACCATTCTGGTACTTCTGGTTGGTATTTTCCGTTTCTTATGATATTGGTTTGGCCGAGTCATTGATGTTTACCTGACTTGCTGATCTGACATGCTTACGCTTCTGTTCATGCTACCGTTAATGATGGAATTGGATTCAACTTATGTTATCTGTTTAGTTGACTTGTTTAGTTGCCATACTATATTCTTTTTTAGTTAATTCATTTAATTATGATGTTCGTTCTATATTCCTACCTGATACATGTGACTATCATGCTTATATTGCTGTTAGTATTTCCGTTGTTTATGATATTTCTTCTGTTTATTAACTGTTGATTATCTGACTTGTGTGATTGCCATGCTTACATTCAAGTCAGTCGCTTCCGCCTGCTTATGGAATTCAGCTTAACTTATATATATTCTGATTATCTGATTTATTTCTTTTGCCATATTTACGTTTAGTTGATCCGCTGACTAATATGCTTGTACACTGTTTGGTTACTTGTTTTGTTTATGATATTGTTTATCAACTCCTATTCGTTTATGTTCGGTATCTGTATGTTTGGTTATTTATGTGTGTTTATGTTTGCTGATGCGCTGCTTTACTTTAGTCTCCTTTGATTTCTGTTCTTCTGGTTATCTGTTATTATTGTCTTCTACAAGTTCCTCATTGACTTATTGTGATCATTCGTTACGACTTTGTTATCAGTCTCCTTGTTTCGTTTTTTTTGTATTTTTGATTATGTTTAGCCTTTGTTTTGTTATATATGTTCACTGGGCTTTTTAAGCTCAGCCGCATTTTCTTTTCCATGCGGTAGGTACCAAGTAGGATGCTAGGCTTTGATGGGCTGAGAGTAGGAGTATTTGAGTGAACCGACCCTAGTTTCCCTTATCCTTTTGGACTCTTTTTGAAGATCATTGTTTTGATATTTCACTTCTTTTAGACATGTTGGTTTATGTATTTCCTTTTGAAGTCATCTGTTTATATGACTTGCCATTTTATTATAAAAGACTTCCATTTGTATTTTCATTAGTATATTCTAATATGGCTCCATACTGTAACATTCAGACCTTTGTCGGATTAGGGTGTTACATTGGGTAGGCTGATTAAGATTTTGTGTAAAAAAATACATTGCAAAATATGCATACTACAAGTGTTTATTAAAATATTAGGGTTGGCCATGGCCCATCCAAGCCACAATGTGGCTCCATCCCTGTATAACTTATATTATTAGTTTATGTTTTTCATTATTGTAATCTTTTCAGTTTATTTCAAATATAATGTGTTTTATTATTAACGAATTTTAATTTTGTTGTTAAAAAAATAGATAAAAAATAAATATCAGTCGTTTTATTGTGCCTAAACGATTGTCTGTAGGTCTTAGAAACAAAAGAGTTAAGGTGATAGGAAAATTGAGAGTCCTTAAGAATCAGTGTTGTAGGTAGCCTAATACCTATTCGACATCAAAATATTGACAACCGTATTATTTTCAAGGGCAAAAGTGAAGAACACAAAATATCAAGGCCGTCATTGAGGGTGTGAAAGGTGAGCGACCGCTCAGGGGCCTAGGATTTTTAGGGCTCCAAAATTTGTTCCGTTAATAATTATATGCATGTGTAAACATATTTTTCACGAAGAAAAAAGTATTTAGATGAGAAAATATCTTAAATGATTAGTATGTTAAAACGTATAGATAATTAATTGATTAGTAGTGAATATGAGGCTGTCTCACATTTAAACTTACATGCGAAACTATCAAAAATCAATTAAAAATACGTCATTTTGATTATTATTTTTTCAAGAATTGAGTAGTGGAACTAATATATGCATAGTGAAACGTATTTTAATGGTGAATTAAAACAAACCATTGGTGAATCTATAACTCATTTACTAATTAATGAAAACACCTCACAATATGATGTAGAAAACACTTGTATCAATGTGAACCCAACTTAAGTGATGTTGTGACGAAATCAAGAAAAAACACTAATATTGTGAAGGACATGATACGAATGAGGTAGCTTTGATGTTTTTTTTTTGTTAAAACGATGTAAATTTTGATGGTTTCACATGTAAGATTAGATGTGAGACAGCCCCATATTCACTTTTTTCTATATATAATATTGCTTAATAAAATGACTCATTATATAATTTCATACAAAGCCTTCAAAAATTTTGCCGATTCATGGGACGGCCTGCAAAATATTATAGTGGCCATTAAAATAAGTTGTCTCTTTCATTTTTCTTTTTTCTAGTTTACTTAATAAACAACGACTTCGGTCAACTGATAGCCGTGTATCGCAAGTTCGACCTCATTAACCAATTCCTATTATTTTATTTTAATTCCTTAAAAATTAAATTAACAAAGTAATATTCGACGTTATATATATCATTGTTTTCATATAAAATTTGTAAACTTGATCATAGTTTAATTTTGATATCTAAGAATGTAATGTCGTAAATAAGATGAAACTTCAATAATCAAAACAAAAACTGGGGACATTATATGGGATGGCAATGAGCGAGAAAAAATCCCATAACCCACGGCAAGGGTACCGCACGTATATGGCTAGATAACCCCATCAATTTTTACTTCGGGTAGGTTGCAGGTGAAAATTTATACCCATTGATGAGTGGTGGGCGGGTGACAGGTAATGCAAAATACCCACAAGTGTACCCACAAAACAATTTATATTAAATTAAAATTTATTATAATACTTAAGTATTTGTAAAGTTGTTGGTGTATATTTAACTATAACCAACTCTCTAGAAATCACAGTCAATAATTGTAAGGTTGTTTATAAGTTGCTGAAGAAGTAGGATATTAAGAGGGTTAAGTGACCGAAATTTTATGTTTTGTTAACGAAGTTTTAACCTATTTTTACTTTATTTCTTAAAATGAACTAATATAACTATGCTTTGGGGTAATGAATTTTAATTTGCTAGTTTGAGACATATGTTTAAGTATTCTGTGAATTTGATACTTGGCAAATTGATGGTGTCTTATTACATAGTTTGATAATTAGTTTCTATATCACGGCTTTTGTGTTTTTATTGCATTTTACTAACTTATGGGCAATAGATATCCGCGGGCATGGACATGAGTAGGAAATTATACCCATTGACTGGTGACGGGCGGATGACGGGTGAGAAAAAAACCACGAGGGTGAGCGACGGGTTAGAGGTACCTGTGCATATTGCCAGGGCCGTCTTTGAGGGTATGCAAGGTAAGCGACCACTAAGGGCCCCAAAATTTGTTCTGTTAATAATTATATGCATGTGTACACATATTTTTCACTAAGAAAATAGTATTTATATGAGAAAATATCTTAAGTAAATAATATGTTATACCGTTTAGACAACTAATTGCATTATATCTTATAGACGGTGACACTTTATATATAACATTCCATCTCGAAAAGCCTCATTATGTAATTTCGTTCAAGGCCCTAAAAAATTTCATAAACTCATGGGACGGTGAGTATTATCCCTAATCATATCGATTATTTCTTTAGCCTAAAATGGCGATTTCAAAAAAACATCTTCATCTGATCGATCTTCTTTAGCCTGTTTGATTATCATTCATCAAATAACGCTCGATTTAAGTGATCTAATCTTGATAAATGCTCTCTTAATTCTTAGATCAGATTTGACGTATTTTTTAGGGTTAGGGTTTCGGATTTTTTGATCCTCTAATTCTGATTGAATACCATTCATTTGATTTATGAGTTTTTAGGGTTGGCCCTTCTTGATCGGGTCCTTAATTGTTCTTTATTTGATTCGACATAATCATTAGGTTTTAAGTTAGATCCCCCTTCAATCCAAACGATTTGTTCTTTGTGTTTTCGGTTCTCTTTTCATCATAGGTGTTGACGAATGGCAAGAGGTTTCAAGGAAGAAACATAAGCACAGTTCCAAAGAAGACGATGTTGCCAGAAATTTCCACTTCGATATATGTCACGAATTTCCCCAATTTGTTCTCTGCCAAAGATCTTTTCCAAATATGCAAAGTATATGGTCACGTTGTGGATTCTTATATCTCGTTTAAGAAATCGAAAGCAGGTAAGAGATTCGGTTTTGTTCGATTCATTAATGTGTTTAGTGTTGAAAGATTGGTTAGCAATCGTTGCACGATTTGGGTTGGCAGTTTTAAACTTTATGCAAATGCGGCTCGGTTCCATAGACCTCCTCTGAAGGTTAACAGCCATTCTGTTGTCAAAGATACTTCCCTCAAAACTACTAGTAATAATGTGGGGGTCAATTTTGATATCAAATCGTATGTGCATGTGGTTAATGGTTCCCAATCTGTGACTATGGATGATAACTCGTCTCCTGCCATTGTTTTGGACAAGGGTTGTTTAAATGAAAGTGATTTGAATAATTCGATAATGGGTAGAGTGAAGGAATTTGCTTCGTTGTCTAATCTCAAGAAGGCTCTCACCAACGAAGGTTTTGTTGACTTTAATATTCGATACTTGGGTGAACTATGGGTTATGTTGGACTTTGTATCTGCGGATTCTAAAAAATTATTCCTTTGCAACCTTGGAGTTAGCTCATGGTTCTCATCACTGAAAGACGCATCTCTCGATTTCATGCCCGAGGGTAGAATTGTATGGATGGACATTGAGGGAATCCCACTCAAATTTCGGACTCACAACACATTCAAGCGGATCGCTGCCAAATGGGGCGTTCTCCTTGACTCTGATGACCAGGAGAACACATATATTCACTCCAAATGTATGTGTCTTATTACAAAGTCGGTTAAGAAAATTTTCAGAGAACTTCAAAATCATCTTTCAAGGGAAGATATTTTGGATTCGTGCTAATGAAGTTCCAGGTTGGGTTCCTGATTTCTTGCATGATATGGATGAAGACGACTCCGATATTGATTCTAAAGGTAATGATTCTATTAATCATGATGACGATTCATAAGGTGATGTCCCTAAAACAGAGTTTGAATTAGAGAAGCAAAGTAATGATATACCGGTTGTAGAACATACTGGTCAGACTGAACCCACTTCTGAAGACCCGTTTGGTTTGTACCCGCTGATCAACAATAGGACGGGTAACAAAGGGGAGGAGGGAAATTCTGACCAGACCCCAAAACACCAACCCGGCTTTACTCCTAACACATCCACTAATATTCTCGAACCCCAGGTTAATGTGACACTTGCTGATCAGGATGGGAATAGGAAAGATTCATCCGAATCAGTTTTCTCTGGACATTTCAAAAAACCCTCTAACTCGCGTACAAGTGAATCTATCATATGCATGATGGAAGAACTGGTAAAAGTAGGGCATACTATGGGGTATAACATGGATGGTGTGTTAAATAACTTGACGCAAATAATTGAGACTCAAGGAGCGGCGGATGTGGATCAATGAATTTCATGTCTTTAAATATCCAAGGCATAACCCAGAAGGCCAAAAAAGACTGGGTTAAGGAATTATGTATCAAGCACAAGGTGAATTTTTTAACTCTTCAGGAAACTAGAATGGAGAGCATGGACATTTTTACTGTTAACAAGTGTTAGGGTAATTTCGGTTTTGATTTTGTTCATAGTGACTCTGTTGGCAACTCAGGAGGTATTCTTTGTGTGTGGGACGTCAATTCCTTTCGTAAAAGTGGTCATCCTATTTCGGACTCTTTTGTTTTAACTCGGGGAGTGTGGATGAAAAATGGGAAAGAGCTTCTTATTGTTTCGGTATATGCTCCTCACGACTTGAAAGAAAAGCTTTTGTTATGTGAGTATCTGCTTCATGTAAGTAGTATGTCACACATCAGTGGAAGGGTGAGGTAATTATTATGGGCAATTTTAATGAAGTTAGATTTAAATCTGATAGATTTGGCTCGGCGTTTCACGCAAACGGTTCTAACATGTTTAACTCTTTCATTTTTAATGCGGGTTTGAAGGAAGTTCATCTTGGTGGTAGTGCTTTTACTTGGTGCCATAAAACCGCCACAAAGATGAGCAAACTTGACAGGTTCCTTATTTTTGAAAATATTTTTAATACTTGTCCTAACATCACTGCCATTACTTTGGAGCATTATCTTTCAGATCATCGTCCTATCTTACTCCGTGAATCTTATCTCGATTATGGTTCAACTCCTTTCAAATTTTATCATCATTGGTTGGAAATTGAAGGATTTGATAAATTTTGTTGGTTCTCCGAATGCTATGCGTAGTCTTGTGCTTAAGCTGAAACATCTCAAAACAAAAATTAGGGAATGGATTAAAGGCAACACAAATGATACGAAGTCGGGTAAAGTCAAGCTCAAAAAAGAACTCTACGACTTGGATTTGGACATTGATAGTGGTGCTTCTTCGGCGGATTTGATTAATAAAAGATCAGAGGTTATTAACAAGCTTCTTGATATTGATAAACTGCAATATATAGAAATGGCCCAAAAGGCCAAAATTAAATGGAGCATAGAAGGAAATGAGAACTCAAGCTTCTTTCACGGTATGATGAGCAAAAAACGCAGCCAACTTAATATCCGTGGCATCATGACTGATGGAATTTGGATTGAGGAACCTCTCAAGGTTAAACAAGAATTTTATCATCATTTTAGTACACGTTTTGCCAAACCAGATTCCCACCGTGCTCGTCATGATTTTGATTTTCCGAATAAAATTCCCCTTGAGAAGCAGATTGATTTGGAACGTGCTATCTCCAAAGAGGAAGTTAAACAAGCAGTATGGGATTGCGGAATTGACAAATCCCCGGGTCTGGACGGATTTACTTTCGGTTTCTATCGGCATTTTTGGTCTAGCATTGAAAAAGATGTCTTTGAAGTCGTCAATTGCTTCTTTAATTGTGGTACCATCCCTAGTGGGTGCAATTCCTCTTTCATCACCTTGATTCCAAAGATTCCAGATGCCAACTTGGTTAAAGATTTTAGACCAATCAGTCTCATTGGGAGTGTATACAAGATCATTGCTAAGATCTTGTCAAATCGTCTCGTTGATGTTTTGGGTGATATTGTTAATGAGGTGCAATCCGCCTTCATTGCAGACAGACAAATTCTTGATGGCCCTTTCATTCTTAACGAGATGCTCCAATGGTGCAAACGTAAAAAGAAAAAGTCTTTAATTTTCAAGGTTGATTTTGAAAAAGCGTTCGACTAGGTTCGAAGGGATTTTTTAGATGACATTATAAAAAATTTTGGCTTTGGTGTTAAGTGGTGTAGATGGATCCAATGCTGCCTTAACTCCTCGAGAGGGTCTATTCTCATTAATGGCAGCCCTATAGATGAATTCCCATTTTTCAAAGGCCTTAAACAAGGCGGCCCTCTTTCTCCGTTCTTATTCATTTTAGTTATGGAATCCCTTCACCTCTCTTTTCAACGTGTGGTGGAAGTAGGTATGTACAAAGGCATTAAATTAAACTCTTCTACGATTCTTACTTATATGTTTTATGCAGACGATGTTGTGTTTGTGGGTCAATGGTGTGAAGGAAACATCACTACTTTAACCCACGTTCTTGATTGTTTCTATCATGCCTCTGTATTGCGGATCAACATGGGTAAAAGTAAAATCATGGGTACCTTAGTGGAGAAGAACATAGTCTCTAATGCCGCGTCTAAACTTGGATGTCTTCTGCTTAAAATTCCATTCTTATATCTTGGTACTAAGGTATGGAGTTCGATGTCTAGAAGTGATGCTTGGGAGGAGGTCATTAACAAGGTAAGTTCTCGTCTCTCCAAATGGAAAATGAAATCTCTATCTATAGGCGGGAGACTTACCCTCATCAAATCGGTGTTAAGTTCCATTCCTATATTTCATTTGTCTATTTTTAAAGCTCCGATATCGGTTATCAATAAGCTGGAATCTATGCGGGGACATTTTTTCAATGGTCACGAATCTTTCTCCAAAAGAGCGACATGGACTAAATGGTCTAATGTTTTGGCATCCAAAGTTGAAGGGGGTCTTGGTGTCCCTAGTCTTTTCGCCTTAAATAGGGCTTTAATGCTCAAATGGGTGTGGAGATTTCATGCTCAAGGTTCGTCTTTTTGGGCTCGAATTATCAAAGCAATTCATGGGAATAAAGGGCAAACTGGATCGAAGTTATCAGCTTGTAATCGTTCGTGTTGGTAACACATTGTAAAAAAAATTGACAATCTTCATCAACAAGGTATTAATTTCATGGATTTCATGCACTTAAAGTTAGGTAATGGTACCACCACATCTTTCTGGAACGATCATTGGATTGGTGATAGGCCTCTTAGGGACTTATATCCGTGCTTGTACGCTTTCGAAAACAATAAGAATGCTACGGTTAATGTCGAACTTGCAGATGAAAGGATGGAGAACTCGTTTCGTCGTGAGCCTAGAAGTGGTGCTGAACTCGCTCAACTTAACGAGCTATCTATATTGGTTTCTGATGTCAGTTTACGTTCGATTTTTGATAGATGGGCTTGGTATTTAGAAGGGCCAGGGGAATTTTCGGTGGCCTCTATTCGAAAAGCGATTGATGGTAAAAGATTTTCTAAGGTTTCCTCTAAGACTCGTTGGATCAAATCAGTCCCCATTAAGGTTAATGTCCTTGCTTGGAAAGTGAAGCTTGAAGGCCTTCCAACGCTTCTTAACATTTATCGCCGAGGTATTATGATCGAATCCATCATTTGCCCCATTTGTGAGAGCGGAGTGGAATCCTCCAACCATTTGTTTTTCATGTGCAATCTGGCTTCTAATCTTTCTCGTATGATCTCGCAAAGGTGGGATATCCCGCAAGCTGAAGGTACCTCCTATGATGCTTGGTGTGAGTGGCTTCTATCGTTACGTATTCAGTTGAAACACAAATTTATCCTCGAGGGCATTTTCTATGTTATGTGGTGGCACGTTTGGTCATTTCGTAATAAACTTCTTTTTGAGCCTGCAAAACCCTTGAAGGCAATAATTTTTGATGACATTGTTTCTAGATCATTTTATTGGTGCAAGTATCGATGTAAAACTTCGTCTAGTTGGAACGATTGGCTAAAAACCCATTATCTTGTAACTCTTTAATTCTAGCACCTTGCTTGTTTTCTTTTAAATAAATTGTTGTTTCAAAAAAAATCACATCGATTATTTCTAGCACAATTGTTTTTTTCTTTTCTTCTATCACCATTGCTTTAATGTTATATTATTTCAATCTTTTTTCAAGGAAGTCAAATAATTATATTGAACTAAAACAACCAAGAAAATTTCTGTATAATTAGTTCACTAATTCTAGTTATTTGCGAGTTAATTACACACGATGGAGGTTATTATTGTACTTAGTGTTTTTTATACAATTAGGTTATTGAACTAGTTTTTATTCATGTAAATCATAAAACGTATGAAAAGTGATATATGGGTCGTTCAACTTATAGAAACTATACATATAGATTATTAAATCTAAATATGAACATTACAAAAAAAAATAATTGGTTTTACACATTTTATTTTTACATTATTGAAAAATGTGTAAAATTTTATTAGTTTATTAACATTTAATGATGTGTAAAAATTGACTACATTAATAAGTTTGGAAAAAAATTGCAAAACAATAAATTTTCACGTTCATAGTTGTATAAAAAAATTTCACACTTTTAAGTCTTAAAAATTATAAGATTTCTCCACACTTATATTTGTAACACCGAAACTCTCAATACTTTGAGGAAGTGTGTAGAATTTGAGGGTTACAAATAACCTCTACACATATAAGGCTAGTCGCAGTCGAAGGAAAAATATCGGTTGGGCAACGTTTTTTTCCTCCCTCGACCGATGTTAACATCGGTTGTGACGGATGTGGACATCGGTTGTGGTGCAAAAAAATCACATATCGGTTCAAATTTCGACCGATGTTTTGACACACTTTCCATGCAATTTTGACCGTTGGGGTTTCAAAAAAAAAAAAAAAAAAAAAAAAAAAAAAAAAAAAAAAAAAAAACTTACCGTTTGTCATTCAAAAAAAAAAAAAAAAAAACTTTTTTTTTTTTTTAACAATTTTACCACTCTATAAATACCAACTTTACCTTAAACACAATTCACCACTCACCATTTCTCATCTATATTCATTTCAATCTAATTCTCATCCAAGTTCAAAATGTCAAAGAAAAATACCCCAGCATAAAAAAACCGACGATCCCGACTACCACAAAATCAACCGAATATGAATTTCTTGCCGGAAAACAACTTCGAGTTAACCGGCATAACACCACAACAAAACCGGCCTATTCGCTTTCATCCACAAAGTTTTGAATATCAATCACAACTAGCCCAACCAAATCAAAGGCAAAACCCGTTTTACATTAGCCGTCCTTTTGTCCCACCGCAACGTCCTTACACCGAATTACCAAGAAGAACCTAGTGGGTCGTCGTACCATCCAAACATGGACTTCATTTATCCTTCTCAACCGTATCAACCTTATTCCCTGATTCGAAGTACTAATCTTGACATGAATTTGGAAGATTATATGACGGAGTATTCGACACAAAACTACCAAAGTCAAGATGCTTCGATGGGCCAAGGTTCGGGTAACGGTTCGCACCACGGTTCGTACCATGATTCCATTCCCGTTGAAGATTCTGATGATGAAAAAACCGCTTCCGCTGAAGAAATTTCCCCCATCAAACCAAAGCAGCCATCAAGGCGTGCTTCAAAGGCCAAGGACAAAAGCAAGAAGCCCGAAACAAGCAAGGGGAAAGCCAAGAAGTCCGTTGAGCCATGGACAAAGACGGAAGAGGTCGCGCTTTGTAAAGCTTGGGTTTATGTGTCGGA
This sequence comes from Chrysanthemum makinoi, assembly GCA_910596185.1. NCBI lineage: Eukaryota > Viridiplantae > Streptophyta > Magnoliopsida > Asterales > Asteraceae > Chrysanthemum > Chrysanthemum makinoi. The sequence continues at coordinate 285,628,893 of OU343223.1, read as the reverse complement.
AAACTCGGCGAGAGGAAACGCCCTGAACCGCTTCAGGTTTTGGGAGTTAGTGGTAGACTACTTTAAAAAAGAAATTGGCTCAGACCGAACCTATGACTCCATTACTACCAAATGGAAGAGTAGGATTCGTAATGGGGTTGGTAATTATTGTGCTATCATGGAGAATATCAAGAATAACCATGGAAGGGGTGAGAATGATATAGACGACACTTCAAAAGCTCTTAGAGAATACCGTATGACGTACGATCATGATTTCACTTTGGAGGAGTGTTGGGAGGTTTTAAAGGGTCATGCTGCTTGGAAGGACACTGAGATGCCGGCTTTCCAAACGAATAGTCGGAAGAAAACAAAGGGTTATACCACTACCTCTGGTTCAACCCAAGCTCGTGATCCTTTCGATGTCCAAGATGCTGATGATTCTGATGAGGAAGGGACTAGAGAATCACGACCGACTGGTCGTGACAAAGCAAGGAAGACCATCCTCCTCCTCTCATGATGATGATGGACCATCAAAATCATTTGTAAAATCGTTGGCCAAAACTTTCTTCAAGACCAAGAAGCCGTCAAAAGGGGAGAAAGGTAAGAATAAGGAGGGTTTAGAAGATGCTTGGATACGGTTGAGGGAAAAAGAGCTGGAGATGAAAAAAGAGAAACTTGAGCTCATGAGGCTATCAAAACGGGAGACCGACATAATCTTCTACAACACCCCAATCGACCCAACTTTGACCGGACGACAACTAGAAGAATTGATGAAAGTCAAGGCAACAATCAAGGCACGCTACGATTTAGATTATTAGTTTAAGTATTGTAATGTTTATTTTAATTTCGTATTATAATGTTTTTTTTTTTAAATTTCGTATTGTAATGTTTTTTTTTTTTTAATTTTAATGAATTTAAATTTAATGTTTAAAATGTTTGAAAAAAAAAAAAAACCCTTTGGGTCCTCGTCTGTGGCATCTGGGTCATGTCTGGTCGTTGAAGAGAGAAAGCTGACGTGGCACCTGGTGATCTGGGTCATCTCCGATCACGATTGAGACTAGCCTAAGTGTGAGCAGTTTTAAATTTCTTCACAATTAAAAGTGTGAACTTTTTTTAACAACTATAAGTGTAGATAATTTATTGTTTTACATTTTTTTTTCTACACTTATTAATATAACCAATTTCTACACATTATTAAATGTAAAAAAAAACTAATAAAATTTTACACATTTTTGAAAAGTATGAAAAAATAATATGTATAATCTACTATTTTTTATAGTGAAAATATGACTCTTTTTAGGTTAATATAATACTTGATGAAAAATATATTAATAGATTGGGTTTTAAATGTATTTTCATTTGGTATAATTTTCATCAAATATCACAAATAAAAACATTAGTGGTCATTCAAATGAGACGGAGGTGAGTATTTTTATAGAATGAGTAAAATATGACTCTTACCTTATCATAAAATATGCATTCAAATGACTCGCATTAACGTTGAAGTTATTAAATAATGACCTAATTGTCACTTGTTATACGTTTAGCGATACAAGTTAACAAAATAAAAGTTTAGCATTTAAAAAACACAAAATTAAGTAACCTACGTGTATACTAATCTTTAGTTAGACATTTTTTTGAACATTATTAAAACTAAGCAGAAAATTTTATTAAAAATCAACAGCCCGCTGTAAAAATAAAAATCTAGAAAAAGAATAACACACGCCAAATGCACCAAACAGTACCAAACCCATACCAATCTCGACGCCAAACCCATCCACAATCCACTCAATGTCCGCCACGACCTACTTTCATTATTTGTTGTGCTGCGATAGCAAGAAGTAACAAAATTTGCTTTAAAAACCCAATAACACGCAAATTACCTTTAGTAACTATGGGAGTAATCAGTTATCTACCAATAACGAAAATTTTCACCATCTAGCACCAAGACTTATACTAACATGATCATCTTACACATTGTAGTCTTCTTATATTAAATAATGTTTTGGTTGGGTGAATTCCCAAACGCGTCTTATATTTAGGGCCCGCTTGGGTAATTGTTAAATACATTTTTATATAAAATTATGTAAAATATTTTATAGTTATCTAGTTAGTAATACTTGCGAACACGCATATTTTTACATATATTTTTTATTATGTATTAATACCGATTTACATTTTGTAATGCACACGCTTGTTTTATATAGTTATAATCATATGTGATTCTTTCAAATGTAAATTTAACACTTACGGAAAGAAATGTTCATTGAAATTATTTAGAAGTGTCACTCTATAAAAATATGATTTAATTCTCGTTGTGATGACATGGTTAATTTTGCGTAACCGTAATAATTAACGGTTTATGAGATATTTAATTATTATAAAATAGGATGAACGTGGTTTTTTAATGAAAAAAAAAAGTTTGCTATGATTGGTTTATTGAATCGCTAGATAATTTGAAGTCAGAGTGTTTAAATAATACATTAAAATAATCTAGAAATTATCTAGTTGGGTTAAGCTCATACTACATAAACATTATACCTAAACATATTATCGACTAACAGTCGGCTGTGCTTAGAGATGTCAAAAAAAAACCCATACATGATGGGGATTGATCCCTAAACTATTTTTGACTGGGGAATCCTTGAGTTGACCGGGGATGGGGACGTGGAGGGGGACGGGAATCCCCGAATTATGAAACCGTAAATGGGGCGGGGAACAACATAAATCCCCAAACCCGACCCCAAACATTTGAATGCATAGGTATATAAAAAATATAAGTATACCATACTAGATTTACTTGTATATGTTTGTAAGTATTGGCATATGTATTTATATGCATATGTGATAATTAAAGAATCAAATATCGTTAAAAGTATAAGTACTAGTTACATATTACTCAACTAACGTTTTGTCCGATAAACACATACAATGCACATTATTTTTAGAGTAAACTGCAAAATACATCCCTGTGGTTTACAGTTTTTGAGACCTTACATCCCTGTCATAAACTATTGGCTAGTTACATTATTCGTTAGCCAAACGTTAGCCATTCTACATCCCTGGTCACTAACTCTGTAGTTTTCTTTGTTAAGTGCTAACTGGAGGGCTGTTTTGGTCTTTTTACTCATACGAGGGATGTATTTTCCAGTCTACTTTTTTACATATAAGAGAGTTGTATTTTGTAATTTACTTTTATACATTTTTAATTTATTTTATTATTATTATTATTATTATTATTATTATTATTATTAGAGTTAACTATTTATATAAAAAACATTTTGTCAAAAATATTATAAAAATTCCAAAAATTTTATAAAAATAAAATTTTAAAATTTTTTATAAAAATTCGAAAATTTTATAAAAAATTCCAAAAATTCGAAAATTTTATAAAAAAATTCAAAAATTTATAAAAATTCGAAAATTTTATAAATTTTTTATAAAATATTCGGAAATTTTATAAAATATTCCGATAAAATTTTATAAAAACAAATCCGTAAAAACTTTCTTTTAAAATTTTTGTTTTTAAATTCTTAAAAATTTGTTTTTAAACTTTTTTCTTTTTGAACTTTTATAAAAAAATCGACAAAATTTCTTTTTTGAATACTTTTTTGATTTTTTATAAAAAAATTTTTTTTCTGCTTTTGAATACTTTTTGACGGAATTTTTATAAAATTTTGCAAAAATATTGAATAAAATATATTTTTTTTGAATACTTTTGCAAAATTTTATAAAAATTCCAAAAAGTATTCAAAACAGTTAAAAGAATTTTTTGTCGAAATTTTTTTATAAAAATTTCCGTCAAAAAGTATTCAAATAAGAAAAAAGAAAATTTTTTGTCGAAAATTTTTTATAAAAAAATTCCGTCTAATAGTATTCAAAAAAGAAAAAAGAAAATTTTTTATAAAAACATTCCGTCAAAAAGTATTCAAAAAAGAAAAAAAAATTTTTTTTGTCGAAATTTTTTTATAAAAAATTCCGTCAATAGGTATTCAAAAAAGAAAAAAGAAATTTTTTTGTCGAAAATTTTTTATAAAAAATTCCGTCAATAAGTATTGAATAAAGAAAAAAGAAATCTTTTTGTCGAAATTTTTTTATAAAAAATTCCGTAAAAAAGAAAAAAGTTTAAAAAAGAAAATTTTAACGGAATTTAAAAACAAAAAATTTTAAAAGAAAGTTTTTTACGAATTTGTTTTTATGAAAATTTTTCGAATATTTTATAAAATTTCCGGAATTATTAATAAATTTTTTTATAAAATTTTCGGAATTTTTTATATAAAATTTTTTTTTAAAAATTTTTGGAATTTTTTTTTTATAAAATTTTCGGAATTTTTATAAAATTTTTGAATTTTTTTATAAAATTTTCTAATTTTTATAAAACTTTTGGAATTTTTTATAATATTTTCGACAAAATGTTTTTTTTATATAAATAGATAACTCTAATAATAATAATAATAATAATAATAATAAAAAAAAAAAAATAAAGTATAAAGTATAAAGGTAAATTGCAAAATACATCTCTCTTATATGTAAAAGAGTAGACTGCAAAATACATCCCTCGTATGAGTAAAAAGACCAAAACAGCCATCCAGTTAGCACTTAACGAAGAAAACTAACAGAGTTAGTGACCAGGGATGTAGAATGGCTAACGTTTGGCTAACGAATGATGTAACTAGCCAATAGTTTATAACAGGGATGTAAGGTCTCAAAAACTGTAAACCACAGGGATGTATTTTGCAGTTTACTCTTATTTTTATATTATATGTGATATTTCAATATTTGCGATACTATAAAGTTGCATCGACACTGTGAGTAACCTAAAAATGTACGATATAGGTTTTTTGTGACATCAGATGCGTCAAATTATTTATGTTTTTTGATTCGTTTGTGCAAATTTTATGTTTATTTCATTAAGCATGAAAAATCCTCGAATCCCCATGGGGATCCCCAACGAGCGGGGATGGGGATGTAAAACTATTCCCCCATGGGGATGGGGCCGGTGATAAGGATGGAGAGTAGGAAACGGGATGGGAAATGCGATCCCCGAAATTTCCTGCCCCGTTGTCATCCTTAGTTAATTCTTAACGCAAAAAGTCATAGTGATAATTCTTGCTTCAAAAATTAATCTACATTGTTGTCTCTCATTGTCTAAGTTATTTGTTTATGAATTTTGTTGACCTGGCCTTAAATAATTTGTGTTATATAATACTTGATAAAATTATACCAACTTAAAGCATTTAAAACACAATTATTCATATATTTTGATCAAGTATTATATAAGATATATTTAAGTAAAGTTGAATAAGTAAGACTTTGAAAGTCAAACGTGGACATTTATTTAGGGACGGAGGTAATATTTGTTTATGAATTTTGTTGACCTGTCTATAAAATAAGGGGTTTGAATGTAAAAATAAGTAGAAAAACTGCTTGTAACCTAAATAATTAATAAATGAAATAGATTAATTAGAGTAGCTCAACACCTCATAGTCGTCATACGGAGTTAAGGTATGCAAACATTACATATCTCATTGTGTTTACTCTTTCGTATACGAAAATGAGAAAGGATAAAGTGAGAATAATAACAATGATAATGATGAGAAGTAATTTTAACAACACATTTCAAATTAAGAAAGAAATTTTGAAGGAAAATGCAACAAATTTTGTATGAGCATCTGAAATATATAGTTGAGGTTATTTCTCATTTTTATTATTCTTCTTATTTGATACTAACTCGTACAAAAATAACTGAATTAGCGTACTTTTTTTTTCTTCTATAAAAATAAAGTTAAAATGAAATTTTTGTTTAACTATTCGTGGGTTCAAATAAGGAAATGATAAAGAAACTTGATCATGTACGTCATAACACGAAGCTTCGTATCCAAGTCTTCTTCGTCCACTTCCCTCTCTACTCCAGGAGACTCTTTAAAAACCCTCTCACTCATTCTCACAACCTCACACTTCATTCAACGAACAACACACACTAAATAGAAACGTAATATCATTCTTTCATTATCAAATTACCATCAATGGCAAAGGTACATTTTTTTTCAAAATCATTTAGTTCAGTCCTTTTTTTTTTTTTTTTTTTGATAACGTGATCTCAATTTTCGAAATTTATAATTTTTTGCAGCAAAAGATTGTTGTCAGAGTGACGATGGAGACTGACAAGAAATCCCGTAAAGCTTTGAGGATCGCCGTTGGTCTCGATGGTAAGATCACGATTCATAAAATTTCTGTATTGGAAAGTTTTGCAACTTTATTCTAGCTTGTTGTGTGTTTGGCTGCAGTAGTGTAAAGTTAGTATAGCAGTATGCAAAGAGAAGTCTGTGCACCACTGCCACAAATGCTTCTTAAAAGTTAAAGATTTAAAAATTTGAGCATTCCTAAAAATAAAGCTTCACCGCCTTCGCCAAACGACTACTAAAAATTAAAATGTTCATTGTTCACCGCCATCGCCCAAAAGTTTCAAAAACATACCCATAACACAGGGCCGCCTTGAATTTCAAATGCCTCGTGCAATTACTCTCACAAAGAAATCAACACACACATAATATACCTTATATTGTGTTCATATATATAATAGTTTTTGAACGCACCTCGCAAATTCCCTAAAGCCGGCCCTTCCATGAAATGTTGTTGAGTTACAATAATATTTGAAGAGTAAGTTGCATTAAACTGTAACTTACTATAATTTCAGTATATCTTGTTGTAAAGATTTTATTTATTTTTTATAATAATTTTTTTTTTTTCGTTTTTTGAAAATAATTTACAACCATGTTATTGACATGTAATTTTAAATCGATAAACAGGGGTTGAATCAGCATCTTTCGTCGGATCAGACCAGATAGCAGTGACAGGGGAAGGTATCGACTCGGTCAAACTAGCAACTTTACTAAGGAAAGGTGTAGGACACACGGAGCTGGTGACTGTTGGTAACGTGGAGGAGAAGAAACCCGAGGCGAAGGAATCAAAGCCAGCCGAGGAGATATGGCAAATTAATCCTTACGAATTCTACTATAATAGCTACGGCATGCCGTATTATTATGTTTATTAGATGTGAGAGTTTATAAAATAAAACAGAGTTTAAGAGATCAAGAGTCAAAACTCAAAACAGAGTGAAGGAAACTTTGTTTCCAAATTGTTGTTTAGTTGGCTTCATTACTTTTGATGTATCATAATATTTGATGTAGATATTGTTTGTGTGATACATGGAAAAAATAATTTTTTTTTTGAAAATTATTGTCAAGTTTATATCAGTCTTATGAGTTATGACATCTATCACGTTGTGTTGTTTCACAATATTTGTTGGAAACCGGTAGGAAAACGTTATTGATCAAGTTTGAGATGATTTGAATAACACTTTAGTACTCGTAAATATTATTTGGTGACTATTTAAATAAATAAATACAAAGAGAAATATATCTATTAGATGTATTGGATAAATAAAAAAAAAAATTGTGATGGAGATGAAGCGAAGTTAAAGTAGTGTCTTTTTAGGTGATCTTTCTATCATTTTTTATGCAAATTTTAAGGAAGTTCTCATTTCAATTCTATTTATCTTTTTTTAATTTAATTTTTTTTAGAATAGGGACATTGTACAGTGGGAGAATGAGAGTAAAATTATAACTTTAACTTTATTTGCTTTCGATTTTCTAGTTTATTTTAAAAAATTATATCATTTTTTATTTTTAACATGTGTTTTTTAACCTAACTAGAATAGATATTAGTCGAACACACAACAACACTTAATTCCATTGGTGAGGTTTTTTTCTTATGACATAAATCCACCAAATATTGAGTGTGCCGTTAGTATTGTAAACTTTATAACTTAGCCTTTATATCATTTCGAGACCATAGACGAGTACTGCATTGAGTTTTCTTGATGCATTTGGGATAGATAGCTCGACAAGGCAATATCTTAGGATATACATCAAAACTGCCCATATGTGTAATATTTTGTGTGTTTATTGATTAGTCACACAACTTTTGACCTCGCATGATAAACCCTTTTGTTGCACTCACTTTCTGTGCAAATTACCCCAAGATACACCTTCCGAGCCAATCTTTTATTTCTTAACCCATATTATAAATTGTTTCGTTTACAGCTATTCGCCTTAGCCTATCATGTAGTGTTGATTTTATGATTGGAAAGTTGCCATTTGTCTAAGTTTGAGGTTCGGGTTGAGAGGTTCGGGAATCACGCCTACATTGAAAACATATTTTTGAAGATCATTAAAGACCCACCATATTCCTCACATATGATTCATCTCAAGTTGTGGGATAACTTATTTATTTTCTTGTATTTTCAGTTGAAAAAAAATCGAAAAAAAAATAAAATAAAATTATATTCATAGTAGCAGTTTGTTTAATTATTTTATTTGATGATACGAGTTGGTGACCTGATTACACCAACTAGCATTTTGAAGACCAAGTTAGTGTGCACTTAATTATGACATTTACTTATGGCACACTAACTTGTTACATGAAGATCCGGTTTCTGCATTTTGAAGCTTGGACTTTTGATGGACGGTGGGCGGTGATGACTAGATTATAGAATTAAGACTATTTATTTTTTTTATTTTTTTATTTTTACACTGTTAAAATGTGCATCCTATGTCTTTACGTACCCTTATTGTCCTTTAATCTCATTCTTCGAGCTTAGGTGAGGAAGCGAGCAATCATTAGTGTCTTGGCCATGGATTTGATCATTTATCATTGGTTTTTTCCTCTTCATCGTAGCACGAACTCACCCATATCCTTAATAATATATTCACTCAGTATTGCCTTTAAAGATTGTCTTGACCTTAGCTCTAGTGGTGAAGTTTTGTGTAACCGCCAAACTTATGATAAAAAACATGCTATCGCTGTGCTTATGAGTGATCACCCTGAAATTAAACACTTAGATTAGGGAGAGTATGAGTGTTTTGTTCCCTATTTCGCGGGGTGTTCGGCTTTGTTGATTCTAGCATAGGAAGATTTTTTTCATATCTTCCGAGTTAATTTGGGAGATATCTTTTTAAGAATGATTCTAACAAGGTTTACTTGAGGGAAAGTAGAGTTTAAATGGGGGGATATTTGATAACATCAAATAGTCCTGATATTTTAGTGTCAATTTCCCCTTGAAATGTTCACCATTTGTGTAGTTTTACATTGATATATACTTATTTCATTTTAGGGTATAAATGAGCATTGGAGCGAAGAAACGCGGATTTGGAAGGAAAACTAACAAAGTGATACAAGAGTTTTCTGACCAGGAGACAATTACGGTGTAGAGACACATCTCAGCCTACGCCGTAACATTGATTATTCTACGGCCGTAACTCATTCACAAGGTTATGCCGTAAGTTATTATTTAATGATAAGATCGTCTGAGATATGAGGGTCACGGCGTAACCCTTTACTTCAGGTTACGCCATAACTTAGAAGAAGCTAAAAATACAAGCACTAAATCTGCATATTTCATAATTCATTTATCAAAAAATACAAGGAACGGTTTAGGGCTTTAAAGAGGATGAAATTCAGCAGCTCCGGAACATCTTCTAAGGGAGAATTCACTTCATTATTCAAATAGATTTAGTTATTTCGTATCGAATATTTGTATTAAATTCAATGTCTTTCATTATAATTTATAATACTGAATTTGCTGCATTGTTTAATATGATTGGCTAAATACTTCATGTGTTAGCCTAGTTATAAATTTATCTATGCCATGATTTGTGTTTTCTTGCTTTATAATTGCTTTATGTGCTTACTTTCTTAGCCTTTCGTGGACACCCTTGTTTCGGCATTATTTAAACTAGGTAGTACTTAGAATGCTAGTGTTGATTGACCATTAATAGCTAGCAAGAGAAGTTGAGAGGGGTGGTAAGAATTAATTATAAGACTACCATTTCTTTGTGTGAGAATTGACCATATGATTACCTTCCTAGTGACGATACTTAAGAAATATGGGAACCTCAGAGCGGACCATGTCGGGTTTAGTGCTTTATGCACTAAAAATAGGTCTAGAAGGTAGCTGGTATGTAATGACTAATAATATATTGCCTGCGCTTTCTATCGAATCAACACGATAGAATAGGATTAGGCGAATTGACCATAGGAGTCTAGTGACATTTACCCATACATAAAGCGTTAGAAAGCACTTATAAGAAAACTGAATTATGGCATGATAATATTAATAACTAGGTTAGCACATCTTTCTTCTACTGATTGTCTCGTATTTCATTTTATTTCATTTTTATTAGTTTATTACAAATTGAATCATAAACCCCCCTTTTTAGTGAAAATAGGAAACTTAAGTTAGAATCCTCATACATGGCTCTTGGGACGACATCGGTTTTACCGAATACTACACTACATACGACCGATTTCTCTGCCTATTAGTGAATCGGTAGACCATATGTAGACGAGTAATTATAAATATTAAAATCTGGTCTAAAATCAGCATCAATGTGTATCTTTGCCAAGCTTATGATAGAATACTCGCCGTGACTGAGCAATTGAGCGAACTACTTAAATGTTCCCACATAGATTAGTTGAGTGATTTGAGTGATTTCATTTTCCTATTTCGTGAGATGTTTGGTTGTGCACTTGAAATTAAATAAATAAATGCTTATATAGAAAAATTCTAGACAAATGTTTAGGATACATTTTAATAAGTTTTATCTAAAGTTTACTTGAGGACAAATAAATTTTAAGTGGGGGGATATTTGATGACATCAAATAATGTCATACTATTAGTATCATTTATCATATGTGTAATGCTGAATTGATACTTAATCGTTTACTTTTGTAAATCTCAATTATCATCGAGCAATTGGTGAAAGTTAGCAATAATGGACGTGTTTTGGAGTAAAATGGATCAGGTTCAAGAAAGTCCACAAAACTGACAAGAATACGTCGTATCGATCTAGACAGATACGCCGTATATCAAGACTTGGATGATTATCAAGACAATTTTCTGACTTTGAAAAATACACCGTATCCAAATATTGGATATGTCATATATGAAACTTTAGTCAACGAGAAGAACTGACTTATTTTAGTCCAGAAACGCCATATCCAACACGATGACTTCACCAGATATCCAATATAAAAAGACTTGATACGCCGTATTCATCAACCTTATACACCGTATCAGGTAGGCGGTATACGAATATTCTGAAATATATTAATCTTGGACCCCATTCAAAGTTAACCGGATACACCGTATTGGTAAATCCAATACGCCGTATCGACCATATTCTAAATCCTATAAATAAAGTCCGATTTTCAAAGAGCTTCTAACCAAGAAGTATGAAACCAGAAGACTAAAGAAGACCAAGAAGGTCCTGCTAGTGCTATAATTCCATAGGAGAACTCTTGTAATTGTTATACTATGCTATAATCGTTCGGTTAGCGTATTTTTTCCTTTATGATTTATACTTTAATCATTCTGAATATGATATTGTGTATGATTACAAAGATTATGGGCTAATACCTATAGTTATTAGCCAAGTTATGATTATTTGATGTTTTAATTTTTTTATGCGGATTGTTTACTTGTTCGTTGCATGTCGATTATGTTTGTCACTTCATACACGTTTATGCATATGTTAGATCTCTCATTCAACTAATTATTGATTCATTGATAGTCCTTAGGTCGCGTTAGTGTAAAGTGGATGTTGAGAATTATTTCGGGAGAGTTATATTACGTGGCTTTATAACTAGATCAATAGTGTTATGACCATTCGGCTATTAGGTATAAGGTTAGGGCATAAATTTGTAATAAAGCACTCGTTGTTCGCCTTGGTAGTGATATCGTATAGCGGATATATTATAAGTCGTGATGTGTGGTTGGGGGTGTAGGTAATATTTGTATTCAATTTTTACTGGTAATTTTATGCCGACTTTATCTATTAACAAACACTAACGGGCAGTGTACCCGATCGATTGCAGGTTCGTTGGTAAGTATGGTGTCGATCACTATGTGTGGAACCTTAACACTTAAATCTATCAATATTTTAATTATCTAACTTAATCTAATTAGACCCGATTCTAACGCAGCAAAGGATTTTCAGTCTGAGAGACTGACACGAGGTTAAATTTAATAATATTGTAAAAGAGACTAACAACATACACAAGGAGAAACACAGACGATAAATAAGAGTTCAAGCCGTTAGTAAAGAAAATTTATTAACTAAGCTAATCAAATAAATGCTTGATCTATTTATGTGTTTTAGTGTTTGTACTTCATTCGTTGGTGGTTTTCTAATGTAAGCTAGGTGGTACTTCTCCCTAAACTCGAGGTTTTAAACAGAATAATCCTGTCACAATTAACCGAACCCGCATAAATTCTCACCGTTGATTAATGCCCATTATGTAAAGGACAACGTTATTCTCATGAACAATTGTTTTTCGAATGTCCATTCTCGACAAAGGTGTGGTTTATAGTTCTAAAGAAGGCTGATCTTCCTAATATATCTCCCATAAAGGATGATGTTATGGATTGGCTCCTTCCCATTTTGAAAAGCAACAAGGTAACACGTATTGTGGCTCGCCTTTTACATGCAACAACATTTTATTTTATTTGGTAGGAAAGAAATGGTCAAATTCATAGTAAACTCGCAAAGAGACCGGAGGATGTATTGAACATTGTTTTGGACACGGTTAGACTGAAGATTACATTGATCAAGTTCATGCAGAATGCTCGAGCTGTCAAGATGAAGCAGACTTAGAAAGTTCGTTTAGAGATACAAATACCTACTTCAAAGTTTTAGCATGTAATCGTTTTGATATAATAGGTGTTTTTATGTTGGTTTTTATGGATCGATGGTATTCGGTCCATGTAGCTTAATTCTAAGAGTAGTTCATTGCTACTCTTCGTGTACTTAAACCCATCTTATTTTAATATATTTAACGCGTATAATCCCATAGTAAAAAATTTGGAAAAATTGATACATATGCTAATAAGAGGATGCAACTTCATTAAGTTTTACGGTGCTTCTTGAGTTTATTCATCCAAAGAAAAGAAGAGAAAATGGGGGGAAACAATAGTTTTGGTGTGTTATTGAGTATTTTTTTTTTTAAAAATGGGAGGATCATGATTGATGTTTCAAGTACAATCTTCTGTTCAATATTGGACGGATTGTAAGAAAGTAATACTTTTAGTTATGTATTGACCGAAAGGCCTTTAAATATAATATACACCATCTATTATTCATTAGGTTGTTTTCGAATGATGTAATTGTCAGTTTGCAATTTTCTTTTATTCTCCTTGCTCCCAAGTCAAGAACACAAAAATGTTTATGAGGTTTCTTTCTTTTCACATCCCCTTCTTTTCTCTTGTATCATTTTTTTTTTTTTTTTTTTTCATAATTTAACTTGAGAACATAGTGTTATAGTTGAACTGAAAATCTGACTACTTATCATTTTCAAAAAACCTTGCACGTATAACATCGCCTCTTTTGTACTTTAATGTCAAGAATAAAAATATAAAATAAAACAATAGACATATACAAAAAAACAGTTTACTTCACATGTAGACTGAAATGGATAAATATTTTCTATTTCTATAAAAGATGAGATATATTAGACAAAAATAAATAATGAAATAAATAAAGAAAAAATAATAATGGATGAAATGACCTATATTAGCCACTCACTTTTAACTAAAATAAAATACTCACTTACATTCCCTTTTACCTCTCTTTTTTAACTAAAACCACTTTCATTTTTTTTTTGAAAATAAATATATTTTAAAACCTGTTAATCGTTAGACGAAACAAATTATACGATTACGATAATCATTTAGTTATATTTCAATAAAGGACACTTTTATATACTTTCAAAAAACTTCTTTTTTGGTATTTTCAGTACATGAGTTTACATGATGATATAATACTAATTTGCAAGCTCTAACAATCAACATGTTGTCGTAAAATAGGCATAAGTATTTGTATAAAACTCCAAATGATTTACTTTTTTTTTGCATAAAAATATATAAATGTTTAGCTTTCCAACCATATATCAAACACAATTTTTGAACTTACAGATCACACACTTTCTTCATAGAAGTTTGAGAAAATATATAATTTTTTTGTATATTTTAACTCGTTTGATATATCACATATGATATAATACTAATTAGTAACTAGTGGAGTCGAAGACCGAACATGTTGTCGTAAAAGGGACATACATGTTATTTTTCAGTGCAAAAAATAATGAATCTTTTTATGTATGCCCATTTTACGATAACATGCTGAGTGATCGAACTTACGGATGAGTGTTATGTCACATGTGATATATTAAACGAGTTTCAATATCAATTTTTATTATTGTTGTGGAAAACTAGAAGGGGGGTTGAATAGTTTTGCCGATTTTAAGTTAGTTTTAAAAAGTTTAGATTCGATGTTATGTGAAATCGTATGGATGAAGATAAATTATAGATCTAAGAGTAACGAAAGTAAATAAAGTAAAGCAAGGGAAAGAAATGACACAACCGATTTGAAGTGGTTTGGCTACAAGGACACCTTCCTTGCCCTACTCCACTCCCCGAGTCACCTACTCGAGAGTTCAAGCACTATGTCAACAAACTCCTTCAACTTGGGTGAAAGCATACACAACGTTGCTTACACCTTTTTCTGTACAAAGCAAATACCGAACCGTATACGCTCGAGGACCAAACCAACACGACTATTACACAACAACTATGTGAAATATCAAGTACAAGATTTTTGCTACAGAAATCTTGTGGAGGAACAAATCAATCAAGGACCCCTTGCTTGGATGACTTGTAGTGAGCTCGTGATCTCAGCTTTTAGAGAAGGACCTATATGAGCTCGTGATCTCTCTAAATCAAGTGATCTTTTGTTAAAAGAGAGTAAGACTATATAAGAGATTTAGGAAGAAGAGGGGTGAAGAGAAATGAAGAAATGGCTCTCTATTTATAGGAAAAATCTTGCCAACTTTCCACGGATCCCACCTGATCCATCCCTTAAGGGATCCGCTTTAGTGTAAAGCTAGGGATCCATGGGACGCCTCTTCTGCCCATGGGTTTTTTGGTTATGGGTCATGGGTCATGGTTATGGGTTGGTCCATGGGTATTTCATTAGATACAATGTATCTAATAGATGCAATGCATCTAGTCAAATGGGTATAGGTCAATACCATAGGTTATGGATATGCTAGTATTTACCATGGGTTGTGATTTTTACCCATCCTAATAAACTATTACAACAATTTGTATTAAATGACTATATGTAAATGCTTTCTAAATCAAAAATACTTACTTGTTTTTATGTTTTATGTGACCTTATTGTGTTAAAAACTTTTACTTTCTATGATAATGCATTCCTATTTGTTTCTATGATTTTGTTAGGTCACAAGTTTTACCACACAAGCTTATAAGAAAGATAGAGAGGCGATTGAACAAGTATCCAAACTCACACACACACCTATATAGAGTATAAACGGTTTATGCAAGAGAGTAGTGAAAAGAAAACTTAAACAACCAACCTTCAAATGAAGGTTTACATAAGGTATTTATAGGAGGAAAGCTAGGGCAACACTCCTAGTTCCCTTCCCTTTCCTTATGGGCTAGGCCTAGGCTTATGGGCCTTCTACATAAGCTTAAGGCTAATAACAAACATAAAGGCCATAATAAGCTAACTATTACATATGAGTAACTAACACTTGAATAAGGTTTAGGAGTGATTCCAACAATCTCCCTCAAGTGTTATTACATATGAGTAACAAACACTCAAGTGTTGGTGATGAAAACGGTGAAGGCGTTGATGTAATAGTAGCTTTGACGCCTTCCTCGACATTCTTCTTTCTGGTGAGAAGAATTGCCTTGATTTGAACAATCTCCCAGTGTAGAGAGATAGTTTACTTTGAACGGTTATGCTTTGACGCCATCTTTAACTTTGTTCTTTGATCATTGTTCTTTGTGGTGAAAGTGATAGTATGTTGTTGTTCGCATCAAGTTCCGCCTCAGTCCGCTTCGCTACAAGTGTTCCACGCCATTCTTCAACATGCTCACACGCCCTTTGACGCTTGGAATTCAAGATCGATGGAGTTCTTTAAGTCTTTAACTTTGTAGATTCTCTGATTGACGAAGAATCATTCGATTGTGTTGCTTTTGAATAGAACTTCCATTAGTGATGATGTTGGCGTGAGCATGAGAAGAATCAGACGATCATTCCGCCCCAGAGCTTCCATAAGAAGAAAACATTTAAACGGTTAGTAATAAGCGGATTCCGCACTTACAAGTTTGAACTTCGAGAGTGTTAACAAAATAGTGTGAAAACACAACTCTAATTCTTACAAAGGCCGCTCCTGAATCGGAGTCCCACAAGTGAGATAACACGATGTACGGTACACCTACGATTCGATGAGTCGCCGAGGTACATCAAGCATCACCTCACGATCAGACCGCTTGAGACCACTAAGCGCTAATCCACGGGAGTTGCCGGTTTACCGCCGTCGTGGTCGTTTGATGTTGACCCGGCAGAGTTTCCATTCAATCACTGAGGATCACAAATGTGAACCTCTCATAAATGTTCTCGACATATTGCTAAGATCTGTGAAGGACTCGATATGAACCACCGATAACCTTATTGTAGATCATCAAGTGATTAAATGTCAAGTGTACCTAAGAGATCTTTTGATGAATCTCGTGGCTCTAGACTCAATAGTGCGCTTTTGGTTTTCCCGAAGGAGACTAGGGAGAGGGTCTCCTTCTTCAATACCAGCAACCTCTAGGAGAAAGCCGATAGTTTACGAGGGTTCCCTCGTGAGAATGAAACAAGCTTCTGTTAAGAGAAACTTGAGTGGATAAGAAGGTTTAGTGCATGCGTCACGGGTCCATGACGACTTTTAATCTTCAATACCGTCACTAAGTGACAACCAAGAGCATATGAATTGAACCCTGTTCCGCCTCTAAGTTGAATAATCTGGAGGGCTATTTCTTTTCACCCTTTTCTTTGCATTTCTTTTAATTCTTCAACTCCTTCTTTCTCCGATTCTCATTTTCTCCTTTTTACAATCATACCTAAGGACTTCTAAATACTAACTATTTGTGGTGTCCTTGGGTAGATCCTCCGCTCAGCGGATCATAGGACGTTTATTCCTAACCTTAGTCACCTTATAACTCCATGACTAACCTATGTTGCCATAAAACCATTGATGTGAAAAATCTCTCAAAGTGTTTATGAATGAAAACATTTTAGTACCATTGTTGAGATAAGATTTTGCATAAATACTTCCCCTCCACATGTGCTTAAGAGTTTTAACGGTTAAAATGCACAATGAGGAAAGAGCGCGCATTTTTTGAATTGATTAACTCAAGATAGACATTCCCCCGCGAGACACGGTTACGTGGCATAGTTAAAGAGTTGCATTGTCGGCTTTTAGGTGACAACTAGCTCTAATAACTACCTTGAAGGTGTAGACAATCCTCGAAGGTCGTCAAACCCGCCGAGTTCATGTCTATCAAGAGTTTCTAATGGTACATTCTACTCGCACAAGTCCTTTGCGAGACACGCTTACATCACTAGCTTAACTAGCTTGAAATTATTACCCGCCCAGACAAGTCTTTTCGAAGTTACTAACAGCTTAAGCATCACAATTTGGTTAAGTCCACAAAGATTCATTTGCATTTTACATAACATATTTCTTATCACACATTTTCTCCCCTCAAAAATGGCATATTAAAGTGTTATTTTTGAAACGTTTGAGAATAAATATGACCATTTCGAAAGTGTTGGGAAGAATGACCACGTGAACAATTTTGAACAAAGTTTTAACTCAAGTACTCCCCTCAACAAGTGATATAAACGGTTGAGGTTTTGAAAATCATAAGGGAAAGTACTTGTTCTTTTGAGCAAAACCTTGAAAAGTGAAAGGTTTGATAGGTTTTACTCAAAAGTAAGAAGCTTTCGCCCCTTTTATAAGGATTGTGGCAATCCGGCGCACTACGTGGTCCTTTATTTACAAGTACGGGTTGTACATTGTAATGTGTGCACAAGCCATTGACATAATTAATCAAACATCCAAAATTATATGAAGAAAACAATTCAAGGGGTACCGTGAAGTGCGTTGATGTTCCCGTGAGTGTGCAATGTATGCTGAAAGCCGTTATGTTTCTCCGGTCGACCACCAACATAACTCTCCAATCGCCTCGAATCGATCCCTTCAAACAACCGCTCATCAATCATTGTGATGATCCGCCTCACATCCCTCCTTTCCCCGAGAATTCCAGCTTAGGAGACCCAATTTTCTCGGCGATATCCTTCAACCTCGTATGCCAATCCATCCCTAACCAGCTTCAAAGTATGATCCCCTAACTTGTGGAGTTCGCTACACGCCATTAAGCAGTTTCTTTGAAGTTCACTACGGTAAACAACGCCAAAGGTTTGCCGATGAGTGTCTATTGAGATAGCTGGTTGATATCGGGAAGATCAAGCTTTGGAGGAGTGAAGTTGACACGCTGCTCCGATAAGATTCAATGTACCACCGGAGATCTTCTACACGTTCCTTGATGACAATCCGTCTTATGAAGATGAGAAGTGACTTGATAAATTCACGCTTGTATCGCTAGCTTGAGAATTGTCTCATGCACCTCGCACTTGGCAAGGTACATGTCTTCGATGTCATTGAGAGACAAATTCTCAAAGTCACCTTCAGAGAAAGCATAGTCCCGTTCATCTTGTCGCTTGACTACGATCTTCTTTAGGAATGTGTAGTCCCACTTAGACGAAAGGTCAACGTGTATGATGGCAACGATATCTTTAGAACTATGCACGCATGTTGAGACTTCAACCCGCCTTCTATAGTAGATTCGTCGGCGCTCGCCGCTGATGAATCCCATACAATGCATCTCGGTTGTATGCTTCCACTATGTTGGAGAACAAGTGATTGGCACGTTCCTCAATGGCTATGCGCTTTGAGTAGACAAATGGCCGAATGGAAGTGTCAATGATGTAGCATATTTTCTTGAATCATCGCCACCATGTAGAAGAAAATCCAAGTCTTTGTTGAAGAAATATCTGAAAGGAATCCTTGGTTCACCTGGTTGGCCAATTGTTGGTAGAGGTTTGGTCCAATCGGTGTAGTATGGAGGGTTGTCCCTTTGTGTGAAGTCAATGTTTGCTTCCGGTTTGAGCCAATCCATGTTGTTAGACATAGCTCGAGCAATGTTTTCAAGGTGATATTCGACCTCGAGGGCACTTTCGAGCTCGTTTTAGAAGTTGAAATGCTTCATTCTTGATTCGCTTCAACCGATTTCGCCATTTTCTTCACATGGAACTTTTCTTGCAAATTTTGCATGCTCCAATGTAGAACCGCTCTACCAAATTCTCGACCTTCTTCGTGGTAGGGAGTGTTGTTTACAAGATTAGCAAACCATTCAAATTCCTCTGTTTTATCGTCATCTAGCCATGATACGACGCAGCTTGAGGCGCCTTCTTCTTCTTTTTCAAGGCCTAGATGATGATTCGGTTTCGAACTTGTTTGGGAGAGGTGGGTTGTTGTAGGGGCTCAAGGACCTCTTCATCGCCACCACCCGTATACTCAAAGTGATCATCGGTTTTCTCGAGTCGGGGTGGTAACTCGAATCGCCCCGAGGTTTTTCAAGAGAAGAACGAGGAGGAGATTTTTGTTGAACAGAGGCCCGCTAGTGAGGAGGTTGCATCAAAGAAGATTCACCGATCGCTTCCGACGCTTAGGTGCGTAGTCTTTATCCTTATCCTTGTCTTCATCGCCTCTAGGACGCTTAGACTTTTCACTTCAAATCTACAAGCTTCTTGAAGTTGGTAGTCCAAAGAATGCTTGAAACAATTTTCCTTCATCGTAAGTAAATGTCCCGCATCGTGCGCATATTTGTGTAACAAGCTTGGCCACCAATTCATTATCCGAGAAAACTATCGGATCGGTTGGATTGATTGTGACGGTTAAGGGCGTTGATCGAATAGTTTGCTTGGCGATCCGCATAAGATTTGGATAAAGTTGTTTGGTGAACAACTCCTTTGTGACTTTAGGAACGCATCTCCGAAGGTACTTTTTCGTGTAGCCTTCATCATTTCGCTCAGCCTCTTGACGGTGATTTTTCATGAATTACTGAACAAACTTCCTTTCTCCTTTTATCTTTTCATGCTCGTCATACATATGTTGTATGTGATCAAAGAAAGAAATTTAGCTTTTGTTGAGCACGCTTTTCTTTCGACTTGTTTGACACTTTGGTAATCCGCTTCATGAGCTTGAGAAATTCAAGATTTAGATGGTTTCTTCACGGATTTGGATGATGATTTGGTTGACTTCTTTGATGGTGGTGGTGAGGAGTGAGAAGACGAATCAGATGATGAAGAGATATGAGGAGACTCGATCCTTCTGAGGTTCGAGGTTTCTTCCTTTGATCGCGCGAGACTATCTAGAAGAAACGTATCATAATCAACATCTTGATCTTTTTCGGACTTCTCGCCTTCCTCAAACTCATATTCTATAGTATCCTCCACAAGCTTTTGTTGTTGCACAAGAGTGGTGGCACCAGCTCCCTTTTCGGGTTGATTAACCGCATCGAGATGGTTGAGTGGGCAAAGACCACTTGATCCTCCGGGACCACCCATTTGGTCTTTAGCAAATACTTCAGCTTTTTGAAGGTGTCTAACGATATTAAACTTCTTCCTGTATGATATATCCAGTTGCTCTTCTTCTTCATCTAAGCTTTCATCATACGGTACAAGTACGTGAGTCTTCCTTTTCCTTTGTCACCGGTGGACTTGGAGGTTTAGCTAGGAGGTGTTACGCGCATTCGAGTAGGTAATCTCTTCATCCTGTGTCAGCATCTTCGAGCTTTCGCCCACAAGCTTTCTTTGCGTTCGTGTGGGAATAGGTTCAGCCTTCCTTACGGAACAATCCTTTTACGAGGAGGATTCCTTTGGGAAGCTTCCTATAAAGATCATCAGACTTGTAACACTTCCAAAGATCGCTTCTTCTCGTCCTCCGAGTAGGTGTACCGTAAGATTTTTCATCAAGATGACCAACTTTGCCTTCTTTACGCTAACCGATACCTTTTATATGTTTCAAGCTTTTTGATTTCGTGGTTAGAAGGTGATCGTAAAACCGCACCTTGTTTCTTTGTTGACGATTCTTTGATTCTGACAGATAGTATGGGTTCAGCCAATATGTCGTGATTATCTGGGTCATTGAGCCTCATGGGGATGTCTGGATGAAGTCCAAGTGCTCTCGGGATCAACAGTTTGGTGTATCTGACATAGGGAATCTTGGAGCCAAGCTTCTTGTGAAATACATCATGTCCTCCCATATCAGTGCTTCGATTTCAATGTCCTTCTTGTTGATCAATGACCATAAAATTTGCAGTTCCATGAGCTTGGGATGCTCATAGCCACCGCCACGCACTGTGAGACCGATTTGGTGATGATCATGTAGAGTGTTCTCCATGGTTGAGGAATATTCTTCAAGCTCCACGTGAGAGTGCTTAGTAATGATTCTTGAAGCTTGATCATAACCAATATCTATCAAGAATTTCGTGACCGCGCTCTTCAAGAGGGGTAGCAAAGAAGTCGGTTGGAGCGATGTCAGGAATGATGAGAACAGCCCGTAAGTCAGAAGGAGTGATAATGACTTGTTTGTGATTAAGTGTCACATTCATCGCACTTTGACCGCTGATCCTCTCGCATAGAATCCCGTAATTGTTGAATGTAGACCTCGAACTGTGGCGAGTGTGAGAGCATGTTCGTAGGGATGATTCCCGAGAATATCCACAAAGAATCAAGCAGAAGATTCTCGAGCAAGTGAGGGTATCAAAGTCAACCCTAAGGTTGTTCTTTCCAATCTTTCTGATAACCATTGGGAAGATATCAAGAATGGTGAGAATCTCGATGCATCCACATTCATTTGTTCAGCCATGTCGTGATCTCAAATAACATTAGCCAAAAGAACCAACATATCGAAAGACATAGTGTTAGTCAACGGAAGGTCTTATTGTCTAGTTATTGAATGTACAAAGTCAATGATTGTTACGAGTCCTAAGTCACTTGTTTGTTCAATAGTCCAATGACGCCGTGAAATGTTTCGTGAGTTAGTTAACTTTAAGTTTTAAAGTTTATGTTATCACTTATTGTTCACAACATATCAAACGATTAAGTTTATTAGTGACATTATTGGATTCGTGACGTTATGATTAGTTTATTTACAAGTTTGTACACGAAACAATTCATTATGAAGGTCAATCCAGGCTTAAGCGTAGTTTTGGCAAAGTTAAGCGTGAAAGAGATGATATATGCGAGACTAAAGCTTACGCGTAGGATCCTAACTTACGCGTAAGAAATGTTACGCGTAGAAAAGGGGACCTTATGCGTAGGGCTTACGCGTAGGCGTATATATATACCTTACGCGTAAGGCTTACCCGTAAGAGTAGACCTTATGCGTAGAGGTCATCGCTTACGCATATCCTTCACAGATACGCCAGTAGTCCCATTGTAGAACCTTACGCTGTAATAGTTATGCAGAAGATTATTCTTACGCATAAATTGACTACGCGTAGGGTAATCCTTATGCGTAGAGTTGCAAATGACCTTGATTCTGAATTTACGTAGCAAGCCCAAATAAAATCATCATATCATCAATATTCACACATAAATTCATTTTAACAACAAATCATGGCATGAACACTTGTTAAACAGTTACGCGTAGAAAGTCATACGCGTAGGTCAAAACCCTAAGGGTTAAGAATTACGCTAACAATTTCTAGCCATGGATTTGCACCAAACTTTTCTCGTAGGTCTAAGGTGTTGTGAGAGTCTATAACCAAGTATTAACATCCAATACATGGTGAATCAAAAATACCCAAACTTAAGAACTTTAAACCCTAATTCCAAATTGTTAATAATTAGTGTTTCGGGTGGTTATAGAGCATGGATATCATCAATTCAACATCATAAGAACATAACCCAACAATCTTTTTGACCAAAACACTTCACATTTGAAAACACCCAATTCGACTCATAAACCCTAATTTTCAAAAATCATTAATCGTGTTTCGGGTGGGTTTTGATGGTTAAAATGATATCATTGATGTATTTGAAACGTTTTGACACTATCCATTTAACCACAAACACACACACAATGATTGTGTGTTCATACGCTTATGCGTAGAACACATAATCATGTAAAACAATTTTAGTTGGATTTGCATGAAATTAAAACCTTAGCTTAAAACATGTTTTAATCACAAAACACTTACAAATGATGATCAAAAGAACGGATTTCTTGAATGATTCTTAGGCGATGGTTAGGTTTTAGTAATAAATGTGAAGTGATAGTGTTAGGTGGGGTGTTTTATTAAAATAACTTTAACATTTTGACAGTTTTGGTCCCTCCACCTTTTCCTTTTTCAAACAAAGCCATTTAACTTCCATTTTGGTTACCAAACAAAGATTTTAAGAAAGAAACTTGACGACACTCCCCCGCGACTTAAGAAATAATGAAAGGTTATAAATTTAGTCCGAGGAGTGTCATTGTAACCGTAAAATTTACCACCATTTGTTAAAAGAAACAACCGAGATATGATAACATGCAAGTACAAAGATGTTTTGAAACAGTTAGAAGTTTTATTTCTCCCCTCAACACTTGATCGAAAAATATTGAATTTTGAAAGATTATAGTGTTGAGGAAGAAACGTACTTGCAATGTTGAAAGAAAATAGATAGAAGAATATTTTTGTTGTTTTATCGGGTTTTATATTTTTGTATTTTGTTTTTGAAAAATTATTTACAAAAGAGATTTTGGTGTTTGACATGTGTTTTAAGACTGCTTTTAGGAGGTCATCCAATTCCTCTTGAGTCAAACACCTCATACCAATCCGTTGGACCAACTCATTAAACCTAGCGGGAGGCAAGGCTTTGGTGAGAAGATCTGCCAATTGGTATTCTACACCCACAAAATATAATTCAACAAGCACTGCTCCACGTGATCCTTGATGAAATGATATCGAAGATCGATGTGCTTTGATTTCGAGTGTGAATCCGAAGTTGCACGAGATTGCAATGGCACTCGATTGTCGCAAAGACATCGATTCTCAAATACGTAACCATAGTCTTTGAGTTGTGTTCTCATCCAGATGACTTGAGCACAACACGCGACATGGCTACATATTCTCGCTTCGTTGATGACAATGATGTACAATCCTCGCTTCTTCGATTGCCATGACACCGCTTTATCACCAAGAAATTGTAAAGCTCCCGAAGTACTTTTCCGTGAGTCTAAGCATCCTCGCGTGGTCGGCCTCAAAAAGCGATTAGTTCAAAACCAGAATCCTTCGGATACCGGATCCCCAAGTTAATGGTTCCCTTTATGTATCGGAGGATTCTTTTAGCCTCGAGAGGTGGGTTTCAGCTTGGTCGCGATCGATAACGGAGCATAGATAAACGGCAAAGACAATATCAGTCCGCTAGTCGTTAGATACATGAGAGATCCAATAATATTACGGTATTTTGTAGGGTCCACCAATTTCCCATGTAAATCAGCGCCTAGCTTCTTGGTATGAGCCATTGGTGTGGCATAGGTGTCACATGTTTTCATTCCAAATTTGTTTAACAATTCAAGGGCATATTTGGACTGACTCAAGAAAATACCACGGGTGATTGATGAACTTGTAGTCCTAGAAAGAACGTGAGTTCACCCATCATGGACATTTCAAAATTTTTCTTCATTAGTTTTGCAAAAGCGATTGAAAACTTTTTATGTGTAGACCCAAAATGATGTCATCCACGTAAATTTGAACAATTAAGATATGTGCCCCGTGATATTGTATAAAAAGAGTTGGGTCAACCGAACCTTTGGTGAAATTATTAGCAATGAGGAAGGATGATAGCTTATCGCACCATGCCCGAGGAGCTTGTTTGAGACCATACAGAGCTTTGTTCAGTTTGTAGACGTGATTCGAAACTCGGGATCAACGAATCCATCCGGTTGGTCGACATAAACCGCTTTCTTTAAGTTGTCCATTGAGAAACGCAGTTTTGACATCCATCCGATAGACCGTCATATTCATATGAGCCGCGAACGCTAGAAATATCCGAACACCCTCAAGACGAGCAACCGGAGCAAAAGATTCTTCAAAGTCAATACCCTCTTCCCGACGATAACCCTTAGCCACCGACGCGTGACTTATTTCGATAACATTTCCTTCAAAGATCCAATTTGTTTTTCCAAATCCATTTGAGACCAATGACGTAGACTCCTGTTGGTCTTTCAACCAGCTCCCATACTTCAAGACGTTTGAATTGGTTGAGTTCTTCTTGCATGGATTCAATCCAGTTGTCTTTTGTCATTGCGTCTTTGATGTTTTAGGTTCAGATTGGCGAGCTGAGTGCATAAATGCAATGTTCACCGTCTGTGTGAAGACGTTGTCTCGTAACGACCGGTTGATTCGGGTTGCCAATAATGTTTTCCAGAGGATGGTCTTTCGTCCATCTATGTGTGGAGGGTTGATGTTGGTATACATTGTGCGATTCTGAGGATTCAAATGGTTTGTTGAAGATTCGCGACATCCGGTGCGCAGCCTCATTAGCAAACGGGTTAAAAAAACGTATTTGGATCAAAATCTGCAGGTGGGGGTACTTCATTCGAGAACATCATCGCCAGCTTCATCATTGTTGGAAGCGGTTTGTTCAACTGTTGTGGTGGAGTCAACGGTGTAGGTGCATCTTCAACGAGTTGTTGTAGCAGTGTATCGTATAAGAGTATTATCGTTGAGCAAAGGGATACACCCGAGCACGCTTCATCAATATCGGAACAAATGGAGCAAATAACCTTTCCATTTGTTGACGAGTAAGTCGGGGCTTTGTTCACCGATGATGGGGTTTGGGGAAGTTTAAGCGGTTGTGACCGGTTCTAAGTGTTATACTCGTAAGCCATTTCCGTAAGTTCATCGAAATGAGCATGAATCGATTCCATCACCTGTTTTGTACGACGATTCCGATTCGAAACCTTTGGAATTATCACAAGATCCGATAAAGACTCAAATGTCAACTTTGGCTTTGAGCTTTCCAAAGTCATCACGATCATTATTCGGATAGCAAAGAGATCCAAATACATGAAAGTGTTTTAGATTCGGTTTTCTGTTATGGACAAGCTCGAAAGGTGTTTTGTTGTGGCTTTTGTAATCATAGAACGGTTTTGAGTATAGCATGCAGAGATACGCCCATAAGTAATCTGGAAGTTTAGCATTAATTAACATTGTTCTTGCAGCTTCCACTAACGCTCGGTTTCGTCTTTCGACAACTCCGCTTTGTTCCGTGTACGTGCAATAGATGTCCGATGTCAATTCCCACTTTCTCATAGAATTCACGAAGAGTTTGATTAACAAATTCATGCCTTTATCCGTTCGATTAGTCGAACGGTGTTTCGGAGCTGAACTTGTATTTTCGTGAGAAAGGTGATGATCATTTGTGGAGCTTGATCTTTGCTTCAAAGAAAGTAGACCCAAGTCCAACGTGAATAGTCATCAACAATTACTAAGATGTAGCGTTTGCCATTGATCGCTTGCACGCGCATCGGGCCACACAAATCCATGTGAAGAAGATGAAGCACATGCCGAGAGCTGTGTTCCACCTTTGAAGGAAAATGAGCACGAGTGCTTTTGCCTTGTTCACAAGCTGAGCAAAGGTGATCTTTAGAATACCGAAACCGTAGAAGTCCTTCAACTAGTTTGTGTCGAGCAAGGTTGGTGATGGTTTGAAAGTTTAGATGTGAGAGACGACGGTGCCATAGCCAGGATTTTGTTGATGTTGCCTTTGAAAGTAAACATATGGGAGATGAAGCAACCATGTCTTTCATAGAGATAGTGTAGAGACTAGAATTACGCGATCCGGACATAAGGTCATTTCCTTGTAGATCACTTAATGAAACAAGTTTTCTCCCGAAAGCAACCTCCAAATCTCCATCACAAAACCGACCTCAAAACAGATTATGACCGAGGCCTTCCACATAGTAAACCCCGCTAATTTCGATGTTCCCATTGACATAGTCTCCGTAGCCCATGATAGCTGCGAAGTGATCATTCCCTAACCCGACAAAGTGCCAATGAACTTTGCAATAAAGTTTGATAACAGCTTTAAGATTGCTCGTCATGTGTCGGGAACATCCGCTATCAACAATCCAGAGAATGATCAGACACCGTGCATTACACATCTACAATGATGGAATAGAAGTAGATTTGGAACCCGAAATGTTAGAGGGTTCAATAGCAGTTATAGTAGATATACACACATCAATAGCTTTAGGTATCCACTTAAATCCTAGTGTGTTATATATCCATTTCGGCCATCTATAACTACTCTTTGCTTTAGTCTTAGTGAATGCACTAGGTGGTACTACATTCCTAGGAGGTGAAAATGGAGCTACAGGGACAAAGAATGCGCTTCTTAGAATCTAAAGATGGCGGTCTACCAAGCACAGACTTAGAAAGATTAGTGGGCCTAGAGGTATTCCGTTTCTTAGGATTCCTTAAACGAGAGATGATAGCTTTAGCAACACATTTATCATGACAATCGGAATTCATACTTTTACCACAAATAACACAAGGTGCATCGATCAATATCAAAAGTACTTAACGGTTTAGCATTCGTTACATCACTATTTCTATTACATTTGCCGAACGCAATATCTATAGTGGAGGCAACGTGAGTCTTATTCATAGTCCTAGGGTGTTCTTCTACTTTAGCATTCTTGATTGATCTTTTCTTAGGTCGCAACTTCCTATTCTTCGATTGAGTGCTCCTAGGTTGTGAAGTGCGGACGTTTGGAAAAGGCTCAACTATTCTGTTTCAAGAGAAGGAAGCACGTTAACTACTTGTGATTTGGCAGTAGAGATTCTAGGTTCATGAGTACTAAGTGTTACTGGGCTAATCTCTTAATGATGGTTGGCGGAAGTTGTTCATACTTTCCTAACATTTCTCTTAACTTGATGATAGTGTGAATCGATCTTGATTTTCGACCTAACATTTCCAAAGAAAATGCATAACTTCCTTAGTGTGTGCAAGATAATTATCAAGTTCATTTGATGCTTCATCACGAGTCTTTTTGAGTAAATCAAATATGACACCATATTCCTTTTAACTTTTACAAGTTCTTGTTCATATTTTGAGATTTGACACTTAAAAGACACGCTTTGATCATCCAGTTGCTCAATTTTAGGATCAGAAGATTTTGCACGCAATCGGCGATTTTGTGTTGATAAGCAATTTGTTGATCGTGAATATCTTTTTGACACCAATTAAGACGACGAATTGCATTTGAAAGTTCGCTTGACAATCGTTTGTTTTCAACTTTTAAGGACTCGACCAAGCACATTATCGGTGTTCTCAACATTTATCACGATTCAACAAAGATCAGAGATATGATCAAATGCATATGACAAAGAATTCAATAGCACAACATTATGGACATCAACACAGATGACATCTTCCAAGAGTCGATCAACATCTTTTCTCAACAGTTTCTTTTACGTTTAGTATTAGAAATAGATGTTTCGCTTTTCTAAAACGACCTTCATCAATCCAAGTTCCTTATGAAAATCCTTTTCCCAAGCTAATGCACAATTTTTCAAATTTTTAACATTAGGTAAAAGATTTTTCTGAAAAATGTCTCTTTGTTCTCGCGCAGAGGCGATTGAAAATGATCAATTTTGATTTCAGAACGATATTCTATCTCATGTTGTAAAATTTTGAGGTCACCCATGAAGATGTCAAAATATCTAAGAATTTTTCGATTTTCATGTTTTGAATTTACTTCACTGATGGAAGGTAAAGGACCATAAATTTGTGCATAATCCGGTTGGGGATTAACATTAGAAGACTCAGGTGTTTTGATGATAACACTTGGTGTGTTAGAAGAATCCGTTGGTGTGACGAAAGTGACCGCTTTTGAATAGTTAAAAGGTTTGTTGTAAACAACTTTTTCTAATTTTGATCGACTCTCGCCTTCTCGTGATCTAATTCCTCTTGACGATGATATTCAACAACATTCATAATGTAATTATCAACTTTATATTCTGACCGAAACTTCGTGATTTGGTTTGAATATTTTGGTTGAAAGCTTAGGTTTGTAATCAGCAAGATTCGGTCCATATCCATTTGGATTGGGTTTTAAAGTAAACTTTTCAATGGTTGTGACCGACTCGCCATGTTTGTAAACAACAGCTTTAAACTCTTTAAGTTTGTTTTGCAAGCCGATGATTTCTTCAAGATGATCATCTATTCGCTTCGTTGAATGCTTTTTGTATGCAGAGAACTGCTTTTTGACAAGTTAACAACTCAGCCTTAGCTTTTTGATTTTCCAAGGTGAGAGCGTTAATTTGCTTTTTATGTTCATGTTTCAGTTGTTCTATTTCGGATAACAAAGCATTCTTCGAAGCGGCTAGATCACGATCCTGCCTTTCTAAATATTTTTCATTTTGATAAGATTTGGCAAAGGTCGCTTCAAAACCGCTTTCACGTTTTTCTTGAGTTTTGAAAAAGTTGAGTTGCTTTTGTAAACATTCAAAATCCTTGGTTAACAAAGGCATTTTTGCATTTCAAGTCCCGATTAATGGCATGACATTTTTCCACTATGGTTTGTTGGTCTTGTATTAAACGAGCAAAATCTGGATGAGGCAAAGTTCGGCGTGTTCAACGTGAGTCTCAACATGATCATTACTGAGATCCTCAAGTATAACCACGGAGTCAATTTGATTATCAAGGGAAACCGTTGGTCATCTTGATCGTCAAATATAACTACGGGGTCTAGTTGAAAATCGCCGGAATGAGATGTGGATGACTCATTTTGACCATTCTGAGCCTTGCCGGATGCATGTTGGCGAGATATGAGATCGAGATAAATATGGTTTGTTCGGTACCGAGACAAGCCATCGTGTCATACACCGGGCCTGTGTCACTCATGTGTAACTCATGCATATTAGCCATCAACATAACAAATGCATTGGCCCGCAAGTCCTCCATATCATCATCGAGTCGATTTGCCATAAAGCTCTGCTCTTTGTCCGTGAGAGTTCCACCAGCTTCATCCTTAAGAGCCAAAAGAAGAGCCTCTTTGAAATAAGCACTGCCTTAGTCCTTGGCTTTGGGCATGCATTAGCCAGGTGTCCCTTCTCATTGCGGTTGTAGCATCGAAGACCATTCAACCCATTTTGAGCATTTCCCTGTTCCACCACTTGAGCTCGATTGTTATTCCTACCCACAAAGATTAAACCCTTGACCACCGCCCATCTGACGACCATAACCACGATTCTGAACTTCAACTCGCCCATTGTTTACAACAGCTTGATTCCTTGTATTAGATGAGGAACGAATACGGTTGTTGGATTTGTTGGTATAACGGCTAAAGGCATTAGCAATCATAGCAAATCCTTGTTGCAATGCTTCGAACGGATCGGATTCCTCATTATGAAGTGCTTGAGCATTGTTGTTGTAAGGAACCAATTGATTTTGTTGAGGTTGATGTGATTGATCGTTTGGTGGGTTTGAAGCAGCTGGTTGAGTTGCTGGTTGAGGAGAATAATTTTGTTGAGCATATAAGGCAAGTTGTTGATTTTCCGGATGTGTGGGTGGAGCAATTTGAGCACGGAGAATCCTTTCCCTATCAACTTCCTTTTCATGAGGCTTCAAGTAATCGTACAACAATCCGTAGGTAGACTGATGCATGTTTTTAGCTTGACGGAGAAAAATGACATACTTCTCCCATTCAGTACCAAGACTACTTAGGAACTTAGTATTCACCGCAATTCTTGGCATGTGGATGTTGTGTTTATCCAAATCATTGATGATGTCTGAAAATCGGTGATGATAGGACTCGAGTGTCTCTCCGGGTTCAATCATGAAGTGTTCATAAGCCAAGTAAATTTTGGATTCCAAATCTTCCCGATTGAGTACAGATCCTTCCATAAGAAGACGAATATGATCCCACATTTTCTTTGCGGTCTTTTGAGCATCAACACTACGAAGAATTAGGTTTGGTAATCCTAGGAGGATATATTCCATTGCAAGCTCATCTCCTTCATAGTGTAGAAGTTCTTGAGGATTCAAGTCTCGCAACGTAGCAATGTTCGTTTGTTCATCTCTTGGTGGAATGGCATTTGGATCTCCGGTACAATGACAAGTAGGCATCTCAAAAGGACCTTCCAAGATAACCTTCTTTAAGAACTTTCCATGTGGCTTCTTTAGATCACAAAATCTAAAGAACCTTATCACCCATTGATCGTAGTTTCCTGGAGTGAGCATTGAGGTCTATCAAGTGATCCAGCCTCATGAATTGATTGTTGGCCGCTTAAAGTTTCAAACATCTTTGCAAACCAAGTGGGTTCCCTCATAGTGATCCTTGATGGATGTTGATTAAAGTCATTTGTGTATGGTTGAGCTTGAAGACTTGGTGGTGGTTGAACCATTTGAGGTTGTGGATTTGCAGAAGTTGTGGAGTATGTTGTTGGTTAAATTGTTGTTGATAAATTGCTTGTTGTTGATTCCATTGTTGATGTTGTGGAGTTAGTTGTTGTTGACGCTGAGGATGAGGATAAGTGTAAGGGAAATAGTTAGAGTATGGTGGTTGTGACATGTTGATAAACTTGTGTTGGTAAAATGGATCTTTGTAGTCGAATGAACCTTTGTTGATGAAGTATCCTTAGGCGAGAAAAGACAAAACCAAGTAGCACTTATGCGTAAAAACACCAAAGTTACGCGTAACAATGAGGAGTTACGCATAGGATTTAGCTTACGCGTAAGTAGGAAAAGACACTAAAGTTAGGCGTAGACAAAAGTTAAGCGTAGAAAGTTAGGCGTAGGATTTTCTTATGCGTAAGACAAGGCTTAGGCGTAAGAAAGATCTTAGGCGTAGGATTTCTACGCCTAAGCTTATGCTTATGCGTAATTTTAGGGTTTTGTCCAAATGATCTTTTACACTATCACGGTGCAAAAGATATCCAAAGTCGACGTATTTTCAGACTTATCCAAGTAAGAAAACACGGAATAAACCACAAAAATGAAGATCAAACCAAGGATAATCTTACGCGTAATTTTAGGGTTTCAATACGCTTAGGATTACTCGTAATTTTGATTTTGCCCAAAGATGTTTCTAAACCAGTTTTTGTGTGATGAAATAGCTTCAATAACACCAAAATAACACAAAAGTGTGAAACTTGATGATCCAAAGCACTCAAAACTTATGTAGAATGACACCCATGAATAAAAACTAGTTCAAAAACAATGATCCACGCATAAAGTTTGAAACTTTTTGCCAAAACAAGTATTTTAACACCTTAAAACGTTGAAAGTACAAGAATCTTGGATTAAAAGTGTAAAAACAAGTTTTTAAGAGAGCTAAAGAATGCGTTATCTTTACGCGTAAGACCCAAAACCAAAAACTTCAAAAACAAACGTGTACACCCAACTATTTGGCGATTGATACCACTGTTAGGTCACAAGGTTTACCACACAAGCTTATATGAAAGATAGAGAGGCGATTGAACAAGTATCCAAACACACACACACGATATAGAGTATACGGTTATGCGAAGAGAGTGAGTGAAAAGAAAACTTGAACAACCAACCTTCAAATGAAGGTTTACAAGGGTATTTATAGGAGGGAAGCTAGGGCAACACTCCTAGTTCCCTTCCTTTCCTTATTGGGCTAGGCCTAGGCTTATGGGCCTTCTACATAAGCCTAAGGCTAATAGCAAACATAAAGGCCATAATAAGCTAACTATTACATATGAGTAACTAACACTTGAATAAGGTTTAGGAGTGATTCCAACAACCACCTATCAAGCATTACTGCAGACCCTTACTAATCATGGAAGATGAGTTTACACAAGCATGGCCGACTTGCAACCCCTTTCGTGAGTATTGCAACGGAAGGGGCAATGTGAAGAACGAAGTTTGGATATGCTCACATGAATCGGGAAGACATGACGTTGATTTTGGGGACCTATCATTCAGAGATTGGTACTCAATAAGGTTCAGTGACGCGATAATTAATTTGGTCTTATTGAGAAATCTAGAGCGCAAATATGAAAAACCTATTCTTCAAGGAAAGACCATTAAGCCTCACAACGATATTTCTTCTAGCAACAACGATGACGAAGGAACTCAAAGTCATTGGTGTAAGCGAATTAAAACCAGCGGAAATGTTTGGGCATCCTGCAACCCTTTTGATTATGAATGTGACGGGGGAAGCAACATTGAGAGAGCTGGAGAAGACGAGTTCCTATGGACCTCAATTAATGACTCGGAAATAACAGAATTTCCTTTGCCAGACGATTTAGGATTCGACAATTGGGTCAAAATCAAATACGGAAAAATAGACGGGCTAACTAAGGAGAAAATCTGGAATGGGTGTATGAGTAAAGATCAACCAAACAACGAAGTACCAAATGTAGTATCGGATAATGACACCGAGGATTCATCAAGGAAGAAAAAAGAAGAATGCAAACAAGTGCTACTAGAAAATTTACTCGACGATAAACCTCTTAAAGATACCGATTTCGACGATGATGATTTTGATTACATCGAACTACAAGGTGAAGATTGTTAATACAAAAAAGTTGCAAAAACGTTTATTTATATTTTATGATCTTCTAATGTTTTGTCGATAACAAACGTAAAATCATTTTAACGAAACAAAGAAAATACGTAAATAGTTTGAGTTAAATAGTTTTCTAACACATTTACGTTTTCACATAAAACACTAAAACAAGCATAAGTGTTTTTATGATTTAGATATATATGTACAACAACTAATGTTTACATATTGGGTTAGCACATACTTATCTAAGTATGCACTAAAATGGGTAAAAACAAGTAAATACTAAAAATGGGTAAAAACATGTTAAATACTAAAATGGGTAAAAACTAGCAAATGGTATTGACCCACAACCCATGGTTTTATATATACCACGTACTTAACCAAGTTCATTGTATCTTGATAGAAAACCATGGATCAACCCATAACCCATGACCCATGACCCATAACCAAAATTACCCATGGGCAAAGAGGAGTGTTCCACGGATCGCTAGCTTTGTGCTAGTCGGATCCCTTGTGGAAGGGATCCGTGGGATCCGAGAGAGAATTTTCTCTATATATAGTGAGCCATTTCTTTCCTTTTAGCTCACCACTTCACATATACTCTCTCCAAGTTTTTAGATCTCTCTAACCTCAGATCCAAGAGATCTATGTAGTTTGTCTTTTGTTTTTGTGTGATCTTCTAGGTTCCTCTTAAAGGAGAGATCACCACTTCTTGAAGACGTGCAAGCTCAAGTCCATGAGTTGCCATGCTTCGTCATCATCAAGACAACTAAGGTTCACTTGTTGATAGTTCTTCCTTTCTCCATAGATGTTGGGTTGAAGGCATTAGTGAAGAATGCTGAAAGTGTCAAGACGAAAGCATTAGTGAAAGGTGCTTATCGATGGTGTCAAGAGCATTAGTGAATAATGCTATAGGTGTCAAGACGAAGGCATTAGTGAAGGGTGCCAAGCGTTGTATCAAAGGCATTAGTGAAGGATGCCGAAGAATCAAATCAAGTAGCATTTGGGAAGAATGCCTAGGTCGTATAATCGATGAGGTGCATCGTTATACATATAATTATTTGTTTATTTACAAGGATGGTGATATCCTTCATGGTTTTGTAACAAGGAGTAGATCTCCTTGAGATTAGGTGGTGTGTCGTGAAGGGTAGTAGTTCCTCCATAATGGAACTAGGTGCTTAGCCTAGTACCTAATAAAGGGTAGGCGACGTTGTGATAGGATTAGTTCTCCTAAGGTGTGAAAGAACTTGGTGGTTAGCCTCGCACTGTATAAAGGGTAGGCGACGTTGTGTTAGGTGTGGTTCGCCTTGGTGTGAAAGAACTCGGTATTTAGCTTTGTACCGGAAAAGGTTAAGCGACGTTGTGAAGGCTTCTCCGCCATAAGGAGATTGGTGTAGTGCTTACGAACTCGAGTAGGTGACTCGGGGAGTGGAGTAGGGCAAGGAAGGTGTCCTTGTAGCGAACCACTATAAATACTTGTGTCGTGGTGATGTGCTTCTTACTCTTTATCTTTCATTACACGTTTATATATCTATCTATCAACGTCCAAATAGATTGACATAAGTCGATCTAAATATTTAAAAGGAAGTTTTAAATTGGTAAAACTATTCAACCCCCTTCTAGTTTTCCACAATTGGCATCAGAGCGTCGTTACCAAGTTTCTTAAAGTATGTTGTACTTTAAAGACTTGATACGATCCATGTATGTTTGAAAACTACAAAGAAGGATTTTTTTTTTCTTTTAAATCAATTTGTTGGACATTGATAGATGATTCTAACAACTTTTGCTCTTAAGAAATCTTCATGCTAGAATCTCTCCAAAATCTTCATTCAAAGAATAATGAAGTCAACATTCAAGGAAGGATCTAAAAAGTAATCACAACTTTCGTACACCAAGTACAAAGGATTACTTTAAAAGCTCATGAAGTATCTTTGGTATTATGCCAAACCAAGAAGCATAAAGGTATGTTTTACTTTTTATTAGATAGGTTACATGAGTTCAATTTATTTTCAAAAGTTTTTTTTTTTAATATCACTAACATCGTTAGAAGTATCTTTCGTCACCTTTCCGTCTTTTTCATCATCGGGAATAATACTCCTTTTTGATTCGTCAAACTAACGCCGTCATCACATATGAACCCTCGATATGTGATTCATCAAAAGCCGTCATCAAAAAACAATCTTCATCTAATACTTCCGAACTATTTTTTTTTGCAAGCTAATTTATAAACCTACTACAAAAATAATGCCAAACAACTCCTTTTCTGTCCACAGTAGCAGGATCCCTCTATTTGTACTAGTCGGATCCCAAACATAAAGGATCCGGGGGAACCGTGGAACAGAACTCAGCTATACGCTTTCAAAAATTCACCACTGATTGTTTTTCCCTCTATTCACACAACACAAAAATGAATACACCACTGATTTCATTCTCATTGGATTCCATTATCTCAAGTATTCCTTCCTAGAACACCATTGTAAGTAATTACATTAACTTGTTCTAATTCTCATCATCCTAATTCTAGGATTTATGGTTTCACAAATCTCTAATCAATTATTTTAATTAAGGTTTTCAAAATTAATCATGAAAAGGGGCTTTTAACATAACTAAGATCACATTGTGTTCACAACATTTTTAATACAAATCAAAACCATAAACCCATCACAACTAATTTTACCTAATTGGAAAATTTGTGTTTTTAGGACCAACCATGCCTAAAGCTACTCAACAAGATCATCATGACACCGTCCATTACCTTACTCATTACTAT
>OU343223.1:285452461-285592471 GCA_910596185.1 Chrysanthemum makinoi | reverse complement strand
GGCAAGAGGTTTCGAGGAAGAAACATACAGCCCAAAGAAGACGATGTTGCCGTAAATTTCCACTCGATATATGTCACGAATTTCCCCAATTTGTTCTCTGCCAAAGATCTTTTCCAAATATGCAAAGTATATGGTCACGTTGTGGATTCTTATATCTCGCTTAAGAAATCGGTTGTAAGAGATTCGGTTTTGTTCGATTCATTAATGTGTTTAGTGTTGAAAGATTGGTAAGCAATCGCGCGATTTGGGTTGGCGCTTTAAACTTTATGCAAATGCGCTCGGTTCCATAGACCTCCTCTCAAGGTTAATGTACCATTCCGTTGTCAAAGATACTTCCCTCAAAACTACTAGTAATAATGCGGGGTCAATTTTGATATCAAATCGTATGTGCATGTGGTTAATGGTTCCCAACTGACTATGGATGATAACTCGCCTCCGCCATTGTTTTGGACAAGGGTTGTTTAAATGAAAGTGATTTGAATAATTCGATAATGGGTAGAGTGAAGGAATTTGCTTCGTTGTCTAATCTCAAGAAGGCTCTCACCAACGAAGGTTTTGTTGACTTTAATATTCGATACTTGGGTGAACTATGGGTTATGTTGGACTTTGTATCCTCGGATTCTAAAAAATTATTCCTTTGCAACCTTGGAGTTAGCTCATGGTTCTCATCATCGAAAAGACGATCTCTCCGATTTCATGCCCGAGGGTAGAATTGTATGGATGGACATTGAGGAATCCCACTCAAATTTCGACACAACACATTCAAGCTGATCACGCCAAATGGGGCGCTCTCCTGACTCGATGACCGTGGAGACACACATATATTCACTCCAAATGTATGTGTCTTATTACAAAGTCGGTTAAGAAAATTTTCAGAGAACTTCAAAATCATCTTTCAAGGGAAGATATTTTGGATTCGTATAATGAAGTTCCGTGTTGGGTTCTCGATTTCTTGCATGATATGGATGAAGACGACCATATTGATTCTAAAGGTAATGATTCTATTAATCATGATGACTTTCAAGGTGATGTCCCTAAAACAGAGTTTGAATTGAGAAGCAAAGTAATGATATACCTGTAGAACATATCGGGTCGACCAACCCACTTCGAAGACCCGCTTGGTTTGTACCCGCTGATCAACAATAGGGATAACAAAGCGGGGAGGGAAATTCACTGCATCTCCCCAAAACACCAACCCGCTTTACTCCTAACACATCCACTAATATTCTCGAACCCCAGTTAATGTGACACTTGCTGATCAGATGGGAATAGGAAAGATTCATCCTAACTTCCTGACATTTCAAAAACCCTCTAACTCGGTGACAAGTGAATCTATCATATGCATGATGGAAGAACTGGTAAAAGTAGGGCATACTATGGGGTATAACATGGATGGTGTGTTAAATAACTTGACGCAAATAATTGAGACTCAAGGAGCGGCGGATGTGGATCAATGAATTTCATGTCTTTAAATATCCAGGCATAACCTAAGGCCAAAAAGACTGGTTAAGGAATTATGTATCGCACAAGGTGAATTTTTTAACTCTTCGGAAACTAGAATGGAGAGCATGGACATTTTACTGTAACAAGTGTTAGGGTAATTTCGGTTTTGATTTTGTTCATAGTGACTCTGTGGCAACCCAGAGGTATTCTTTGTGTGTGGGACGTCAATTCCTTTCGTAAAAGTGGTCATCCTATTTCGGACTCTTTTGTTTTAACTCGGGAGTGGATGAAAAATGGGAAAGAGCTTTATTGTTTCGGATATGCCTCACGACTGAAAGAAAAGCTTTTGTTATGTGAGTATCCTTCATGTAAGTAGTATGTCACACATCGCTGGAAGGGTGAGGTAATTATTATGGGCAATTTTAATGAAGTTAGATTTAAATCGATAGATTTGGCTCCGCGCTTCACGCAAACGGTTCTAACATGTTTAACTCTTTCATTTTTAATGCGGGTTTGAAGGAAGTTCATCTTGGTGGTAGTGCTTTTACTTGGTGCCATAAAACCGCCACAAAGATGAGCAAACTTGACAGGTTCCTTATTTTTGAAAATATTTTTAATACTTGTCCTAACATCACTGCCATTACTTTGGAGCTTTCATCATCGCCCTATCTTACTCCGTGAATCTTATCTCGATTATGGTTCAACTCCTTTCAAATTTTATCATCATTGGTTGGAAATTGAAGGATTTGATAAATTTTGTTGGTTCTCAATGCTATGCTATGTAGTCTTGTGCTTAATTTGAAAACATCTCAAAACAAAAATTAGGAATGGATTAAAGGCAACACAAATGATACGAAGTCGGTAAAGTCAAGCTCAAAAAGAACTCTACGACTTGATTTGGACATTGATAGTGGTGTTCTTCTGGATTTGATTAATAAAAGATCAGAGGTTATTAACAAGCTTCTTGATATTGATAAACTGCAATATATAGAAATGGCCCAAAAGGCCAAAATTAAATGGAGCATAGAAGGAAATGAGAACTCAAGCTTCTTTCACGTATGATGAGCAAAAAACGCAGCCAACTTAATATCCGTGGCATCATGACTGATGGAATTTGGATTGAGGAACCTCTCAAGGTTAAACAAGAATTTTATCATCATTTTAGTACACGCTTTGCCAAACCGATTCCCACCGTGCTCGTCATGATTTTGATTTTCCGAATAAAATTCCCCTGAGAAGCGATTGATTTGGAACGTGCTATCTCCAAAGAGGAAGTTAAACAAGCAGTATGGGATTATGGAATTGACAAATCCCGTCCGACTGGCGGATTTACTTTCGCTCTACTCGGCATTTTGGTCTAGCATTGAAAAAGATGTCTTTGAAGTCACAATTGCTTCTTTAATTGTGGTACCATCCCTAGTGGGTGCAATTCCTCTTTCATCACCTTGATTCCAAAGATTCCAGATGCCAACTTGGTTAAAGATTTTAGACAATCGGCCTCATGGGAGTGTATACAAGATCATTGCTAAGATCTTGTCAAATCGTCTCGTCGATGTTTTGGGTGATATTGTTAATGAGGTGCAATCCGCCTTCATTGCAGACAGACAAATTATTGATGGCCCTTTCATTCTTAACGAGGTGCTCCAATGGTGCAAACGTAAAAAGAAAAAGTCTTTAATTTTCAAGGTTGATTTTAAAAAGCTGTTCGACTAGGTTCGGGATTTTTAGATGACATTATAAAAAATTTGGCTTTGGTGTTAAGTGGTGTAGATGGATCCAATGTCCTTTAACTCCTCGGAGGTCTATTCTCATTAATGGCCTCTATAGATGAATTCCCATTTTTCAAAGGCCTTAAACAAGGCGGCCCTCTTTCTCCGTTCTTATTCATTTTAGTTATGGAATCCCTTCACCTCTCTTTTCAACGTGTGGTGGAAGTAGGTATGTACAAAGGCATTAAATTAAACTCTTCTACGATTCTTACTTATATGTTTTATGCAGACGATGTTGTGTTTGTGGGTCAATGGTGTGAAGGAAACATCACTACTTTAACCCACGTTCTTGATTGTTTCTATCATGCCTCTGTATTGCGGATCAACATGGGTAAAAGTAAAATCATGGGTACCTTAGTGGAGAAGAACATAGTCTCTAATGCCGCGTCTAAACTTGGATGTCTTCTGCTTAAAATTCCATTCTTATATCTTGGTACTAAGGTATGGAGTTCGATGTCTAGAAGTGATGCTTGGGAGGAGGTCATTAACAAGGTAAGTTCTCGTCTCTCCAAATGGAAAATGAAATCTCTATCTATAGCGGAGACTTACCCTCATCAAATCGGTGTTAAGTTCCATTCCTATATTTCATTTGTCTATTTTTAAAGCTCCGATATCGGTTATCAATAAGTCGGAATCTATGCGACATATTTTTTCAATGGTCACGAATCTTTCTCCAAAAGAGCGACATGGACTAAATGGTCTAATGTTTTGGCATCCAAAGTTGAAGGGGGTCTTGGTGTCCCTAGTCTTTTCGCCTTAAATAGGGCTTTAATGCTCAAATGGGTGTGGAGATTTCATGCTCAAGGTTCGCCTTTTGGGCTCGAATTATCAAAGCAATTCATGGGAATAAAGGGCAACCGGATCGGTTATCACTTGTAATCGCTCGTGTTGGTAACACATTGTAAAAGAAATTGACAATCTTCATCAACAAGGTATTAATTTCATGGATTTCATGCACTTAAAGTTAGGTAATGGTACCACCACATCTTTCTGGAACGATCATTGGATTGGTGATAGGCCTCTTAGGGACTTATATCCGCTTAACGCTTTCAAACAATAAGAATGCTACGGTTAATGTCAAACTTGCGGATGATGGATGGAGAACTCGCTTCGCCGCGAAAGCTTAGTGGTGCCGAACTCGCTCAACTTAACGAGCTATCTATATTGGTTTCGATGTCACACGCTCGATTTTGATAGATGGGCTTGGTATTTAGAAGGGCTGGGAATTTTCGTGGCCTCTATTCAAAAAGCGATTGATGGTAAAAGATTTTCTAAGGTTTCCTCTAAGACTCGCTGGATCAAATCAGTCCTCATTAAGGTTAATGTCCTTGCTTGGAAAGTGAAGCTTGAAGGCCTTCCAACGCTTCTTAACATTTATCGCCGAGGTATTATGATCGAATCCATCATTTGCCCCATTTGTGATAAGCGAGTGGAATCCTCCAACCATTTGTTTTTCATGTGCAATCTGGCTTCTAATCTTTCTCATATGATCTCGCAGGTGGATATCCCGCAAGCTGAAGGTACCTCCTATGATGTTTGGTGTGAGTGGCTTCTA
Source organism: Chrysanthemum makinoi (assembly GCA_910596185.1). Lineage (NCBI taxonomy): Eukaryota > Viridiplantae > Streptophyta > Magnoliopsida > Asterales > Asteraceae > Chrysanthemum > Chrysanthemum makinoi. Next base: position 285,587,704 of record OU343223.1, on the reverse strand, counting down.
TCGTTACGTCTTCAGTTGAAACACAAATTTATCCTCGAGGGCATTTTCTATGTTATGTGGTGGCACGCTTGGTCATTGTAATAAACTTTTTGAGCCCTGCAAAACCCATGAAGGCAATAATTTTTGATGACATTGTTTCTAGATCATTTTATTGGTGCAAGTATCGATGTAAAACTTCGTCTAGTTGGAACGATTGGCTAAAACCCATTATCTTGTAATCTCTTTAATTCTAGCACCTTGCCAGTTTTCTTTTTAAATAAATTGCCGCTTTTAAAAAAAAAAAAAATCATATCGATTATTTCTAGTACGTTTGTTTTCTTCATTACCATTGCTTTAATGTTATATTATTTCAATCTTTTTTCAAGGAAGTCAAATAATTATATTGAACTAAAACAACCAAGAAAATTTCTGTATAATTAATTCACTAATTCTAGTTATTTGCGAGTTAATTACACACGATGGAGGTTATTATTGTACTTAGCGTTTTTTATACAATTAGGTTATTGAACTAGTTTTTATTCATGTAAATCATAAAACGTATGAAAAGTGATATATGGGTCGTTCAACTTATAGAAACAATACATATAGATTATTAAATCTAAATATGAACATTACAAAAAAAAATAGTTGATTTTACACATTTTATTTTTACATTATTGAAAAATGTGTAAAATTTTATTAGTTTATTAACATTTAATGATGTGTAAAAATTGACTACATTAATAAGTTTGGAAAAAAATTGCAAAACAATAAATTTTCACATTCATAGTTGTATAAAAAAATTTCACACTTTTAAGTCTTAAAAATTATAAGATTTCTCCACACTTTATTTGTAATAATCGAAACTCTCAACACTTTGAGGAAGTGTGTAGAATTTGAGGGTTACAAATGACCTCTACACATATAAGGCTAGACGCAAATGGTCGAATAAAATCTGGTTGGGCAACTTTTTTTCCTCCCTCGACCGATGTTAACATCTGGCCATGACCTAATGCGACATCGGTTGTGGTAAAAATAAATCATATCGGTTCAAATTTCAATCAAGTTTTGACACACTTTCCATGCAATTTGACCGTTGGGGTTTCAAAAAAAACTTACCGTTTGTCATTCAAACTAAAAAAAATTTTTTTAACAATTTTACCACTCTATAAATAGTTAAATACCAACTTTACCTTAAACACAATTCACCACTCACCATTTCTCATTTATATTCATTTCAATCTAATTCTCATCCAAGTTCAAAATGTCAAAGAAAAATACCCCAGCATAAAAAAACCGACGATCCCGACTACCACAAAATCAACCGAATATGAATTTCTTGCCTAAAACAACTTCGAAGCAATCCGGCATAACACCACAACAAAACCGCCTATTCGCTTTCATCCACAAAGTTTGAATATCAATCACAACTGCCCAACCAAATCAAAGGCAAAACCCGTTTTACATTAGCCGTCTTTTGTCCCAATCGCAACGCCCTTACACCGACACCCAGCAAGAACCTGGGTCGCCGTACATCCAAACATGGACTTCATTTATCCTTCTCAACCGACAACCTTATTCCCCGATCAGTACTAATCTTGACATGAATTTGAAGATTATATGACGGAGTATCCTACTAACAAAACTACCAAAGTCAAGATGCTTCGATGGGCCAGGTTCTGTAATCTGCCGGGCACTCACCGCTTCGTACCATGATTCCATTCCCGTTGAAGATTCGATGATGAAAAACCGCTCACTGAAGAAATTTCCCCATCAAACCAAAGCGGCCATCAAGGCGCTTCAAAGGCCAGGACAAAAGCAAGAAGCCCGAAACAAGCGGGAAAGCCAAGAAGTCCTTGGAGCCATGGACAAAGACGGAAGAGGTCGCTGAAGCTTGGGTTTATGTGTTCGAAAACTCGGCGAGAGGAAACCTGAACCGCTTCAGTTTTGGGAGTTAGTGGTAGACTACTTTAAAAAAGAAATTGGCTCGCACCGAACCTATGACTCCATCACTACCAAATGGAAGAGTAGGATTCGTAATGGGGTTGGTAATTATTGTGCTATCATGGAGAATATCAAGAATAACCATGGAAGGGGTGAGAATGATATGTATTTACACTTTCAAAAGCTCTTAGAGAATACCGTATGACGCACGATCATGATTTCACTTTGGAGGAGGTTGAGGTTTTAAAGCGGTCATGCCGCTTGGAAGGACACTGAGATGCCTGGCTTCCAAAGCTAATAGTCGGAAGAAAACAAAGGGTTATACCACTACCTCCTGTTCAACCCAAGCTCGTGATCCTTCGATGTCCAAGATGTCGATGATTCCGATGATAGGGATTAGAGAATCACCACCGACCTAGTGCGTGACAAAGCAAGGAAGACCATCCTCCTCCTCTCATGATGATGATGGACCATCAAAATCATTTCAAAATCGTCCTTCAAGACCAAGAAGCCGTCTGGGGAGAAAGGTAAGAATAAGGAGGGTTTAGAAGATGCTTGGATACGGCTGGAGGAAAAAAGAATTTGGAGATGAAAAGAGAAACTTGAGCTCATGAGGGCTATCAAACGGAGACCGACATAATCTTCTACAACACCCCAATCGACTCAACTTTGACGACGACAACTAAGAATTGATGAAAGTCAAAGCAACAATCAGCCATCACCATTTAGATTATTATTAGTTTAAGTATTGTAATGTTTATTTTAATTTCAGATTATAATGTTTTTTTTAAAATTTCAGTATTGTAATGTTTTTTAATTTTAATTTAATTTTAAATTTAATGTTTAAAATGTTGAAAAAACCCTTTGGGTCCTCGGTCGCGGATCCGGTCATGCCCTGTCAGTAGGAGAAATGACGCGACACCTCGGGACTGGGTCATCTCCATCACGATTGAGACTAGCCTAAGTGTGCAGTTTAAATTTCTTCACAATTAAAAGTGTGAACTTTTTTTAACAACTATAAGTGTAGATAATTTATTGTTTTACATTTTTTTTTCTACACTTATTAATATAACCAATTTCTACACATTATTAAATGCCAAAAAAAACTAATAAAATTTTACACATTTTTGAAAAGTATGAAAAATAATATGTATAATTCACTATTCGTCTCTGATATCGTTGACTTTCGATTTTTAAGCCTTTTTATTAAACTTCGACCATAAATATTTTTATTCAGATAATATAATACTTGATGAAAAATATATGAATAGACGGCTTTTAAATGTATTTTTCATTTGGTATAATTTTCATCAAATATTATATAACACAAATAAAAACATTAGCCAATAAAAGAAAGACTCCAAAAAGTCAAACTGACAATTATTACGACGATGAAAGATTTTTTATAGTGAAAATATGACATTTAGGTTACTTACCTTATCATAAAATATGCATTCAAATGACTCGCATTAACGTTGAAGTTATTAAATAATGACCTAATTGTCACTTGTTATACGTTTAGCGATACAAGTTAACAAAATAAAAGTTTAGCATTTAAAAAACACAAAATTAAGTAACCTACGTGTATACTAATCTTTAGTTAGACATACATGCATCAACTGTTAAAAAGAAAAAGAATAGTACAAGTCCACGAGTATAATATTTGCTTGCTAATCTAGAAAATTGCATTATACTAACATGATCATCTTACACATTGTAGTCTTCTTATATTAAATAATGTTTTGGTTGGGTGAATTCCCAAACGCGTCTTATATTTAGGGCCCGCTTGGGTAATTGTTAAATACATTTTTATATAAAATTATGTAAAATATTTTATAGTTATCTAGTTAGTAATACTTGCGAACACGCATATTTTACATATATTTTTATTATGTATTAATACCGATTTACATTTTGTAATGCACACGCTTGTTTTATATAGTTATAATCATATGTGATTCTTTCAAATGTAAATTTAACACTTACTAAAAGAAATGTTCATTGAAATTATTTAGAAGTGTCACTCTATAAAAATATGATTTAATTCTCGTTGATGACATTATATGGTTAATTTTATGCAACCGAATAATTAACTATGAGATATTTAATTATTATAAAATAGGATGAACGTGTTTTTAATGAAAAAAAAAAGCTATGATCAATTTATCGAATCGCTAGATAATTTGAAGTCTGAGTGTTTAAATAATACATTAAAATAATCTAGAAATTATCTAGTTGGGCTAAGCCCATACTACATAAACATTATACCTAAACATATTATCGACTAACACGCCTACTGTGCTTAGAGATGTCAAAAACCCATACATGATGGGATTGATCCCTAAACTATTTTGACCTAATCCTGAGTTGACCGATGGGGACGGAGGGGGACTTAATCCCGAATTATGAAAACCAGAAATTTGTAAGCGGAACAACATAAATCCCCAAACCCGACCCCAAACATTTGAATGCATAGGTATATAAAAAATATAAGTATACCATACTAGATTTACTTGTATATGTTTGTAAGTATTGGCATATGTATTTATATGCATATGTGATAATTAAAGAATCAAATATCGTTAAAAGTATAAGTACTAGTTACATATTACTCAACTAACGTTTTGTCCGATAAACACATACAATGCACATTATTTTAGAGTAAACCGCAAAATACATCCTCGGCGCTGGTTTACAGCTGAGACTTTACATCCCTCGCTCATAAACTATTCCATTGGCCATTACATTATTCGTTAGCCATTCTACATCCCTGGTCACTAACTATATTAGTTTCTCGCAGTGCTAACCTATACTGCTTTTGGTCTTTTTACTCATACGAGGGATGTATTTTCCAAACTACTTTTTACATATAAGAGGATGTATTTTGCAATTTACTTTTTATACTTTATTTATTTTTTAATTTTATTATTATTATTATTATTAGAGTTAACTATTTATATAAAAAAACATTTTATCGAAAATATTATAAAAAATTCCAAAAATTTTATAAAAATTCCAAAAATTTTATAAAAAAAAATTCAAAAATTTTATAAAAAATTCCAAAAATTTTATAAAAAAATTTATAAAAAATTCCGAAAATTTTATAAAAAAAATTCCAAAAATTTATAAAAAATTCTGAAAATTTTATAAAAAATTCCGAAAATTTTATAAAAAAATTTATTAATAATTCCGAAAATTTTATAAAATATTCCGATAAAATTTTTATAAAACAAATTCTGAAAAACTTTCTTTTAAAATTTTTGTTTTAAATCTCAATAAAAATTTTTTTTAACTTTTTCTTTTTACGGAATTTTAATAAAATTTTCGACAAAATTTTTTTTTTCTTTTATATTACTTTTTGACGGAATTTTTTTATAAAAAAATTTCTACAAACAAATTTCTTTTTTCTGTTTTGAATACTTTTGAAATTTTTATAAAATTTTATGCAAAAAGTATTGAATAAAATATATATTTTTTGAATACTTTTATGCAAAATTTTATAAAAATTCCAAAAAGTATTCAAAACAGAAAGAATTTTTTGTCGAATTTTTATAAAAATTCCGGCCAAAAAGTATTCAACAAGAAAAAGAAAATTTTTTGTAATTTTTATAAATCTGCCTAATAGTATTCAAAAAGAAAAAGAAAATTTTTATAAAAAAATCACAAAAAGTATTCAAAAAAGAAAAAGAATTTTTTTCATTTAAATTTTTTATAAAAATTCAATAATAGGTATTCAAAAAGAAAAAGAAATTTTTTTGTCGAAAATTGTTTATAAAAAATTCCACAATAAGATTCAAAAGAAAAAGAAATTTTTTGTCGAATTTTTTATAAAAATTCGTAGAAAGGAAAAAAGTTTAAAAACAAATTTTAACTAATTTAAAACAAATTTTTTAAAAGAAAGTTTTTTACGGAATTTGTTTTTTATGAAAATTTTTTCGGAATATTTTATAAAATTTTCGGAATTATTAATAAATTTTTTTATAAAATTTTCGGATTTTTTTTATAAAATTTTCAGAATTTTTTATAAAATTTTTGGAATTTTTTTTTATAAAATTTTCGGAATTTTTTATAAAATTTTTGGAATTTTTTTTTATAAAATTTTCAGAATTTTTATAAAACTTTTGGAATTTTTTATAATATTTTCGACAAAATGTTTTTTTTATATAAATAGATAACTCTAATAATAATAATAATAATAATAATAATAATAATAATAATAATAAGAATTAAAAAAATATATATATATATAAAAGTAAATTGCAAAATACATCCCTCTTATATGTAAAAGAGTAGACTGCAAAATACATCCCTCCTATGAAAGAAAAGACCAAAAAAAATGCCATCCAGCTTAGCACTTATTCAAGAAAACTAACAGAGTAGCATGACCGTGGATGTAGAATGGCTAACGCTTTGACTAACGGGGATGTAACTCCAATAGTTTATGACAGAGATGTAAGGTCTCAAAAACTGTAAACCACAGGGATGTATTTTGCAGTTTACTTTATTTTTATATTATATGTGATATTTCAATATTTGCGATACTATAAAGTTGCATCGACACTGTGAGTAACCTAAAAATGTACGATATAGGTTTTTTGTGACATCAGATGCGTCAAATTATTTATGTTTTTTGATTCGTTTGTGCAAATTTTATGTTTATTTCATTAAGCATGAAAAATCCTCGAATCCCCATGGGGATCCTCAACGAAATGACGGATGAAAACTATTCCCCACGTGATGGGGCCGGTGATAAGGATGGAGAGTGAGGAAACGGACGGGAAATGCGATCCCCAAATTTCCTCGCCGGTTGTCATCCTTAGTTAATTCTTAACGCAAAAAGTCATAGTGATAATTCTTGCTTCAAAAATTAATCTACATTGTTGTCTCTCATTGTCTAAGTTACTCCCTCCGTCCCTAAATAAATGTCCACTTTTGACTTTTAAAGTTTTCAGATAACTTCGACCTTAAATATTTTTTATTTATATATAATACTTGATAAAAATTATACCAACTTAAAGTACATTTAAAACACAATTCATTCATATTTCAGACAAGATTATATAAGATAAACACAAATATTTAAGCCAAAGCTAATAAGTAGCACTTGAAAGTCAAACGTGGACATTTATTTAGGGACGGAGGTAATATTTGTTTATGAATTTTGTTGACCTGTCTATAAAATAAGGGGTTTGAATGTAAAAATAAGTAGAAAAACTGCTTGTAACTTAAATAATTAATAAATGAAATAGATTAATTAGAGTAGCTCAACACCTCATAGTCGTCATACGGAGTTAAGGTATGCAAACATTACATATCTCATTCTGTTTACTCTTTCGTATACGAAAATGAGAAAGGATAAAGTGACAATAATAACAATGATAATGATGAGAAGTAATTTTAACAACACATTTCAAATTAAGAAAGAAATTTTGAAGGAAAATGCAACAAATTTTGATGAGATCCAAATATATACTTGCATATTTGTCATATTTGTCATTTTTATTATTTTTCTTATTTGATACTAACTCGTACAAGAATAACTGAATTAGCGTACGTTTTTTTTCTTCTATAAAAATAAAGTTAAAATGAAATTTTTGTTTAACTATTCTTGGGTTCAAATAAGGAAATGATAAAGAAACTTGATCATGTACGTCATAACACGAAGCTTCGTATCCAAGTCTTCTTCGTCCGCTTCCCTTTCTACTCCAGGAGACTCTTTAAAAACCCTCTCACTCATTCTCACAACCTCACACTTCATTCAACGAACAACACACACTAAATAGAAACGTAATATCATTCTTTCATTATCAAATTACCATCAATGGCAAAGGTACATTTTTTTTCAAAATCATTTAGTTCAGTCCTTTTTTTTTTGATAACGTGATCTCAATTTTCGAAATTTATAATTTTTTGCAGCAAAAGATTGTTGTCAGAGTGACGATGGAGACTGACAAGAAATCCCGTAAAGCTTTGAGGATCGCCGTTGGTCTCGATGGTAAGATCACGATTCATAAAATTTCTGTATTGGAAAGTTTTGCAACTTTATTCTAGCTTGTTGTGTGTTTGTCAAAAGTAGCTGTAAAGAGATAGTGAAGATATCAAGAAGACTGCTCACAAATCTTTTTAAAGAAGATTGAAAATTTGAGCATTCCTAAAAAATAGAAATAGGAAAGTTCACCGCTCCTTTGCCAAACGACTACTAAAAATTAAAATGTTCATTGTTCACCGCTCATCGCTCCAAAAAGCTTCACACCGCTCCGTGCCAAACATACCCATAACCTTGAAACAGGGCCGTCTCTTGAATTTCAGTGGCCCCGTGCAATTACCACAAAGAGGCCTCAAACACACACATAATATACATATGTATAAGTAGTGCATGAATTATTGTGCTCAAGCCTTATATCTGGTTCATATATATAATAAGTGCATAAAATTCTCACGTTCCGTACTTGGCCCTATGTAATCGCACCTCGTGCACTCCCCTAAAGCCGGCCCTTCCATGAAATGTTGTTGAGTTACAATAATATTTGAAGAGTAAGTTGCATTAAACTGTAACTTACTATAATTTCAGTATATCTTGTTGTAAAGATTTTATTTATTTTTTATAATAATTTTTTTTTTTTCGTTTTTTGAAAATAATTTACAACCATGTTATTGACATGTAATTTTAAATCGATAAACAGGGGTTGAATCAGCATCTTTCGTCGGATCAGACCAGATAGCAGTGACAGGGGAAGGTATCGACTCGGTCAAACTAGCAACTTTACTAAGGAAAGGTGTAGGACACACGGAGCTGGTGACTGTTGGTAACGTGGAGGAGAAGAAACCCGAGGCGAAGGAATCAAAGCCAGCCGAGGAGATATGGCAAATTAATCCTTACGAATTCTACTATAATAGCTACGGCATGCCGTATTATTATGTTTATTAGATGTGAGAGTTTATAAAATAAAACAGAGTTTAAGAGATCAAGAGTCAAAACTCAAAACAGAGTGAAGGAAACTTTGTTTCCAAATTGTTGTTTAGTTGGCTTCATTACTTTTGATGTATCATAATATTTGATGTAGATATTGTTTGTGTGATACATGGAAAAAATAATTTTTTTTTTGAAAATTATTGTCAAGTTTATATCAGTCTTATGAGTTATGACATCTATCACGTTGTGTTGTTTCACAATATTTGTTGGAAACCGGTAGGAAAACGTTATTGATCAAGTTTGAGATGATTTGAATAACACTTTAGTACTCGTAAATATTATTTGGTGACTATTTAAATAAATAAATACAAAGAGAAATATATCTATTAGATGTATTGGATAAATAAAAAAAAAATTGTGATGGAGATGAAGCGAAGTTAAAGTAGTGTCTTTTTAGGTGATCTTTCTATCATTTTTTATGCAAATTTTAAGGAAGTTCTCATTTCAATTCTATTTATCTTTTTTTAATTTAATTTTTTTTAGAATAGGGACATTGTACAGTGGGAGAATGAGAGTAAAATTATAACTTTAACTTTATTTGCCTTCGATTTTCTAGTTTATTTTAAAAAATTATTTCATTTTTTATTTTTAACATGTGTTTTTTAACCTAACTAGAATAGATATTAGTCGAACACACAACACTTAATTCCATTGGTGAGGTTTAACATTTCCGTTTTCTCTTATGACATAAATCCACCAAATATTGAGTGTGCCGTTAGTATTGTAAACTTTATAACTTAGCCTTTATATCATTTCGAGATCATAGACGAGTAGTGCATTGAGTTTTCTTGGTGCATTTGGGATAGATAGCTCGACAAGGCAATATCTTAGGATATACATCAAAACTGCCCATATGTGTAATATTTTGTGTGTTTATTGATTAGTCACCACAACTTTTTGACCTCGCATGATAAACCCTTTTGTTGCACTCACTTTCTGTGCAAATTACCCCAAGATACACCTTCCGAGCCAATCTTTTATTTCTTAACCCATATTATAAATTGTTTCGTTTACAGCTATTCGTCTTAGCCTATCATGTAGTGTTGATTTTATGATTGGAAAGTTGCCATTTGTCTAAGTTTGAGGTTCGGGTTGAGAGGTTCTGAATCACGCTACATTGAAGACATATTTTTGAAGATCATTAAAGACCCACCATATTCCTCACATATGATTCATCTCAAGTTGTGGGATAACTTATTTATTTTCTTGTATTTTCAGTTGAAAAAATCAAAAAAATAAAATAAAATTATATTCATAGTAGCAGTTTGTTTAATTATTTTATTTGATGATACGAAGTTGGTGACCGACATAACCAACTAGCATTTTGAAAACCAAGTTAGTGTGCACTTACTTATGACATTTACTTATGGCACACTAACTTGTTACATGAAGATCCGCTTTCAAGGCTTTTGAAGCTTGGACTTTTGATGGATCGCGGTGATGATGACTAGATTATAGAATTAAGACTATTTATTTTTTTTTATTTTTTTATTTTACACTGTTAAAATGTGCATCCCATGTCTTTACGCATTCCTTATTGTCCTTTAATCTCATTCTTCGAGCTTAGGTGAGGAAGCGAGCAATCATTAGTGTCTTGGCCATGGATTTGATCATTTATCATTGGTTTTTTCCTCTTCATCGTAGTAATCTAACTCACCCATATCCTTAATAATATATTCACTCAAGATTGCCTTTAAAGATTGTCTTGACCTTAGCTCTAGTGGTGAAGTTTTGTGTAACCGCCAAACTTATGATAAAAACATGCTATCGCCTGCTTATGAGTGATCACCCTGAAATTAAACACTTAGATTAGGGAGAGTATGAGTGTTTTGTTCCCTATTTCGCGAGGTGTTCGGCTTTGTTGATTCTAGCATAGGAAGATTTTTTTCATATCTTCCGAGTTAATTTGGGAGATATCTTTTTAAGAATGATTCTAACAAGGTTTACTTGAGGGAAAGTAGAGTTTAAATGGGGGGATATTTGATAACATCAAATAGCCCTGACATTTTAGTGTCAATTTCCCCTTGAAATGTTCACCATTTGTGTAGTTTTACATGGATATATACTTATTTCATTTTAGGGTATAAATGAGCATTGGAGCGAAGAAACGCGGATTTGGAAGGAAAACTAACAAAGTGATACAAGAGTTTTCTCACTGTGAGACAATTATTGTAGAGACTCATCTCACCTTACCACTAACATTGATTATTCCTACGGCCGTAACTCATTCACAAGGTTATGCCGTAAGTTATTATTTAATGATAAGATCGTCTGAGATATGAGGGTTACTTAAGCGTAACCCTTTACTTCAGGTTACGCCATAACTTAGAAGAAGCTAAAAATACAAGCACTAAATCTGCATATTTCATAATTCATTTACCAAAAAATACAAGGAACGGTTTAGGGCTTTAAAGAGGATGAAATTCACAGCTTCTAACATCTTCTAAGGGAGAATTCACTTCATTATTCAAATAGATTTAGTTATTTCAGATCAATATTTGTATTAAATTCAATGTCTTTCATTATAATTTATAATAATCGAATTTGCCGCATTGTTTAATATGATTGGCTAATTACTTCATGTGTTAGCCTAGTTATAAATTTATCTATGCCATGATTTGTGTTTTCTTGCTTTATAATTGCTTTATGTGCTTACTTTCTTAGCCTTTCGTGGACACCCTTGTTTCGGCATTATTTAAACTAGGTAGTACTTAGAATGCTAGTGTTGATTGACCATTAATAGCTAGCAAGAGAAGTTGAGAGGGGTGGTAAGAATTGATTATAAGACTACCATTTCTTTGTGTGAGAATTGACCATATGATTACCTTCCTAGTGACGATACTTAAGAAATATGGGAACCTCAGAGCGACCATGTCGGTTTAGTGCTTTATGCACTAAAAATAGGTCTAGAAGGTAGCTGGTATGTAATGACTAATAATATATTGCTCGCTTTCTATCGAATCAACACGATAGAATAGGATTAGGCGAATTGACCATAGGAGTCTAGTGACATTTACCCATACATAAAGCGTTAGAAAGCACTTATAAGAAAACTGAATTATGGCATGATAATATTAATAACTAGGTTAGCACATCTTTCTTCTACTGATTGTCTCGTATTTCATTTTATTTCATTTTTATTAGTTTATTACAAATTGAATCATAAACCCCCCTTTTTAGTGAAAATAGGAAACTTAAGTTAGAATCCTCATACATGGCTCTTGGGACGACATCGGTTTTACCGAATACTACACTACATACGACCGATTTCTCTGCCTATTAGTGATTCGGTAGACCATATGTAGACGAGTAATTATAAATATTAAAATCTGGTCTAAAATCAGCATCAATGTGTATCTTTGCCAAGCTTATGATAGAATACTGCCGTGGATCGAAAGCAATTGAGCTTAACTACTTAAATGTTACCACATAGATTAGTTGAGTGATTTGAGTGATTTCATTTTCCTATTTCGTGAGATGTTTGGTTGTGCACTTGAAATTAAATAAATAAATGCTTATATAGAAAAATTCTAGACAAATGTTTAGGATACATTTTAATAAGTTTTATCTAAAGTTTACTTGAGGACAAATAAATTTTAAGTGGGGGGATATTTGATGACATCAAATAATGTCATACTATTAGTATCATTTATCATATGTATAATGCCGAATTGATACTTAATCGTTTACTTTTGTAAATCTCAATTATCATCGAGCAATTGGTGAAAGTTAGCAATAATGGACGGTTTTGAGTAAAATGGATCAAGTTCAAGAAAGTCCACAAAATCGACAAGAATATCGTCAGATCGATCTAGAGCACGTACCGTATATCAAGACTTGGATGATTATCAAGACAATTTTCTCGACTTTGAAAAATACAACCGATCCAAATATTGGATATGTCATATATGAAACTTTAGTCAACGAGAAGAACTGACTTATTTTAGTCCAGAAACGCCATATCCAACACGATGACTTCACCGTATATCCAATATAAAAGACTTGATACGCCAGATTCATCAACCTTATACACCGTGACGTAGGCATACTAATATTCGAAATATATTAATCTTGGACCCCATTCAAAGTTAACCGATACACCGTATTGGTAAATCCAATACAATCAGATCGTAACCATATTCTAAATCCTATAAATAAAGTCCGATTTTCAAAGAGCTTCTAACCAAGAAGTATGAAACCAGAAGACTAAAGAAGACCAAGAAGGTCCTGCTAGTGCTATAATTCCATAGGAGAACTCTTGTAATTGTTATACTATGCTATAATCGTTCTCGGTTAGCGATTTTTCCTTTATGATTTATACTTTAATCATTCTGAATATGATATTGTGTATGATTACAAAGATTATGGGCTAATACCTATAGTTATTAGCCAAGTTATGATTATTTGATGTTTTAATTTTTTATGGATTGTTTACTTGTTCGCTTGCATGTCGATTATGTTTGTCACTTCATACACGCTATGCATATGTTAGATCTCTCATTCAACTAATTATTGATTCATTGATAGTCCTTAGGTCGCGTTAGTGTAAAGTGGATGTTGAGAATTATTTTGGGAGAGTCATATTACGTGGCTTTATAACTAGATCAATAGTGTTATGACCATTCGGCTATTAGGTATAAGGTTAGGGCATAAATTTGTAATAAAGCACTCGTTGTTCGCCTTGGTAGTGATATCGTATAGCGGATATATTATAAGTCGTGATGTGTGGTTGGGGGTGTAGGTAATATTTGTATTCAAGTTTTACTGGTAATTTTATGCCGACTTTATCTATTAACAAACACTAACGCAAGGTACCAAATTCGACGATCAAGTTGTTCTGGTAAGTATGGTGTTGATCACTATGTGTGGAACCTTAACACTTAAATCTATCAATATTTTAATTATCTAACTTAATCTAATTAGACCCGATTCTAACGCAGCAAAGGATTTTCAGTCTGAGAGACTGACACGAGGTTAAATTTAATAATATTGTAAAAGAGACTAATAACATACACAAGGAGAAACACAGACGATAAATAAGAGTTCAAGCCATTAGTAAAGAAAATTTATTAACTAAGCTAATCAAATAAATGTTTGATCTATTTATGTGTTTTAGTGTTTGTACTTCATTCGTTGGTGGTTTTCTAATGTAAGCTAGGTGGTACTTCTCCCTAAACTCGAGGTTTTAAACAGAATAATCCTGTCACAATTAACCGAACCCGCATAAATTCTCACCGTTGATTAATTCCCATTATGTAAAGGACAACGTTATTCTCATGAACAATTGTTTTTCGAATGTCCATTCTCGACAAAGGTGTGGTTTATAGTTCTAAAGAAGGCTAATCTTCCTAATATATCTCCCATAAAGGATGATGTTATGGATTGGCTCCTTCCCATTTTGAAAAGCAACAAGGTAACACGTATTGTGGCTCGCCTTTTACATGCAACAACATTTTATTTTATTTGGTAGGAAAGAAATGGTCAAATTCATAGTAAACTCTCAAAGAGACCTGAGGATGTATTGAACATTTTTGGACACTTAGATCAAGATTACATTGATCAAGTTCATGCAGTAATGCTCGAAATGCCAAGATGAAGCACTTAGAAAGTTCGCTTAGAGATACAAATACCTACTTCAAAGTTTTAGCATGTAATCGTTTTGATATAATAGGTGTTTTTATGTTGGTTTTTATGGATCGATGGTATTCGGTCCATGTAGCTTAATTCTAAGAGTAGTTCATTCTACTCTTCGTACTTAAACCCATTTTATTTTAATATATTTAACGCCAGATAATCCCATAGTAAAAATTTTGGAAAAATTGATACATATGCTAATAAGAGGATGCAACTTCATTAAGTTTTACTTGCTTCTTGAGTTTATTCATCCAAAGAAAAGAAGAAAAATGGGGAAACAATAGTTTTGGTGTGTTATTGAGTATTTTTTTTTTTAAAAATGGGAGGATCATGATTGATGTTTCAAGTACAATCTTCTGTTCAATATTGGACGGATTGTAAGAAAGTAATACTTTTAGTTATGTATTGACCGAAAGGCCTTTAAATATAATATACACCATCTATTATTCATTAGGTTGTTTTCGAATGATGTAATTGTCAGTTTGCAATTTTCTTTTATTCTCCTTGCTCCCAAGTCAAGAACACAAAAATGTTTATGAGGTTTCTTTCTTTTCACATCCCCTTCTTTTCTCTTGTATCATTTCTTTTCTTTTTTCTTTTTTTTTTCCATAATTTAACTTGAGAACATAGTGTTATAGTTGAACTGAAAATCTGACTACTTATCATTTTCAAAAAACCTTGTACGTATAACATCGCCTCTTTTGTACTTTAATGTCAAGAATAAAAATATAAAATAAAACAATAGACATATACAAAAAAACAGTTTACTTCATATGTAGACTGAAATGGATAAATATTTTCTATTTCTATAAAAGATGAGATATATTAAACAAAAATAAATAATGAAATAAATAAAGAAAAAATAATAATGGATGAAATGACCTATATTAGCCACTCACTTTTAACTAAAATAAAATACTCACTTACATTCCCTTTTACCTCTCTTTTTTAACTAAAACCACTTTCATTTTTTTTTTGAAAATAAATATATTTTAAAACCTCATAATCGTTGATCTAAACAAATTATACGATTACGATAATCATTTAGTTATATTTCAATAAAGGACACTTTTATATACTTTCAAAAAACTTCTTTTTTGGTATTTTCAGTACATGAGTTTACATGATGATATAATACTAATTTGCAAGCTCTAACAATCAACATGTTGTCGTAAAATAGGCATAAGTATTTGTATAAAACTCCAAATGATTTACTTTTTTTTTGCATAAAAATATATAAATGTTTAGCTTTCCAACCATATATCAAACACAATTTTTGAACTTACAGATCACACACTTTCTTCATAGAAGTTTGAGAAAATATATAATTTTTTTGTATATTTTAACTCGTTTGATATATCACATATGATATAATACTAATTAGTAACTAGTGGAGTCGAAGACCGAACATGTTGTCGTAAAAGGGACATACATGTTATTTTTCAGTGCAAAAAATAATGAATCTTTTTATGTATGCCCATTTTACGATAACATGCTGAGTGATCGAACTTACGGATGAGTGTTATGTCACATGTGATATATTAAACGAGTTTCAATATCAATTTTTATTATTGTTGTGGAAAACTAGAAGGGGGTTGAATAGTTTTGCGATTTTAAGTTAGTTTTAAAAAGTTTAGATTCGATGTTATGTGAAATCGTATGGATGAAGATAAATTATAGATCTAAGAGTAACGAAAGTAAATAAAGTAAAGCAAGGGAAAGAAATGACACAACCGATTTGAAGTGGTTTGGCTACAAGGACACCTTCCTTGCCCTACTCCACCCCCGAGTCACCTACTCGAGAGTTCAAGCACTATGTCAACAAACTCCTTCAACTTGGCAGAGAAGCATACACAACGTTGCTTACACCTTTTTCCGGTACAAAGCTAAATACCGAGTCCGTAATACGGAGGACCAAACCAACACGACTATTACACAACAACTATGTGAAATATCAAGTACAAGATTTTTGCTACAGAAATCTTGTGGAGGAACAAATCAATCAAGGACCCCTTGCTTGGTTGACTTGTAGTGAGCTCGTGATCTCGCCTTAGAGAAGGACCTATATGAGCTCGTGATCTCTCTAAATCAAGTGATCTTTTGTTAAAAGAGAGTAAGAGTATATAAGAGATTTAGGAAGAAGAGGGGTGAAGAGAAATGAAGAAATGGCTCTCTATTTATAGGAAAAATCTTGCCACTGTTCCACGGATCCCACGGATCCATCCCTTAAGGGATCCGTTTAGTGTAAAGCTAGGGATCCATGGGACGCTCCTCTTTGCCCATGGGTTTTTTGGTTATGGGTCATGGGTCATGGTTATTGGTTGGTCCATGGGTATTTCATTAGATACAATGTATCTAATAGATGCAATGCATCTAGTCAAATGGGTATAGGTCAATACCATAGGTTATGGATATGCTCCATGGGTTGTGATTTTTACCCATCCTAATAAACTATTACAACAATTTGTATTAAATGACTATATGTAAATGCTTTACAAAAATAACATGTATCCTTATAATTTTACTTATGATAACATTATATTTGTTATCAACAAAACAAAAAGAGATCGCAAAATATTAATAAACGTTTTTACGGTTTATTTGTATTAACAATCTCCCCTTTTGTGTTGATGACAAAACATAATGTTATGATGAGTAAAACTTAAGAATAGATGTATGTTTTGAAAGCCTGTTTACTTCCCTTTTGTCAAAACAAAAAGTTAACCCAATGAAGAAATAAAATGTGGAAAAATAGTCCACATACCGCTTACTCCCCCTTGACGGTAGCTCCCCCTAGTTAGGGGCGTCAAGTGAGAAAAAAAATCCTACAAAGAAAAGGTTAGTAGTAACATGAATAAATAATCTTGTGATTGACGAGAATCAAGATTGGAAGCCAAGGTATGTAAACAAGGCCTTGTAATAAAACAACAAAATGTAGTGGTATTTATGCCACATACAAGCATGTAAAAGTAAGAACAAGACTTGTTCTTAAAAATGACTCAAAAGAAAAATATTAAGAGAGATAAAAAAAATAGTAATAATGATTCCTTCCATGCTTGCATAAGGTTATGGATTGAGGGTTTGATGAGTAATGATATTGATGAGATCAAGAATGAGGTTGAGTATGACTCGTGATTTCTCTAATTTCTATTGCAATATCCCTAGTGGATTGGCAATGTTCACAATGTAAGTGATGGTAATGAGCGGAAGTTTTCCCGTTGTTTTGATTTGAGATGCGAAGATGTGGTGGAAAAGTAGGAAAATACTGATCAAAGTCCCAATGTTTGAAGTGGTGGTGGAAAAGAACCTAGATGTTCTTGTAGCTCAATGGGAGCTAAGGGTGGTGAGATTTCAAGGTCTTTGAAAATTGTGTTTGGAGAAGTGGGAGGTGTCAAAAAGGCTATTTCTTTTTGTTTTGGCTGTTGAGATCTTGTTGGAGTCTTAAAGAGTTCCAATAGAGTGACTTTAGGTAGTGAGTTGATGGGTGATGAAGTTGGTGTACTTGTTGGTGATGAAGGAGGTGCTATAATGGAAGCATCTTGTGGTGAGTTAGTGGTTGGTGATGAGACATTCGATGATGGTTTTGCTAAGCAACAAGGCCAAATGCTAATCCGTGCGGATTTCCTAGATTTTGATTGTGGTATTTTGGAAGGCGGGTGATGCAGGTTTTACTGACCAGGTCTTAATATTTATAGTGTCTCGTTATACCTATGGTCTCAATTCCCTAGTGCACTAATGGAAGTGTAAAATCGTGTGTAGTGTAATAATCCAAAGCCGAGGTCGCCCCATGAGCTACAAGTGTGTTGGATTATTACTAAGTATAGGTGTCACAGATTAATAATTGTTTCGATAGGGATTTAATTAATTAAACTACTAAAGCGTAATAAAATAAAGCGTATAAAATGGTAGAGGGAAATCAATAGAGGAGAGTGGTGCTAACCTAGTTAATCCTCCTAGCTAGTTATGTCTACGCCTACTTACTTCCAATTACTTCGTGGGGGTCAAAGTCGGTGAGGACATCATTTGGTCAATTCTCTAACCTATCAAGAAAGATGCCATCACAGAGTGAGTCGTGTCCCTCATAAGTCCCGTTGTTCCCTGGTCCCTAAGCCAAGCCATTAAGTACCGCTACATGCTAGATTTATAATAGTGAATGCCCAGCCGTTAGGAACTTAGACACGGACCCCCTAATTCTTAAGTTCATCCAAACGATAGGTGATCAGCTATCAAATCGCACAAGTAGAAAGGGTCATCACTTGGTCATATCTTACCCTTCCCGTCTCAGTCCGCTCACCTAGGGTCAGTTGGTCATATCTCCTAGGCAATTGGCCTCTATCGCCATTCAAAACTACCAGACCAAGGGTGGCTACCAATAAACTATGCATGCAAATACTTAGAAATAATTGTACGTAAGTAAAGTAAACGCAAACAAACAATTAAGGAATCATAACTAAGCCAAGACCAAAAGATGCTTAGCCGCTCATATTAATCATGCAAACCAATTCAATATTCAAAGGTACAAAATACATGAATTGAAAGTAAAGAAAATATAAAACGCTAATGCTTATCGTAGGGGAGTGATTTCTCCTCGAGACAAACATTGTAGATGCTCCTCTAGACCTCGCCTTTGAGCTTTTTCCCACGCTCGAAAGTGTTGTGTGTGGAATGGAATGAATAGAAATGCCGAATTCGTGAGGTATTTATAGGCTGATCTAGGTTACTACAGAATTAATATAGGAGTGACGCCCAACCTTCTATTTCTTCGTGATAATGCACTAGATTCGCCGGTTACGGCCGGTAACCTAATGAGTAGTTACGTCAGAGTCATCAATAAACTCGGTTACGCCGAAGTTGATGCAGAGTTATGGCATAAGTATCAGCGGCGTGGAACCTCATTTGACCTAATGTAGTTACGTCAGAACCTTTGGGAAGAGTTACGCCGTAACCTTCCAGCCGGTTTTTGAGTCACGCAATAGTTACTGCAATGAGAGATGAGTTACACCGTGAACTTCTTCAAAATAGCATACCGTGATAAATCTTTATATATTCTCCGCCCGCCTCTTTAGCTCCAATGCTCGTAATTTGAAAGTGGAAAACAAGCGTAAATCCATATAAATGATATAAATTACAAACATTATCGGGGGAAATTGACACTAAATATTCAGGACTATTTGATGTTATCAGCAGGAGGACAAAGTTTTTGATTTCTTGAAATGGATTGTTTGCACTAGATTCATCTAAGTTAGAAGGTCTTTTGGAAGACATGGTGGTGTTTGTTTGTGAGGATGAGATGAATAAGCAAGCAATGTTGGGAGTCCTACTTATAGAAAAAAAATAATGCATTGTAATGCATGCTTAACCCAAAATGTGGATTAAAATCTAATGATTAGATATGATCTTAAGGCATGTGATCATGAGAAAACAAGCATTAAATCACATACTCCAAAATAAAGTGAGAAAAATAGAATATAAAACTAGCTTCTGTCTCACGGATCCCACGGATCCTTCCCTTGAGGGATCCGGCCCAAAGATTAAGGCCGGGATCCGTGGTATCGTGATTCAAAGTACCAAAATTTTCCTTTTGGAAACATTTGTGCATAGTGTGTGCCTATATGCAAACTATTTGGAGTTGCGGTTATCTCGACTCCTAAAAAGAAAAGAAAATTAAACTAGATGTGAAAAAGCATACTATTATGTGAGATTACCCGAGTGCTCCTAATTTATTGTTGCTTAAATGAATGTACCCGAAAACACATATTAGTTATGTGTCCTCTTTAGCATTCAAAAGACATGAGATGCAATGAAAACGGGTTTTTACTTTGTATTAATAATGAAAAAGCGATTTGTCCTAGACGTGAGAAATTGATTTTTATGAAATTGATACGGGAAGAGGTATCATTTTAGAAAACATTTTGAAAAGAGGTTTCTATGTGCGAATAAAAACGTTTATCCTTTGAAAAGAAGATGTGTACGTAATTACGTGTTTGCAACTTGTACTTATTTTAGAAAAAATGAGAGAAAACTATGAGTTATAAGTGAAAAACTTATCTTGGGTTTTGAAAATTCCCGTATTGCTTGTGAGTTGTGCGTGAAATAGAGAATCTAGACTCAGAAAGAAGAAGGCTAGTGTTTACATACCTTGTAAAGTTAAAAATTAAATTACGATGATTTTTCCATGAGACCAAGACCAAGACGAAGTAGGTTGATTTGTTCCCGCTTCAATGCTTTGGTGAGGACGTCGGCTATGTTGTCTTCGGACGCTACCTTCTCAATAGAGATGTTCCCCTTTTGAACATTGTCTCTTAAGAAGTGATGACGAATCTCTATATGCTTTGTGTGAGAATGTAATACCGGATTCTTGCTTAAATCGATGGCACCTTTGTTGTCACATAGAATGGCTATGTCACTTAGATGAATGTCGAAGTCAACTAACGCTTGTTTCATCCATAGTGCTTGTTGGCATGCTTCACTACGAGACAAATTCGCTTCGCGTTGTTGATATTGCTAACGCCGTTTGTTTCTTTGAGAACCAAGATGTTAAACAACATCCCATAAAAGTACATACCCCACTTGTACTTTTTCTCAACATAATCACCGCATGGTCGAACCTCGCATATATAATTTTTCTACTCCGCACCTTAGGATACCATAATCCTAATTGAGTCGCACTTAATGTATCTATATATCCTTTTGACGGCTTCTAGATGTGATGTTTTGGGATCTTCTTGAAACCTAGCACATAGACAAACACTAAACATGATATCCGCCTACTAGCCGTGGTGTAGAAGACTACCAATCATGGCATGATATTTTGTGTTATCAACGGATTTGCCGTCTTCATCTTTTGTGAGTTTAGTGTCGGATGACATTGGTGTCCTAATTGGTTTTGACTCTTCTAAACCGAATTTCTTTAACATTTCCTTAATGTATTTAGATTGATTAAAGAAGATACCATCTTCCACTTGTTTGATTTGAAGACCAAGAAAGAAACTAAGTTCTCCCATCATACTCATCTCGAACTCTTCATGCATGATTTTAGAGAAATCATCACACATGTCTTGACAAGTAGATTCGAATATAATGTCATCTACATATATTTGAACAATGATAATATGTGACTCCTTTTTCTTAGTAAAAAGTGTGTTATCAACTAACCCCATGGTGTAGTTATGTTTGATTAAGAACGACTTGAGTCTATCATACCAAGCTTTTGGAGCTTGTTTAAGAACGTAAAGGGCTTTCTTTAGTTTATACACATGTTTAGGTTTTTCAAAATCGATGAAGCCCGGAGGTTGAGCTACATATACTTCTTCATTAATAAAACCATTTAGAAAAGCATTTTTGACATCCATTTGATAAAGCTTAAGATCATTAGCACAAGCATAAGCAAGAAGTATTCTTATAGACTCTAATCTAGCCACAGGGGCATAGGTCACATCAAAGTCTATTCCTTCTTGTTGATTATATCCTTGGGCAACGAGTCTAGCTTTGTTTCTAGACACTACACCGTTAGCATCTAACTTGTTTTTATAAACCCATTTGGTTCCTATTATGGTTTGATTACTATGTGGAGGGACAAGTGTCCAAACATAATTAGAAACAAATTGGTTTAACTCTTCTTGCATAGCCATTACCCAAATTTCATCTTTTATGGCTTCTTGTGTGTTTTTAGGTTCTATGGTTGAGACGAAACAAAACAAGCTACTTTGGTTTTGAACTTGAGACCTTAAAGTTCTTTCATTTAGCTTTCCTATGACCTTATCTATGGGGTGATATTTGGACTCTTTAATATTAATTATTTCTTCATTTAAAGGTTCTTCTTCTTCGTCTATCTTTTTCTTTATTACAATAGCTTCACTTTTGACAATCTCGTCATCGACAAGAGGTGGAGAAGGTTGGGGTGGACTTTCATCAAATTTAACGTTTAATGACTCTTCAACCTTCATTGTTTCTTTATTTAATATGACGTAAGCTTTGCTATTAGGAGAGTAACCTAGAAAGATACCTTCGGTTGATTTAGGATCAAATTTTGTAAGGTAATCTTTAGTGTTAAGTAGAAAACATTTGCTACCAAATACTCTAAAGTGATCTAACGTAGGCTTTTTGCCTCGAAGTAACTCGTATGGAGTTTTACCTAAAATTGGTCTAATTAAGACTCGATTAAGTATGTATGTTGAGGTATCAACGGCATTGCACCAAAACTTTTGAGGTATGGATTGCTCATTTAGCATGGTGCGACTCATTTCTTATAGGGTTCTATTCTTTCTTTCAACTAACCCATTCTATTGTAGAGTGCGAGGAGCCGAGAAGTTGTGAGTAATACCATTAGCGTCACAAAAAGCTCCAAATCGCACTTCATTATCAAATTCCCTACCATGATCCGTTCTAATAGACACTATAGGACTTCCTAGTTGTCTTTGGATTTTCTTGCTTAATATTTCAAAGTAATTAAACGTTTCTGTTTTGTTCTTTAAAAATTTAGTCCATGTGTACCTAGAGTAATCATCCACTATAACCAAAGTGTAGTAGTTGCCTCCATAACTTTGGATAGCGGATGGACCAAATAAATCCATGTGTGGTAATTCTAGACACTTAGTTCTAGACACCATGTTTTTAGCTTTGTGACTAGAATGGACTTGTTTTCCTACATTACAAGCATCACAAAAGTGATGTTCATATTTTAATTTAGGTAGATCTTTTACTAGATCTTTGGATGATAGCGATTGAAGACGTCGCATATTGGCAGGATCCAATCTTCGATGTCATAGGGTCGAAGTATCATCCATAGAAGTAAGACAAAGTTTGTCTTTAGGTTCATTACCAATTTTAATGACATAGACTCCATGTTTCCTAATTCCTCTTCCTATGGTTATGCCATTTTTTAATATCTTACTGCCCGTTTCGTTAAAAAGTACGTTGCAATTTTTATCACATATTTGTCCTATACTTAAGAGATTAAAGTTTAGGTTTTCTACGTGACATACATCGTTAATGGTTAGAGATTTGTTAGAAATCGTACCTTTACCGATGATTTTGCTTTTGATATTTCCAAATACCACATTTCCTCCATTAAAGGATTCATATGTAGAGAATAAATCTTTATTGATCCATTTATCCGGATCTAGGTCGACCTTTAAGCACACCTGAGAAAACAATTAACTCAAAAGTTTGGTCCCCATTTGTTCATGGGTCCATTAGTGTTAAACATTCCATTCATGTTAGACATGTATGGATAAGGTGAATATGCATTCCATGGTGCAAAGTTTTGAAATGGAAAACCATTTTGCATATTTGGGTTCCATCCCATTGGTGGTTACTTCTCGGGTAAACATTATTAGGTCTCCTAGATGTGTTTGGTTTTAAAAATGATGGACCTTTTTTTCTTACAAAACTTTGATTATATCTTGGGGGTGGTTGTCTAATGGTACCATGAGTTGGTTTCTTCTTATTAACAATAACAAAATCAGTTCTAGAAGAGGAAGCTATGTTTTTACCACTGTTTGCTTCCGCAGACCCACGGATCCCTAGTTTTACACTAGCGGTTCCCTTTTGTGGGATCTCGTGGATCCGCCACAACAAGGGCTGTTTTTCTATTGCTTATACGAATTGTGTTTCTTTGTTTTCACTAGTTGACGCATCAAGTTGCTGAATACCTAAACCTTTTTGGTTGTTTCCAGTTTTAACACTATCTAGTATCATATCTAGAGTATTAGTACTCATTCTAGCAATCTTAGAATCTAGTTGATCAACTAGTGTTTGAAGTTGAACGCAAAGTTCACATTCACCACTTGCTATTTTGCCCTTTTCTAAACGTTTCAATTTTGCCTTTAACTCTATGACTTCCTTATCTAAATGTTGGTTATGATTTTTCAAAAACTTGTTTTTCTTAATTACTTTTAAGCTAATTTTGCAAACTTTGTCATATTCATTATGCAATGAATCATCATCTAATGATGAGCTACAATAGTATTCGTAACATACCTCGTCATTTGCCATGAGACAAATTTCTTCGTCCTCCTCCTCGCTCATTCCCCACGAACTGCTCATAAATGCCTTTTGATCATTCCGTTTGGGAAACTTACTAATAAAGTGGTTTGGGTCCCCACATTTAAAGGAAGCACGATCATCCCTTGGCTTCTCGTCCTCTTTGATTTTCCGGAATCCTTTCTTGTCGTCATACGGTTGTTTGACGTATCTTCCCTTCCTTCTAAAGAACTTTTTTAAGTCCCTTACCGCCATGGCATACTCCTCATCATCACTATCCGAAGAGGAGTTCTCTTCATCGCTTGAGACATTCTTGGCTTTAAGGGCAAGAGATTTGTGTTTCTCTTTCACTTTTGAGGCTTTGGAATCTTTAGCGAGGACAAGCTCATAGACTTTTAAATTGCCTATGAGTTCATCAAGGGTGAGGATTGATAAGTCTTTAGATTCTTAGACTGCCGTCACCTTAGATCTCCACTTGGATGGAAGTGCCGTTAGATATATCCTAACATGATTACGACTATAGAAAGATTCATCAAGTGCTATAAAGATGTAATAATAGTATTAAAATTAACAAAAGAATAATCTATAGTATCCTCATCTGATATTGACAATTGTTCATATTGTTGAACAAATAGATCAATTTTATTATTTTTAACTTGTGATTACCTTGATGAGTTACAATTAAAGAATTCCAAATTTCTTTAGAGGTTTTAAGCATAGAAATTCTTTCGAATTCCTTTTTGGGTAAAGCATTATATAAAACCATTTTAGCTTCACTATTTTTGGAAAGCTTTTTCTTAATGTCATCGGTGAGTTTATCATGAGGTATGTTAACTAAATTTCCTTTATCATCTTTTGATGTAGCTTCAAAATCACCTTCAACAATGATGTACCAAAGATCAATATCTTTTGACTTCACATACGTTTCGAATCTATTTTTCCAATATATAAAACCATTAGTTTCAAGTAGTGGTGGTCGTTGCATAGATTGCCCTTCCTTGTAGTTTTCAGATCCCATTTTGATCGAAAAGTGTTACGTATTGGATTTCACAAACACATCAAACCATAAGATCAAAGAGGCGTATACTATGGTTTTAGAGAGAGAAAGAGTTAGAGGTTTGGGAACTTAGTGAGAGAAAGTAAAAGTATTATTATGAGCTCCAACTCTCTACCTTGGGAGGTAGAGAGTATTTATAGTTCTTACATAAATCGCCACCTACGGGCTGTGGATCAGGCATACAATGGGTAAAGACCCATCCGTCCTCCATGGTGTTACTTAACAAAATACTACTTAACATTAAATAATCCACGACTACGAGCTTTCTAACGATTACATATACTTGAGGTGACCGACTCTTTAATAAATGGATTTATTAAATCCTAACAATCTCCCCCTAAGGGAGGTCACCTCAAAATACATTGAATACAAACAGATATTACAATAAGATTGTTCTTGGATTCTTGTTAAAGTTCTTTGCTCTGAAGCTCGTAGTCATTGATTCATCATTGTTGCATGTTTGGTTAATCCAAGTGGAGGTCTTTAACTGATCCACGTGATAATGAGTTTTGAGCCGCCTTTGAGATCATCACTATCATAAATCTATGACTCATCCTTTGTGGTGTTGGTATTATGTGATGTTGTGACTTTTGGACCGACATGCTCACTTCTGGATCATGATTTCTTCTCATCGAGTGGAAGCTTTCGCTGATTCATGATATTGGCGCAGCAGTAGCGTAGCATGGAGTGATAAAATCAGAGTCATTGATGCACTAATCATGATTTCTTTAGAAATGAATGTGTTGTGTGAGCATGCGGCTATGGATTGACCGCTTCATTCCGACACCGCAAATGTGGTCAGATCTGATACAGCAGCTAGCAATACAGCGCACGAAAAGTGTCTTTGATCACTTTCGTTGAATTGAGGTACACGGCCCATGGTTCCCCTGATCAGTAAGTAACGCTCGTGATCGTATAATTCAAGAATTTCTTGACAGGTTTCGCAAGTACCGCTCTAGTTGTTCTCAAACCTAACGCCTCAAAGAAGACAACACTGAAAGTGAGTGAACCAGCGAATTGAGATTCATTGATTGATGAAAAGAGATTTGAAAAACAATCATGTACCGCACAATGTTTTTGCAATACAATGAAGGTTTTAATGAAAATCAATTATCAATCATAAACACCTTTTATTTTGAAATATTAGTACAACGTCGAAATGTGCTAAAGAAAAGAGTTTTAAGCACAACGACCGATTTTTCGCAGGTATCCGCAATCCATAACCTCGAAATGATTGATTTAAAAGATTGAATCGCCCCATTGTTTCTATTCGCTTGTCACATGGTTGATATATACCGGATAGATCTTACATGCCACCCACCAGAGCTTGTTTGATGTTGGCTCCGTAAGGCTTTCCATATTTATTGTAATATACAAGATATCACTCTGATGTTCCGCAATACCACAAGGATAATGCGTAGGACTCATAAGACATAATCTCTCTTTCCACATAGTGTGAAACAGAGAGTCTTCATAGACAGTGTCGTAATGAGATTTATATGATGATCTCGTGGCTCTAGACTCAATTGTTGATCGGCCCCAACGGTCAGGTTTATTACACAAGTCAACCACTTTGTGAATGGTTAACCGTAATAAAAGTCGCACAGTACCAGAACCAAAGCAATTAAGTCCAGAGAGTTTAGTGTTTCCCCGTGTCGTTAAGTCCCAACGAGTCAAGCGATTGAATAACCAAACGTAGTGAATCGGGTGATATTGAAAAAGAAAGAGGTTATGATTGATACTAGATAACAAAGGAAAAATGAAAGAAAATTAAAAGCTAAATTATATTAAATAAACGCTATCACTATTTTTAAAATTGGATTTTCTTGATTTTCTTTTATAAATTTGAATTAAAACTAATTTTAAACTTTAAAACTAAATTAAAATACTAAAAATTATGAAATTAAAGAGGAAAATTGTGAAACTATTTTTCAAAAATCTAAAATAACTAAAGAGAATTTTCAAAACTAATTTTGTATTTTTCGATTTCTATTCTAATTTCTATGATTTAAAAACTATTTAAAACTAAGTAAATTGCTAAAAATTACTATTTAAACTAGGAAAATTATGGAAAAATATTTTTTTGGATTTTTATATTTATCTTAATCTATGAAAATTGAAAACTTATTTTTTTGAAGATTTTCTGATTTGTTTGGATTAAAAGCTATTTAAAAAGTCCTAAAAACTGATTAAAATAAAGAAAAATAGCAAACAGTAATTGAAAATTATGAAAAATTCAGGAAAAGTCTAAAATATTATTCTAAATTTATGAAAAATATAAAACTATAGCTTATGTATGAGAAATAGAAGTCAGAGTGCAAACTGCCTTGAGAATAAACACTTAGAATAAGCTAATAAGCACGAGAAAGCACAAAATGAACACGTAAGCTAATCTAGGCTATAACTACTCTAAAACCACTCATTGCAACTACTCATAACCTCAAATAAGCAAATCACTAAGGATTTGAGCTAATTACCACTTAAGCCAAAACAAACTTATCTGCTTACTTTAAGCTAAAGAACCAGCTTATTCAATAAGCCAATGTGAAAACCAAAACTGGAAACCTAAAGACCACCAAATTAACTATCTCAAGACCAAGTTTCGCACCTTAGTGACCAAAAACAAGACCAAGACAAGTTCTGAAGTTGTTGGCACACCTCGGCTTGTCATGAGTGTACATGGCACTTTTGCCCCATTTGCAAGCTATGTAGGAGCTTATAGATTATGAATAAAATTTCACAAAAATCAGTTTCCAACTCTTGACCAAATGAACTTGTTAAGTCCGAAATTTTACTTGAATTGATCCAATAATGAATCAATGAAAATTCCACAAACCTTGGTGAAAACTGAGTTTTTCAACTTTTTGACTTTTGAAGCAGAAATGAAAAGTTGACTAAACTGAGATTTGAATCCACTTTATGAACTGATTGAGATGTTTTATGGTAAAATAGAAGTTATAATAGGCTACTCTAACATTATCTAATCATAAAACAAGCTTTTGATCTATAAAAATTCCAACAGATATGAAAATGAAAACAGATTTAGAAGGATTTTGACTAAAAGTGTATGCAGAAGCAAAGTATGAACTAGAATGAGTCTCAAATACCTAAATAAGTTTTAAACAACTGACCTTAACTATTGAACAACCCTCTAACTCAGATTTGCTATGAAATCCAAACACTAGATCATCTAACTAATTATGCAATCTACTTATGTAATCTGAGACAGAGATTAAGCTGCAATCCTAGAGCTAAACTAAGATCAAATCAGGCAGCTAACAAGATTAAGCATGAACAAAAATATGAATGCATAAATGGCGCTTTTAAAGAAGATGGAAATCAAACTCACATGAAGTCCAAGAAAAAGTAAGCTTACAACAGAACCAAACACCACTATTCTAAACCAAATCCAACCCAAGACCACTCAGATCAACCAAAATCCATTTCCATAACTCGCTAACCAAAATTTCCCACAATTGACTTTCGTTGACCAGGTACCAAATTTGTTGTACTTGAGTTATAAGCTTATCAAAAGCTATAAATAGCTTAGATAAGCTTATTTGAGTTGTAATAAAGCTTATTTGAAGCTTGATACTTAGCACTTTTAAAAATAGGTTTGATTACGGAAATAGAAAAACGTAAAATTTAATCAAACTTTGAATGATCACCAAAATAAGTTACACTGATTGAGATGACTTAAATGAGTACAAGGAAGATTAAAAGGTACAATTTAAAGCTTAAATATGACATGGAAATTAAAAACGATATACAAGGAAATGAAAACTAAAAAAAAAAAAAAAAAACTCTACTACCTCAACCTCCTTCTTCCTTCTATTTATTAGCAAAGGCTTCCCACGTCTTCCGATCAAATCCCACTTTTTTTAGAACCATTGGATCATTAGAGATGATATTAGCCGCTTGATGAATTTTGGCCAAAATGAGATATTAGAGCAGTTGGGACGGGTGTGTGAGTATATGGAAGAAGAAGCATTAAATGCTCCTTGTTGGCTCATGGAGGTGGAGTGATAAGGTTGTGGAGTATGTGAGCTGGAGGTATGGAGATTGAGTGTTGCAGAGGAGTGGTTGAAGAAGATGGAGAAAAGGGCTGGATTGACCGAGAGTTTGACCGGGTGTATTATTAAAACAGGGGTCAAGGGTCAAGATGGGTTCAAGGGTCAAGCCATGGGTTTTGGCCGGTTTAAGTGGTTCAATAATACTCAATAGATATTTTGGGTTTGTGTGATCCGGTTTTCGATTTGGTATTAATACACAAGGACCAATTTTGTAACATCTGAAAATTGGAGGACCAAAGTTGTACATCTTCCAAAATAAACCAAGGGTGATTCCTGCCATGTCCCAATAATCCGGGGACCATACATGAGATTTCCAACAATAAAATTTTCCCAGTGACCATTTTGCAAAATCTCTAAGCAAGTGGGACCAAACTTGTAACTTATTGAAACTTTTCAACAAAGGATTAAATATGACAACATATGATTTCAAAAGGACCTTTGGAGACTTTTCTTACAAAACAAATGCCTAGGGACTAAATTTGACAAGTTTTGAAAGTTGAGGACCTAAACCGCCAATTATGCAAACTTTGTTCGTTTTTTCATCTGATTTTATACATTTTGCATCTGAAACATATAAAATGCAATTTTGGGATATTTTCAAGATTTTGATGCATTTCGAGTGTTTTTAAATGTTTTGCGCTCATTTGACCAAAATGATGAGTATTTACACACTCATCAATCCCCCACACTAAACTATTGCTAGTCCCTAGCAATCTTTTATGAAAATTTAATGGATTTAATTACATGATAAAATACGTAGGGAAGAAAATCACACATATGCTCAGAAGTTCCCTGTGACTCTCTCGGGATTGGGACAAGGTTCTCAACACTAGACTTTATGAATTCGTCCGATTCCTTTTCAGAACAAGGTCAAGATGCTCATCCCCATGTTTAGAGAGTGGAGAGCTGTGTGATAGCAGTTGTTTGAGAATGAATCTCAAGCTGATGGGATCAACTGATGAACTTGATGAATCTTTATAGAATTGAAGGATATCAAGTTTATCCTCATCATCCCGTCATCGGGAATAAAACGAAATTGAGAGCTAGATCTGGCTGCTTTTTCTATTGCAATTGATTCCCTAATAGATTTTTCAAACGCAATTTGGGAATTTATTTTAGCGAAACTGCTCTTCAGCCTAGCAATTCTTCCATGGATTTCTCATGTGAATTTTGAATGACGGACATTGTGGGAGTGGAGATTTGTCAAAACCAGAAGGTTGACATTGATAATCATCATGAGGACCCCTACAATACACACAAAAAACTCGAGCATTTCAAATGCTTTTTACTCAATTCCTCAGTTTCTTTTTCACTAACTCCAGAAGCTCTAGATAAGTGTCTTGTTGGGTTTCTTTGAGGAGTTTGAGTCATTTGGCACTATGGAGGTTGGTCGTGATATGGATAGTCGTAATTGTTACAAGGAAATGGATTCCCTGCTTGACAATCAGAGCTGAAATGGGGACCTCCACAGTTCTCACAACAAAATGATTGATGTGACTGATTTGGTGAATAACATGGATATTGATCATTTCCAAAGTTCAAAGTGTTATCAGAGATTTATTCACGTAAAAACGTGTCTCACGTCTCGACACTCAAATCCTTGGTGAGGACCTCCACAAATCTCACACAGATATGTCAATATCTCATGATGTGGTGGCTGGTAGAATGAATCAGATGTGTCATGGTAAGGATAGGGAGCTTGGTTATAGACAAACCCATCTCCCCGATTCTACCATGCTAAAGCTCGAGACAATTATCATCATTATGAGGGTCACCACACCATTGACAACCAAGAAGGTGAGGATAAGACATAGAAAGAATCAAAGGGTTCCAGAGGGTAAGAAATGAAGAATCAAAAGGGTAAGAGGGTAAAGAGGAATATTTTGGTATTTTTGAAAAACATTTTGGAAATATAAGAAAGAAAATCTTTTTGGGTTTTTTGTGTTTGTTGAAACCGATTTTAAAATGTTTCTGAAACCGTTTGTTATTATATGATAATAATAAGAAAATATGAACAAGGATGGTAAATATACAATGGATGTATATTCAACAACACCGATGCTTCAAATTCGTAGTCGCAAGACACACCTCCCGTGGCCAAAATTTGATCGGTCCCAAACGGTCAGTTTATTACACAAGTCAACCACTTGAATGGTTAACCGTAATAAAAGTCAGACACTAGAACCAAAGCAATTAAGTCCGGAGAGTTTAGTGTTTCCCGGTCGTTAAGTCCCAACAGTACATCGCGATTGAATAACCAAATGTGTAGTGATCGGGTGATATTGAACAAGAAAGAGGTTATGATTGATACTAGATAACAAAGGAAAAATGAAAGAAAATTAAAAGCTAAATTATATTAAATAAACGCTATCACTATTTTTAAAATTGGATTTTCTTGATTTTTCTTTTTATAAATTTGAATTAAAAACTAATTTTAAACTTTAAAACTAAATTAAAATACTAAAAATTATGAAATTAAAGAGGAAAATTGTGAAACTATTTTTCAAAAATCTAAAATAACTAAAGAGAATTTTCAAAACTAATTTTGTATTTTTCGATTTCTATTCTAATTTCTATGATTTAAAAACTATTTAAAACTAATTAAATTGCTAAAAATTACTATTTAAACTAGGAAAATTATGGAAAAATATTTTTTTGGATTTTTATATTTATCTTAATCTATGAAAATTGAAAACTTATTTTTTTGAAGATTTTCTGATTTGTTTGGATTAAAAGCTATTTAAAAAGTCCTAAAAACTGATTAAAATAAAGAAAAATAGCAAACAGTAATGGAAAATTATGAAAAATTCAGGAAAAGTCTAAAATATTATTCTAAATTTATGAAAAATATAAAAACTATAGCTTATGTATGAGAAATAGAAGCTGTAGTGCAAACTGTCTTGAGAATAAACACTTAGAATAAGCTAATAAGCAGCACAAAATGAACACAGAAGCTAAACTAGGCTATAACTACTCTAAAACCACTCATTGCAACTACTCCTAACCTCAAATAAGCAAATCACTAAGGATTTGAGCTAATTACCACTTAAGCCAAAACAGCTTATCACTCGCTTACTTTTAAGCTAAAGAACTACCTTATTCAATAAGCCAATGTGAAAACCAAAACTGGAAACCTAAAGACCACCAGCTTAACTATCTCAAGACCAAGTTTCAGACCTTAGTGACCAAAAACAAGACAAGCACACCAGGTTCTGGAAGTTACCAGGCACACCGGTTGTCCTGGTGTATGCGAGAGCACTTTGCCCCATTTGCAAGCTATGTAGAGCTTATAGATTATGACTAAAATTTCACAAAAATCGGTTTCCAACTCTTGACCAACTGAACTTGTTAAGTCCAAAATTTTACTTGAATTGATCCAATAATGAATCAATGAAAATTCCACAAACCTTGGTGAAAACGAGTTTTTCAACTTTTGACTTTTGAAGCAGTAAATGAAAAGTTGACTAAACTGAGATTTGAATCCACTTTATGAACTGATTGAGATGTTTTATGGTAAAATAGAAGTTATAATAGGCTACTCTAACATTATCTAATCATAAAACAAGCTTTTGATCTATAAAAATTCCAACAGATATGAAAATGAAAACAGATTTAGAAGGATTTTGACTAAAAGTGTACGCAGCAAAAGTATGAACTAGAATGAGTCTCAAATACCTAAATAAGTTTTAAACAACTGACCTTAACTATTGAACAACCCTCTAACTCAGATTTGCTATGAAATCCAAACACTAGATCATCTAACTAATTATGCAATCTACTTATGCGAATCGAGGCAGAGAGATTAAGCTACAATCCTAGAGCTAAACTAAGATCAAATCAGGCAGCTAACAAGATTAAGCATGAACAGAAATATGAATGCATAAATGGCGCTTTTAAAGAAGATGGAAATCAAACTCACATGAAGTCCAGCCAAAGTAAGCTTACATGAGAACCAAACACCACTATTCTAAACCAAATCCAACCCAAGACCGCCTCTGCATCAACCAAAATCCATTTCCATAACTACTTAACCAAAATTTCCCCACAGTTGACTTTCGTTGACCAGGTACCAAATTTGTTGTACTTGAGTTATAAGCTTATCAAAAGCTATTAATAGCTTAGATAAGCTTATTTGAGTTGTAATAAAGCTTATTTGAAGCTTGATACTTAGCACTTTTAAAATAGGTTTGATTACATGAAATAGAAAAACAAAAAATTTAATCAAACTTTGAATGATCACTGAAAATAAGTTACACTGATTGAGATGACTTAAATGAGTACAAGGAAGGTTAAAAGGTACAATTTAAAGCTTAAATATGACATGGAAATTAAAAACGATATACAAGGAAATGAAAACTAAAAAAAAAAAAAAAAAAACTCTACTACCTCTACTCTCCTTCTCTTCCTTCTATTTATTAGCAAAAGGCTTCCCACGTGTCTTCTGATCAAATCCCACTTCTTTTTAGAACCATTGGATCATTAGAGATGATATTAGCCGTTTGATGAATTTTGGCGCCAAAATGAGATATTGCCAGTTGGGACAGGTTGAGTACAAGGGAAGAAGAAGCATTAAATGCTCCTTGTTGGTTTGTGGAGGTGGAGTGATAAGGTTGTGGAGTATGTGAGCTGGAGGTATGGAGATTGAGTGTTGCAGAGGAGTGGTTGAAGAAGATGGAGGGAAAAGGGTGGGATTTGGTGAGAGTTTGAGAGGTGTATTATTAAACAGGGGTCAAGGGTCAAGAGGGGGTTCAAGGTCAAGCCATGGGTTGGGCTTGGCTGGTTTGTGTGTTTGGGCTGCTGGATATTTTGGGTTTGTGTGATCCGGTTTTGGATTTGGTATTAATACACAAGGACCAATTTTGTAACATCTGAAAATTGGAGGACCAAAGTTGTACATCTTCCAAAATAAACCAAGGGTGATTCCTGCCATGTCCCAATAATCCGGGGACCATACATGAGATTTCCAACAATAAAATTTTCCGGGGACCATTTTGCAAATTCGAAGTCACGAGGACCAAACTTGTAAAATTTTGAAACTTTTCACCAAAGGATTAAATATGACAACATATGATTTCAAAAGGACCTTTGGAGACTTTTCTTACAAAAAAAATGCCTAGGGACTAAATTTGACAAGTTTTGAAAGTTGAGGAATGAAAGCGCCAATTATGCAAACATTGTTCGTTTTTCATCTGATTTTAAACATTTTGCATCTGAAACATATAAAATGCAATTTTGGGATATTTTAGATATTTTGATGCATTTAAAAGTGTTTTAAATGTTTTGCAGTTCAGATTTGACCAAAAATGATGAGTATTTACACACTCATCAATCCCCCACACTAAACTATTGCTAGTCCCTAGCAATCTTTTATGAAAATTTAATGGATTTAATTACATGATAAAATTCGTAGGGAAGAAAATCACACATATGCTCAGAAGTTCCCTGTGACTCTCTCGGGATTGGGACAAGGTTCTCAACACTAGACTTTATGAATTCGTCCGATTCCTTTTAGAGCAGTGTCAAGATGCTCATCCCCATGTTTAGAGAGTGAGTGGGAGCTTGGTGTGATAGCGTTGTTTGAGAATGAATCTCAACTGCTGGGATATCAAGTGATGAACTTGATGAATCTTTATAGAATTGAAGGATATCAAGTGTATCCTCATCATCATCATCATCAGGGAATAAAACAAAATTGAGAGCTAGATGGTCGCTTTTTTTCTTTTGCAATTGATTCCCTAATAGATTTTTCAAACGCAATTTGGGAATTTATTTTAGCATGACTGCTCTTGACTAGCAATTCTTCCATGGATTTCTCATGTGAATTTTGAATGGCGGGACATTGTGGGAGTGGAGATTTGTCAAAACCGGAAGGTTGACATTGATAATCATCATGAGGACCCCACAATACACACAAGCTGGGAGCATTTGAAATCTGTTTTACACATTCCTCGATTCTTTTCACTAACTCCGGCTCTAGATAAGTGTCTTGGGTTTTGAGGAGTTTGAGTCATTGGCATGTGGAGGTTGGTCGTGATATGGATAGTCGTAATTGTTACAAGGAAATGGATTCCTTGTTTGACAATCAGAGCTGAAATGGGGACCTCCACAGTTCTCACAACAAAATGATTGTTGTGACTGATTTGGTGAATAACATGGATATTGATCATTTCCAAAGTTCAAAGTGTTATCGGAGATTTGTTCACGCGAAAAGCGTGTCTACGATGCGACACTCAAATCCTTTGTGAGGACCTCCACAAAACTCACACAGATATGTCAATATCTCATGATGTGGTGGCTGGTAGAATGAATCAGATGTGTCATGGTAAGGATAGGGAGCTTGGTTATAGGCAGACCCATCTCCTGATTCTACCATGCTAAAACTGAGACAATTATCATCATTATGAGGGTCACCACACCATTGACAACCAAGAAGGTGAGGATAAGACATAGAAAGAATCAAAGGGTTCAGAGGGTAGAAATGAAGAATCAAAAGGGTAAGAGGGTAAAGAGGAATATTTTTGGTATTTTTGAAAAACATTTTGGAAATATAAGAAAATCTTTTGGGTTTTGTGTTTTGTTGTGATTTTAAAATGTTTTGAGGAAACCGTTTTGTTTTTTAATGATAATAATAAGAAAATATGAACAAGGATGGTAAATATACAATGGATGTATATTCAACAACACTGATGCTTCAAATTAAGTGATGCAGCGACACACTCCCGTGGTATAAAATTTGATCGGTCCCAACGGTCAGTTTATTACACAAGTCAAACACTTGTGAATGGTTAACCGTAATAAAAGTCAGACAGTCTAGAACCAAAGCAATTAAGTCCAGGAGAGTTTAGTGTTTCCCCAAGTCGTTAAGTCCCAGCGTACATGCGATTGAATAACCAGCGTGTAGTGATCGGGTGACATTGAACAAGAAAGAGGTTATGATTGATACTAGATAACAAAGGAAAAATGAAAGAAAATTAAAAAGCTAAATTATATTAAATAAACGCTATCACTATTTTTAAAATTGGATTTTCTTGATTTTTCTTTTATAAATTTGAATTAAAACTAATTTTAAACTTTAAAACTAAATTAAAATACTAAAAATTATGAAATTAAAGAGGAAAATTGTGAAACTATTTTTCAAAAATCTAAAATAACTAAAGATAATTTTCAAAACTAATTTTGTATTTTTCTGATTTCTATTCTAATTTCTATGATTTAAAAACTATTTAAAACTAATTAAATTGCTAAAAATTACTATTTAAACTAGGAAAATTATGGAAAAATTTTTTTAGCTTTTATATTTATCTTAATCAATGAAAATTGAAAACTTAATTTTTTGAAGATTTTCTGATTTGTTTGGATTAAAAGCTATTTAAAAAGTCCTAAAAACTGATTAAAATAAAGAAAAATAGCAAACAGTAATGGAAAATTATGAAAAATTCAGGAAAAGTCTAAAATATTATTCTAAATTTATGAAAAATTTAAAAACTATAGCTTATGTATGAGAAATAGAAGCTGTAGTGCAAACTGTCTTGAGAATAAACACTTAGAATAAAATAAGCAAGCGAGAGCACAAAATGAACACGAGGCTAATCTAGGCTATAACTACTCTAAAACCACTCATTGCAACTACTCAT
The DNA here is from genome assembly GCA_910596185.1 of Chrysanthemum makinoi. Lineage (NCBI taxonomy): Eukaryota > Viridiplantae > Streptophyta > Magnoliopsida > Asterales > Asteraceae > Chrysanthemum > Chrysanthemum makinoi. The sequence goes on along the minus strand of OU343223.1, from coordinate 285,550,426 downwards.
AACCTCAAATAAGCAAATCACTAAGGATTTGAGCTAATTACCATAAGCCAAAGCAGAACTTACACTTTTACTTTTAAGCTAAAGAACTAGCTTATTCATTAAGCCAATGTGAAACCAAAGCTGGAAACCTAAAGACCACCAGCTTAACTATCTAAAGACCAAGTTTCAGACCTTAGTGACCAAAAAACAAGACACACACAAGGTGCGGAAGTTACCATGCACACTCGGTTGTCCTGAGTGTGTGTCTGGCACTTTGCCCCATTTGCAAGCTATGTAGGAGCTTATAGATTATGACTAAAATTTCACAAAAATCAGTTTCCAACTCTTGACCAACTGAACTTGTTAAGTCCAAAATTTTACTTGAATTGATCCAATAATGAATCAATGAAAATTCCACAAACCTTGGTGAAAACTGAGTTTTCCAACTTTTGACTTTTGAAGCGAGAATGAAAAGTTGACTAAGCTGAGATTTGAATCCACTTTATGAAATTGAGATGATTTTTATGGTAAAATAGAAGTTATAATAGGCTACTCTAACATTATCTAATCATAAAACAAGCTTTTGATCTATAAAAATTCCAACATGATATGAAAATGAAAGCAATTTAGAAGGATTTTGACTAAAAGTGTATGCGAGAGCAAAGTATGAACTAGAATGAGTCTCAAATACCTAAATAAGTTTTAAACAAGCTGACCTTAACTCTTGAACAACCCTCTAACTCATATTTGCTATGAAATCCAAACACTAGATCATCTAACTAATTATGCAATCTACTTATGCGAGAGCGAGAGAGATTAAGCTACAATCCTAGAGCTAAACTAAAGATCAAATCGGTAACTAGATTAAGCATGAGCGAAATATGAATGCATAAATGGCGGTTTTAAAGAAGATGGAAATCAAACTCACATGAAGTCGGCCAAAGTAAACACAACGAGAACCAAACACCACTATTCTAAACCAAATCCAACCCAAGACCAGACTCTGCATCAACCAAATCCATTTCCATAGCTGTAACCAAAATTTCCCCACAATTGACTTTCGTTGACCAGGTACCAAATTTGTTGTACTTGAGTTATAAGCTTATCAAAACCTATTAATAGCTTAGATAAGCTTATTTGAGTTGTAATAAAGCTTATTTGAAGCTTGATACTTAGCACTTTTAAAATAGGTTTGATTACATGAAATAGAAAAACAAAAAATTTAATCAAACTTTGAATGATCACTGAAAATAAGTTACACTGATTGAGATGACTTAAATGAGTACAAGGAAGGTTAAAAGGTACAATTTAAAGCTTAAATATGACATGGAAATTAAAAACGATATACAAGGAAATGAAAACTAAAAAAAAAAACTCTACTACCTCTACTCTCCTTCTCTTCCTTCTATTTATTAGCAAAAGGCTTCCCACGTGTCTTCTGATCAAATCCCACTTCTTTTTAGAACCATTGGATCATTAGAGATGATATTAGCCGTTTGATGAATTTTGGCGCCAAAATGAGATATTGCCAGTTGGGACCGGGTTGAGTCAAGGAAGAAGAAGCATTAAATGCTCCTTGTTGGTTTGTGGAGGTGGAGTGATAAGGTTGTGGAGTATGTGAGCTGGAGGTATGGAGATTGAGTGTTGCAGAGGAGTGGTTGAAGAAGATGGAGGGAAAGGGGTGGGATTTGGTGAGAGTTTGACCGAGTGTATTATTAAACAGGGTCAGGGTCAAGAGGGTTTCAAGGGTCAAGCCATGGATTGGGCTTGGCTGGTTTGTGTGTTTAGGCTGCTGGATATTTTGGGTTTGTGTGATCCGGTTTTGGATTTGGTATTAATACACAAGGACCAATTTTGTAACATCTGAAAATTGGAGGACCAAAGTTGTACATCTTCCAAAATAAACCAAGGGTGATTCCTGCCATGTCCCAATAATCCAGGGACCATACATGAGATTTCCAACAATAAAATTTTCAGGGGACCATTTTGCAAATTAGAAAGTCACGGGGACCAAACTTGTAAAATTTTGAAACTTTTCACCAAAGGATTAAATATGACAACATATGATTTCAAAAGGACCTTTGGAGACTTTTCACAAAAAATGCCTAGGGACTAAATTTGACAAGTTTTGAAAGTTGAGGGGTAAGCGCCAATTATGCAAACTTATTTTTCATCTGATTTTAAACATTTTGCATCTGAAACATATAAAATGCAATTTTGGGATATTTTTAGTATTTTGATGCATTTCTGAGTGTTTTTAAATGTTTTGCAGTTCAGATTTGACCAAAAATGATGAGTATTTACACACTCATCAATCCCCCACACTAAACTATTGCTAGTCCCTAGCAATCTTTTATGAAAATTTAATAGATTTAATTACATGATAAAATTCGTAGGGAAGAAAATCACACATATGCTCAGAAGTTCCCTGTGACTCTCTCGGGATTGGGACAAGGTTCTCAACACTAGACTTTATGAATTCGTCCGATTCCTTTTCGAGAGCGATTGTCAAGATGCTCATCCCCATGTTTAGAGAGTGAGTGGGAGCTTGGTGTGATAGCAGATTGTTTGAGAATGAATCTCAAGCTGGCGGGATATCAATGATGAACTTGATGAATCTTTATAGAATTGAAGGATATCAAGTGTATCCTCATCATCAACGTCATCGGGAATAAAAGCGAAATTGAGCTAGATCACATTTGCTTTTCTTTTGCAATTGATTCCCTAATAGATTTTTCAAACGCAATTTGGGAATTTATTTTAGACTGCTCTTGACTAGCAATTCTTCATGAATTTCTCATGTGAATTTTGAATGACGGGACATTGTGGGAGTGGAGATTTGTCAAAGCCGGAAGGTTGACATTGATAATCATCATGAGGACCACAATACACACAAAAAGCTGGGAGCATTCGAAATCTTTGTTTTACTCAATTCCTCAGTTCTTTTCACTAACTCGGAAGCTCTAGATAAGTGTCTTGTTGGGTTTCTTTGAGGAGTTTGAGTCATTTAGCCTTGTGGAGGTTGGTCGTGATATGGATAGTAATGGTATTTACAAGGAAATGGATTCCCTGTTTGACAATCGGTGAAATGGGGACCTCCACAGTTCTCAACAAAAATGATTGATGTGATTTGGTGAATAACATGGATATTGATCATTTCAAAGTTCAAAGTGTTATCAGAGATTTGTTCCGGAGCGTGTCTCGGTGACACTCAAATCCTTGGTGAGGACCTCCACAAAACTCACCTGAGATATGTCAATATCTTATGATGTGGTGGCTGGTAGAATGAATCAGATGTGTCATGGTAAGGATAGGGAGCTTGGTTATAGGCAGACATCTCTCGATTCTACCATGCTAAAACGGAGACAATTATCATCATTATGAGGGTCACCACACCATTGACAACCAAGAAGGTGAGGATAAGACATAGAAAGAATCAAAGGGTTCGGAGGGTAAGGAATGAAGAATCAAAAGGGTAAGAGGGTAAAGAGGAATATTTTTGGTATTTTTCAAAAACATTTTGGAAATATAAGAAAGAAAATCTTTTGGGTTTTTTGTTTTGTTGGCCGATTTTAAAATGTTTTTGAAACCGTTTTGTTATTATATGATAATAATAAGAAAATATGAACAAGGATGGTAAATATACAATGGATGTATATTCAACAACACTGATGCTTCAAATTAAGTAGTATGCAGACACACCTCCGGCGTGCGTAAAATTTGATCGGTCCCAAACGGTCAGTTTATTACAAGTCAACCACTTGTGAATGGTTAACCGTACTAAAAGTCAGGGCATCTAGAACCAAAGCAATTAAGTCCATGAGAGTTTAGTGTTTCCCAGTGCGTTAAGTCCCAACGAGCTCTGCGATTGAATAACCGCGTGTAGTCGGGTGATATTGAACAGGAAAGAGGTTATGATTGATACTAGATAACAAAGGAAAAATGAAAGAAAAATTAAAAAGCTAAATTATATTAAATAAACGCTATCACTATTTTTAAAATTGGATTTTCTTGATTTTTCTTTTATAAATTGAATTAAAACTAATTTTAAACTTTAAAAACTAAATTAAAATACTAAAATTATGAAATTAAAGGAAAAATTGTGAAACTATTTTTCAAAAATCTAAAATAACTAAAGAGAATTTTCAAAACTAATTTTGTATTTTTATGATTTCTATTCTAATTTCTATGATTTAAAAACTATTTAAAACTAATTAAATTGCTAAAATTACTATTTAAACTAGGAAAATTATGGAAAAATATTTTTTGGCTTTTTATATTTATCTTAATCTATGAAAATTGAAAACTTATTTTTTGAAGATTTTTCTGATTTGTTTGGATTAAAAGCTATTTAAAAAGTCCTAAAAACTGATTAAAATAAAGAAAAATAGCAAACAGTAATGGAAAATTATGAAAAATTCAGGAAAAGTCTAAAATATTATTCTAAATTTATGAAAATATAAAAACTATAGCTTATGTGAGAAAGAAAGTAGTGCAAAAACTGTCTTGAGAATAAACACTTAGAATATGCTAATAAGCACGAGAAAGCACAAAATGAACACAGAAGCTAATCTAGGCTATAACTACTCTAAAACCACTCATTGCAACTACTCATAACCTCAAATAAGCAAATCACTAAGGACTTGAGCTAATTACCACTTAAGCCAAAGCTTATACACTACTTTTAAGCTAAAGAACTAGCTTATTCATAAGCCAATGTGAAAACCAAAGCTGGAAACCTAAAGACCACCGGCAACTATCTCAAGACCAGTTTGGACCTTAGTGACCAAAAAACAAGACCTGCACAAGGTGCGGAAGTTGCCTGTGCACACTCGGTTGTCATTGAGTGTGTGCACGAGTACACTTGCCCCATTTGCAAGCTTTGGGGAGCTTATAGATTATGACTAAAATTTCACAAAAATCGGTTTCCAACTCTTGACCTGCTGAACTTGTTAAGTCCAAAATTTTACTTGAATTGATCCAATAATGAATCAATGAAAATTCCACAAACCTTGGTGGCGAGTTTTTCAACTTTTTGACTTTTGAAGCGAGAAATGAAAAGTTGACTAAGCGAGATTTGAATCCACTTTATGAACTGATTGAGATGTTTTATGGTAAAATAGAAGTTATAATAGGCTACTCTAACATTATCTAATCATAAAACAAGCTTTTGATCTATAAAATTCCAACGAGATATGAAAATGAAAGCAGATTTAGAAGGATTTTGACTAAAAGTGTATGCGAAGTATATGAACTAGAATGAGTCTCAAATACCTAAATAAGTTTTAAACAAGCTGACCTTAACTACGAACAACCCTCTAACTTCAGATTGCTATGAAATCCAAACACTAGATCATCTAACTAATTATGCAATCTACTTATGCAGAATTGAGACAGAGATTAAGCTACAATCCTAGAGCTAAACTAAGATCAAATCGAGGCTGACTAACAAGATTAAGCATGAACAGAAATATGAATGCATAAATGGCAGTTTTAAAGAAGATGGAAATCAAACTCACATGAAGTCCGCAAAAGTAAGCACACAGAGAACCAAACACCACTATTCAAAACCAAATCCAACCCAAGACCAGCTCTGCATCAACCAAAATCCATTTCCATAACTGCTTAACCAAAATTTCCCCACAGTTGACTTTCGTTGACCAGATACCAAATTTGTTGTACTTGAGTTATAAGCTTATCAAAAGCTATTAATAGCTTAGATAAGCTTATTTGAGTTGTAATAAAGCTTATTTGAAGCTTGATACTTAGCACTTTTAAAAATAGGTTTGATTCTGAGGAAATAGAAAAACAGAAAATTTAATCAAACTTTGAATGATCACTGAAAATAAGTTACACTGATTGAGATGACTTAAATGAGTACAAGGAAGATTAAAAGGTACAATTTAAAGCTTAAATATGACATGGAAATTAAAAGCGATATACAAGAAAACTAAAAAAAAAAAAAACTCTACTCTCTCAACTCTCCTTCTCTTCCTTCTATTTATTAGCAAAAGGCTTCCCACGTGTCTTCGATCAAATCCCTTCTTTTAGAACCATTGGATCATTAGAGATGATATTAGCCGTTTGATAAATTTTGCATAAAATGAGATATTGCAGTTGGGACGAGGTTGAGTACAAGGGAAGAAGAAGCAATAAATGCTCCTTGTTGGTTTGTGGAGGTGGAGTGATAAGGTTGTGGAGTATGTGAGCTGGAGGTATGGAGATTGAGTGTTGCGGAGGTGGTTGAGAAGAAGATGGAGGGAAAAGGGGGATTTGGTGAGAGTTTGACCAGGTGTATTATTAAGCGAGGGGTCAAGGGTCAAAAGGGGTTCAAGGGTCAAGCCATGGGTTGGGCTTGGCTGGTTTGTGTGTTTGGGTGGCTGGATATTTTGGGTTTGTGTGATCCGGTTTTGGATTTGGTATTAATACACAAGGACCAATTTTGTAACATCTGAAAATTGGAGGACCAAAGTTGTACATCTTCCAAAATAAACCAAGGGTGATTCCTGCCATGTCCCAATGATCCGAGGACCATACATGAGATTTCCAACAATAAAATTTTCGGGGACCATTTTGCAAAATCTCTAAGTGCAGGGACCAAACTTGTAACTTATTGAAACTTTTCACCAAAGGATTAAATATGACAACATATGATTTGAAAAGGACCTTTGGAGACTTTTCTTACAAAACAAATGCCTAGGGACTAAATTTGACAAGTTTTGAAAGTTGAGGGACTGAAGCGCCAATTATGCAAACTTTGTTAGTTTTCATCGATTTTAAACATTTTGCATCTGAAACATATAAAATGCAATTTTGAGATATTTTCGGTATTTTGATGCATTCGAGTGTTTTAAATGTTTTGCAGTTCAGATTTGACCAAAAATGATGAGTATTTACATACTCATCAATCCCCCACACTAAACTATTGCTAGTCCCTAGCAATCTTTTATGAAAATTTAATGGATTTAATTACATGAGAAAATTCGTAGGGAAGAAAATCACACATATGCTCAGAAGTTCCCTGTGACTCTCTCGGGATTGGGACAAGATTCTCAACACTAGACTTTATGAATTCGTCCGATTCCTTTTCAGGAACAGTGTCAAGATGCTCATCCTCCATGTTTAGAGAGTGAGTGGGAGCTTGGTGTGATAGCGATTGTTTGAGAATGAAGCTCAACTGCTGGGATATCAACTGATGAACTTGATGAATCTTTATAGAATTGAAGGATATCAAGTGTATCCTCATCATCACTGTCATCGGGAATAAAACGAAATTGAGAGCTAGATCTGCTGCTTTTCTTTTGCAATTGATTCCTAATAGATTTTTCAAACGCAATTTGGGAATTTATTTTAGCACACTGCTCTTGACTAGCAATTCTTCCATGGATTTCTCATGTGAATTTTGAATGACGGACATTGTGGGAGTGGAGATTTGTCAAAACAGGAAGGTTGACATTGATAATCATCATGAGGACCCCTACAATACACACAAAAGCGGGAGCATTTAAATCTTTGTTTTACTCAATTCCTTAGTTCTTTTCACTAACTCCAGAAGCTCTAGATAAGTGTCTTGTTGGGTTTCCTGAGGAGTTTGAGTCATTTGGCACTGTGGAGGTTGGTTGTGATATGGATAGTTGTAATTGTTACAAGGAAATGGATTCCCTGTTTGACAATCAATTTGAAATGGGGACCTCCAGTTCTCACAACAAAATGATTGTTGTAGTGATTTGGTGAATAACATGGATATTGATCATTTCCAAAGTTCAAAGTGTTATCGAGAGATTTATTCACGAGAAAAACATGTCTCTGGTGCGACACTCAAATCCTTGGTGAGGACCTCCACAAATCTCACCGCAGATATGTCAATATATCATGATGTGGTGGCTGGTAGAATGAATCAGATGTGTCATGGTAAGGATAGGGAGCTTGGTTATAGACGGACCATCTCCTGATTCTACCATGCTAAAGCTGAGACAATTATCATCATTATGAGGGTCACCACACCATTGACAACCAAGAAGGTGAGGATAAGACATAGAAAGAATCAAATGGTTCCAGAAGGTAAGAAATGAAGAATCAAAAGGGTAAGAGGGTAAAGAGGAATATTTTTGGTATTTTTGAAAAACATTTTGGAAATATAAGAAAGAAAATCTTTTGGGTTTTGTGTTTTGTTGAAACTGATTTTAAAATGTTTTCGGAAACCGTTTTGTTATTATATGATAATAATAAGAAAATATGAACAAGGATGGTAAATATACAATGGATGTATATTCAACAACACTGATGCTTCAAATTCGTGAAATGCAGCCCTCCCTCGGCGGCGGCGTAAAAATTTGATCGGTCCCAACGGTCGAGTTTATTACAAGTCAACCACTTGTGAATGGTTAACCGTAATAAAGTCAGACAGTATAGAACCAAATCAATTAAGTCGGAGAGTTTAGTGTTTCCCGGTCGTTAAGTCCCAACGAGCATGCGATTGAATAACCAAACATGTAGTGATCGGGTGATATTGAACAAGAAAGGGGTTATGATTGATACTAGATAACAAATGAAAAATGAAAGAAAATTAAAAAGCTAAATTATATTAAATAAACGCTATCACTATTTTTAAATTGGATTTTCTTGATTTTTCTTTTATAAATTTGAATTAAAACTAATTTTAAACTTTAAAACTAAATTAAAATACTAAAAATTATTAAATTAAAGAGGAAAATTGTGAAACTATTTTTCAAAAATCTAAAATAACTAAAGAGAATTTTCAAAACTAATTTTGTAATTTTCTGATTTCTATTCTAATTTCTATGATTTAAAAACTATTTAAAACTAATTAAATTGCTAAAAATTACTATTTAAACTAGGAAAATTATGGAAAAATATTTTTTGGCTTTTTATATTTATCTTAATCTATGAAAATTGAAAACTTATTTTTTGAAGATTTTTGATTTGTTTGGATTAAAAGCTATTTAAAAAGTCTAAGCTGATTAAAATAGAAAAATAATAGCAGATAATGGAAAATTATGAAAAATTCAGGAAAAGTCTAAAATATTATTCTAAATTTATGAAAAATACAAAAACTATAGCTTATGTATGAGAAATAGAAGTTGTAGTGCAAACTGTCTTGAGAATAAACACTTAGAATAAGCTAATAAGCACGAGAAAGCACAAAATGAACCGAGAAGCTAATCTAGGCTATAACTACTCTAAAACCACTCATTTCAACTACTCCTAACCTCAAATAAGCAAATCACTAAGGATTTGAGCTAATTACCACTTAAGCCAAAAGCGACATCACTGCTTTTTAAGCTAAAGAACTAGCTTATTCATTAAGCCAATGTGAAAACCAAAACTGGAAACCTAAAGACCACGGCTTAACTATCTCAAGACCAAGTTTCAGACCTTAGTGACCAAAAACAAGACCTGCACAAGGTGGAAGTTACTGTGCACACTCAGTTGTCATTGAGTGTGTGCACGGAGCCTTTTACCCCATTGCAAGCTATGTAGGAGCTTATAGATTATGACTAAAATTTCACAAAAATCGGTTCCAACTCTTGACCCGGTGAACTTGTTAAGTCCAAAATTTTACTTGAATTGATCCAATAATGAATCAATGAAAATTCCACAAACCTTGGTGGCTGAGTTTTCCAACTTTTTGACTTTTGAAGCGAGAAATGAAAAGTTGACTAAGCTGAGATTTGAATCCACTTTATGGTGATTGAGATGTTTTATGGTAAAATAGAAGTTATAATAGGCTACTCTAACATTATCTAATCATAAAACAAGCTTTTGATCTATAAAATTCCAACGGATATGAAAATGAAAAAAGATTTAGAAGGATTTTGACTAAAAGTGTATGCAGAAGCAAAGTATGAACTAGAATGAGTCTCAAATACCTAAATAAGTTTTAAACAATGACCTTAACTACGAACAACCCTCTAACTTAGATTTGCTATGAAATCCAAACACTAGATCATCTAACTAATTATGCAATCTACTTATGCGAAGCTGAGACAGAGATTAAGCTACAATCCTAGAGCTAAACTAAGATCAAATCGAGCTAACAAGATTAAGCATGAGCAATATGAATGCATAAATGGCAGTTTTAAAGAAGATGGAAATCAAACTCACATGAAGTCCGGCCCAGTAAGCTTACAACAGAACCAAACACCACTATTCTAAACCAAATCCAACCCAAGACCGACTCTGCATCAACCAAAATCCATTTCCATAACTGCTTAACAAAATTTCCCCACGCTTGACTTTCGTTGACCCGTACCAAATTTGTTGTACTTGAGTTATAAGCTTATCAAAACCTATTAATAGCTTAGATAAGCTTATTTGAGTTGTAATAAAGCTTATTTGAAGCTTGATACTTAGCACTTTTAAAATAGGTTTGATTACATGAAATAGAAAAACAAAAAATTTAATCAAACTTTGAATGATCACTGAAAATAAGTTACACTGATTGAGATGACTTAAATGAGTACAAGGAAGGTTAAAAGGTACAATTTAAAGCTTAAATATGACATGGAAATTAAAAAGCGATATACAAGAAATGAAAACTAAAAAAACCCTACTACCTCAACTCTCCTTCTCTTCCTTCTATTTATTAGCAAAAGGCTTCCCGTGTCTTCGATCAAATCCCACTTCTTTTTAGAACCATTGGATCATGAGAGATGATATTAGCCGTTTGATGAATTTTGGCGCCAAAATGAGATATTGCTAGTTGGGACGAGTTGAGTACAAAGGGAAGAAGAAGCATTAAATGCTCCTTATTGGTTTGTGGAGGTGGAGTGATAAGGTTGTGGAGTATGTGATTGGATGTATGGAGATTGAGTGTTGCGGAGGAGTGGTTGAAGAAGATGGAGGAAAAGGCGGATTTGGTGAGAGTTTGACCAGGGTATTTATTAGCAGTGGGGTCAAGGGTCAGAGGGGTTCAAGGGTCAAGCCATGGGTTGGGCTTGGTGGTTTGTGTGTTTGGGGCTGGCTGGATATTTTGGGTTTGTGTGATCCGGTTTTGGATTTGGTATTAATAAACAAGGACCAATTTTGTAACATCTGAAAATTGGAGGACCAAAGTTGTACATCTTCCAAAATAAACCAAGGGTGATTCCTGCCATGTCCCAATAATCCGGGGACCATACATGAGATTTCCAACAATAAAATTTTCCCAGGGACCATTTTTGCAAATTCTGAAAGTGCAGGGACCAAACTTGTAACTTATTGAAACTTTTCACCAAAGGATTAAATATGACAACATATGATTTCAAAAGGACCTTTGGAGACTTTTCTTACAAAACAAATGCCTAGGGACTAAATTTGACAAGTTTTGAAAGTTGAGGGACTGAAACTGCCAATTATGCAAACTTTGTTCGTTTTTTCATCTGATTTTAAACATTTTGCATCTGAAACATATAAAATGCAATTTTGGGATATTTTCAGTATTTTGATGCATTTGGATAAATAACATGTGTGTTTACCGCTAAGGCAACATGATTTTTTGGAATATTTGTTGCAAGTCCAAAATTATAAATCTATGCAACCAATTATGTAGGAGAATCCCTACAACTTAGGTAGCCCTAAATAAAACACATACATATAAAATTCGGTACATTCATATTTTTTTTCTCAGCTGTACGCCTTTTTTTTCCTAGAAACCCTAATGGTCTTTGTTATATTTTTTTACATATTGTTTGTTTCTTTCTTTATTTGCGGTTTGGTTGTGATGGTTCATGAAGTAGATGATGATGTTCATTGGAATTATGTTTATAGAACTAATGATACCTCTACCTCACATAAAGGTTTCTTTTTGTTTATTAATTAATATACTTTTACATTGCATGTATAATTGTAGCAAAAAGGTTAGAATGGTGCATTGATCCAACCAACATGCTACAACTTCGGGTATATCAATACGGGATTACCATGATTTCATCTTGTCATTCATGAGAAGGTATCAACACAAGGTTGTTAATTATAACATCATGAACTATGAAAGGTTAGTTAGTTTTCATTGTATAAATTGATAAATTTACCTTGTGTATATATAACAAGTTTGTTAATTACATCATGTAAGTGAGATTTCTTATAACAAGTTTGTTAGAGTACAGATAAAAAGGGATTCAGTTTTGGATGTGTAGGCGTATAAGTTTGACATTAAATCTTTTTTTGGCTGTTGAAGCTTTTGAGTTTTATTGTAAATAAAAAATCAATTTTCATCGAGAGAATTGTGTGGGCATCTCTGGCAATGGCTTTGCTCATAAATTGTTTGAACCTACTCAAGATCTTCCAAGGATCATGTCTAGGATTTATGGTACAAGAGTAGACATGGATAGTAATATGTGCATACTAGACAATTCTGGGTGGATGAGGAGCTTCGGATGTAGATGCTATAATAATCAACTTGAAGCTATTCGATTGTATTGCCAAGCTAAACTTCAGGTCTTTTATTTAGTGTTTACAATTACAAACACGAGCATGCATTTTCTCATGCTAATTTGTGTTTCATTGCAGTCTAACCCGAACGACGCCATAGGCCTAATAACAATGGGCGTTCGTCCACCTTATTCTTCTTGACTTGCACCTATGGCCATGCTTCCACTTTTTTCCCAGTTGATTCTGCTCTCCTCATAACTTTTTGCATCAACATACCCATTCTTGTTACCTTTTTCTTGCTTCAGTCCACAACCACTTTTTTTTAGTTCCTAAATTATTAAAATGTTGTGAAGATGATACACTGTGTATTTTATTCTGTAGAGTGGCGGGTTGAGCATTATGTGTGCCTGTGCTTATATGGAAATGGCATGATAAAATCTCTTCTAGATTCGGTTGGTTGACCATGTACAACGGCTTATGCTATGCTAGCTGCAGTCAGAGGTATAATTTTATTGACAATGTCTTTTGCAAACCTAATTTTTTTTATCAGTTGAATATTTTGTTGCTCCACTCTTAACGCTCTCTGGATGTAGCCACAATCGCGGGGAGACTAGATTCTTTAGTGTCTTGATGCTTGCATGAAGTGCGATTAAAGTATTTGACTTTTAAATGCTCAATTTTTTTCATTTGTATGTTTAATTTGTTTTTGAACTCTTTAACTTGGTTTTGTTAGTTAGACATGTAGTAATTAATTCAAAGGGTTAATCAGTTCCTTTTCCTTTTTGTAAGGGTGATAGCGGAACATAGACATTGAGTTAGAAGTATAGGTGGATGGGAAGTGCTAGAATAGACATCTATGTAAGCTCTGTGGTTTTGTTTTTGATATAATCTTGACACTGAAAATGTCTGTATTAGCCTTGGTAGTTTGTTTCATCCCAAAACGCAGTCACCTATGTCTTTGTCTTTCTCTCTCTTTCTTAAACTCATCCATTAATGTGTATATTGAACACCCCTATGTCTTTGACTTGGTGATTTAACTGCAGACCCAAAAACCCCTTAACTGCATAACCAAATAGCCCCTACGACTAAAGAATGTTCGCAAAAAAGATCTCTGATATGTGCATGTTTATTTGGCAGGTGTAGGGTGGTTATAAGAAACAACCTAAGCTGCCATTTCAACAAGCGACAAAACTAGCACTCTGCTTCTTTTGCATTGGGTGTGCACCACTTTAATTTTACTGGGTTGTTGCAACTTACGTGACATGTTTGTGTGATTCTTGGCTGCCAAGTCTGACCAATAACATACATCGATAGTGACATGTTTTTTCCACTACGAGAACCTATTTTTTTATTCGGATCTAAGCTTCTTGATTTCCCAATGTTGTAGCCCATAGAATCTTTACTAAATTTCCCACAGGTTTTTATTCCTCTTTATCTTTTTATAAATTTTGAAGATTGCTAGCTTAGACTGTTCTTTTAAGCTCTTAAGTTACAAAATTTTGGTTGCATTCAGTAAGTTGCATATGGTTTGAGTTGGCCATTCACCCTAACACAACGACAACATATATGCGTGGCTATGATGGAAGAGGAGTCACTATCTGTTATGTTATGGCGACATTACTGATTTTGTGGTTGTTCTAACTTTGAGCTGTGATGCTTAGGCTGGAGGGCGGCAAGAACCGGAGGTTACCGGCGACCGGGAGAGCCTCCTGTCGGTATTACATTTGATGTAATTTTTGCAAGTTCGTTCCTAACAAGCATGTCTTTTTGTCGAGTTACATTCATTAAACATATATGATTTTGTGAACTTTTCCAATGATGGCAATAGAATGCATAAAAGAAGAGGAGGCCCCACATAAAACCTCATAATCTCCTCCACGTCGCGGGCGGTACCTAATCCAGTGAAAGTGATGTGTCTGTTCTTAAACCACCACCCGACTTACAGGTGATTTGGAAAAACTCTGTTATCTTCCGGCAGCTATTACTCTACCTTGGCATTTAGCAATTGAAACAAAGTCTACTTTGAAAGGGAGTTTACGACCATTGATGAGGTAACCATGATGCTATCATGGAATAGTCCTCTTTGTACTCTTTATTGGTCACATTTTCATTTTTACTTGCATGAAGTAAATGATTAAGACTCACGGTATGGAAATAATAAATCACTAAATCAAATTAACCACAATGTTTGTTGTTATATATAATGAGATGATATTTTAAAAGTTCTTTGAAAAGAAATGTGATGATTGTTTTATATGTGCAGCATTGAAGATTCCAAAACTTCTGACCGTTCCATGCCCAATCATTGTCTTATTTGAGTTTAGTTGGCAATCCATATAAGTACCTTGATTACTATGTCCCTCTTAAACTTACTGCACTTGTCTTCTTGTGTAAGCTTTGGTACATATTAAAGATATTCCGTTACCCTAAAAGGAGTTGTATATAAGCTGGTGTACATGTTGAAGAAAATAACATTTCAATCGGGTAGATTCTGATGCGAGTTTGGATACAAAGGTTGTTTCAAATTATGCGAAATTGAAGGCCTTTTTAAACTGGTGTCCATATCAAAACTTGATGAAGTAGATTTGGGACATATGAAATGGATCAAAGAATATCAAGATCATAAGGTTGACCTGGTAGGTGATGTGATAACGAAGGCGAATTTGGCATATCCGGTGTTAGTTTTTCTTTAAATGCATGCAGCACACAATAATACATACGCAAGGCATGAATACTTGATTAATTACTACGACTAAATCAATTTTGTTATATATGTGTGGCATAGATGTTGTGCAGTATGGTATAAGGAGTGCATTTTTGCCAGGCATAAAGGATCAAAGCATGATGAGCACATCTGGGTATACAACATCATCATGGTTCTTATCCTTTAATGTGCATGTATGCCCTGAGAAACAGAGGATTCAAGGATTAAATGTAACCGCATTATACAGATCATCGGTGGATAAAGATTCATGGTATTTGTTGGCCAAGATCATTATAAAACCAAGGGTCTTACGTGGATATACAACCCTGTGGTGTTTTGCAAACCCAGAGTTGATGAAGATGTTGTGTGGTTAAGTTATTGGCCAATTGGAAACATATAAGACACTGGTGATGTAGTTGATGTGTCCATCATTTTGGAGGAAGGATTGGTAGTAAGCGGGTGTGGTACCAGCCTTGTGTATATGGATGATGACTATGGTGAAGTAGAGCTAGAAGATAACTTTGAAAGTACAGCCAAAGGTGAAGAAGTGATTGGAGGCGATCTTTCTGAGTTTGAGGTGACTACAGGAGGGTATTATCTTTGCGCCGTGATCTCTTCGAGTCAAAAACCTCTTATTTTTTGAAGAAGTTCTTTAATGACACAGTTCACTATCCAGGTATGTTCTTCTTTGAGTTGTAATGCTTTTAGTCTCTTAGAGAGACTAATTAATTATGATTGATCCTCAAATAACAATTTTGCAGAGTCGCAAGGATGGAGAAAATCTCGATTGTTTGACTTAGTATCTCAGGATCTGAAAGCTAATTCACTTTCACGTCCAGTAGCATGAGTTTCCTAAGATGACGAGTATATGTTCCAAAATTTAAGTGTTGCACCAATACCGGTAGGATAACAAGCGTATGTATGCCTAGACAAATAATATATTTTTTCAAAATATAAATGATTTAGGATGCTCATTAAGGCGGTATTTATTCAAGTGAGACACTTTATGAGATTGATTTTGTTCAAAGGATTCTTGATCAGTTTATGCTCATGGAGCGAGATCAGGATCAGGATGGAAGTGAAATAACGAAATCGGGTTTTGATGAAGACAATGGCGATGATGAGCTTTGATTAAATTCGATCACTCATGCCAATGAAAATGGTGGCAAATCTTATCGATATTATATATTTTTGTTGTCAAATTGGGTTGTTTGGATGCTTTTCTTCCTGTTAAAACAAGGGCATTTGGTATTTAAGTTAACTGTTATATCACTTCAATACATTTTCATTATCTACAACTTTACAAACATACATAAAATTCATAATGTTGTAAAATTATATATGTTGTGTTATTAACCATCCACGAAAACCATACAATTATTTATAATTCTTAACAAAAAAAATTATAAAACCAACAACTAATTGTTTTATAATATTGTTTGACAATTCTAAAAAATGTATTTCATTTATAAAAAACAACAAAAAATAATTATAAGTCATGCGCCCACATTGGTAGCATAAATGTATATATATATATATATATATATATATATATATATATATATATATATATATATATATATATATATTTTTAAGAACATTCGAACAATATCTAAAGTCGTGACAACACAAAGAGCCGTAGATATTTCGAATTGAAAAAAAACATGACAAAATGACAATATTTTTTGAAATTTTTCAAGATTTTTCATATTTTTATGGATTTTTGAAGGTTTTATATTTTTCTATTTGCTTTTTGAAGGTTTTGAAATTTTGTATTTTGCTTTTCGAATAAATATTTACAAGATATGGATGAAGAAAGACCTTTTACTCCTCTTCTTCCTCTTGAAGGCGTTTAAGTGTTTCCGGTTGAAGACTCTTTAGACCAAGTCGTGGGAGGATAAACTCAAAGCGTTCTCTAGGAAGAGCTTTGGTGAAGATGTCTGCTAACTGGTATTCAGTCCTCACAAAATAAAGTTCCACCACACCGTTTTCTACTTGCTCCCTGATGAAATGATGTCGAATGTCGATGTGTTTTGCTCTTGAGTGTTGAACGTTGTTGCATGAGAGCAATAGCACTTTTATTATCACAGTACAGAGGGATTTTGTTGAATTCAAAGCCATAGTCAGATAATTGGGATCTCATCCATAGGATTTGAGCACAACAAGATGACATGGCTATGTATTCAGCCTCTGTAGAGGAAATAGAAGTACTCATTTGTTCTTTGAAGACCAGCTCACAAGCTTATCACCCAAAAATGAGCACCTCAGACGTACTTCGACGTGTATCTTGACATCCTGCATGATCAGCATCTGCATAGTTAGTGACATACCGGTGTCCTTCGGGTACCAAAGTCCCATATTGATGGTTCCTTGGAGATACCGAAAGACCCGTTTAACCGCTTCAAGGTGCTTTTGGTAGGCTTAGCCTGATATCTAGCACACATGCAAACAGCGAACAGAATGTCTGGTCTACTGGCTGTGAGGTACATCAGTGATCCGATCATACTACGATATTTCGTTTGGTCTACCATGATCCCTGAGTGGTCCTCATCCATTTAGTACGCTCAATCATGGGAGTGTCAACAGGGTCACTTAAATCAAATCCAAATTTCTTTAAAATCTCATTTGCATATTTAGATTGATTTATAAAATGCCTCCGGGACTTTGTGAAATTTGTAATCCCAAGAAAAATGACATTTGTCCCATCATTGACATTTGAAATTTGGAACCCATTTCATTTGAAAAACGATCACATTCATTGGGTCGTCGAGGCAAAATAATATCATCAACTTATATTTGAACGGGAATTAAATGTTTGCCTGACTTTCTGGTGAACAATGTAGGATCAACTGCTCCTTTGCTGAATCCAGTAGATAGAAGAAACTTTGATAGCGTATCATACCATGCCCTTGGAGCTTGCTTCAAACCGTAAAGCGCCTTCTTCAAACGATAGACGTGTGTAGGATGCTCTGGATTCACAAACCCTTCAGGTTGGCTGACGTATACGACTTCTTTAAGATCTCCGTTAAGAAAAGCCGTCTTTACATCCATCTGATAAACTACCATGTTCTTACTTGCAGCATTAGCCAAGAAGATTCTGATTGCCTCGATACGAGCAACAAGAGCAAATGATTCTTCAAAGTCAATACCCTCCTCTTGACGGTATCCTTTTGCAACTAATCGAGCCTTATTCTTTAAAACATCACCATGCTCATCAAGTTTCACTTTGAAGATCCACTTTAGAGCAATGATCATAGCACAATCTGGAGCAGGTACTAATTCCCATACATCTAGTCGATCAAACTCATGAATTTCTTCTTGCATGGCATTGAACCAGCTATTTTCATTCATGGCAGTTTTAACATCTTTTGGTTCGACCTTAGAGAGTACGGAGTTGAAGAAGCACCATAAGGCATCGGTTGCAAGTTGTTTCCATGTAGATACTGGACGAGAAGGGTTTCCAATGATGTTGTCCAATGGATGATCATGTGTCCACTTTCTAATGTGTTCATGTGGTTGTTGTTGAGGAACTGACGTAGCAGAGTCGATGTCTCCTGATGAAGATGGTTCTGATGATGATTCAGGAGCAAATATGTTTTCAAATGGAGCAAAGGGATTAACTTCATCATGGGTGCCAGAAACAATTCCATGATGTACATTCGATGATTGATGATTTGTTGATGAGACAGAGTGATCAGCAGCAGGCGCTTCTTGACTTAATGATATTGAAACAGAAGGGTTGACTTCATTGACAGGGATAGGGCAGCCTTGATGATGGAATTGATATATCATTAGCATTTGGCTCATAGTGTTCATCAAACATTGGATCAAACAATTTCTTTAAATCATCTTCTGATGGAGGTACATAAGGAGTTGCTGGTGAGGGATTTGAAACGAGAGTAGAACTGATAGGACTACTTGATGAAAGTTGAGATACGGGTCCAGAACTGGTTTGTCCTGGAGCCATTGGACCGGTCAGCTCATCAAACGTAACGTGAATTTTTCCATGATACTTCGGGTTCTTTTGTTGTAGATTCGGTATCCTTTCTGTTTGGTGCATATCCTACAAAAACTCCAATGTCTGCTTTAGCTTTAAGTTTGCCTAAATCTTGGCCCTCATTAGTTGGATAACACAATGCACCAAACACACGAAGGAATGAGAGATTAGGTTTTCTATTTTGGACAAGTTCATATGGAGTTTTCCATGAGCAGTGTGAATTAGGGATCGATTTTGAGTGTAGCATGCAGTGGCAATGGCTTGAGCCCAGAGAAACATTGGAACCTTTGAGTAAATCAGCATTGTTCTTGCGGCTTCCACAAGAGTTCGATTTCGTCTTTCAACTACACCGTTCTGTTGAGGAGTTCGTGGAACACTTCTTTGATGACTGATTCCAACACTTTCATAAAACTCACTAAGTTGTTTATTAACAAACTCAGTTCCATTGTCTGTTCGGATGATTCTGACAGTTTTGTTAAGTCGAACCTGCAGCTGTTTGATAAGTTTGATGATGATATCTGGAGTTTCATCCTTTGTCCTTAAGAACTTAACCAGGTGAATCGAGAGTAATCATCAACCACAACTAACACATATTTCTTCCCAAAGATATTCTGCACTCTCATGGGTCCACATAAATCCATGTGAATTGTATGAAGAACTTCTGTAACTGAGTTTGTAGGTTTGGGTTTGTGGGCATACTTCTTGCTTTTCCCAATTGGCATGCTGAACAAAGATGATCCTTTTCATACTTTAGTCTAGGTAAACCTACAACTAAGTCCTTTCTGGAGGTATCATTGATGGTGCCGAAGTTTAAGTGATTGAGACGACGATGCCATAACCATGACTTTGTTTTCGAAGCCTTTGACAACAAGCAAATTGGAGAAGACTTCATCATATCTTCGATAGAGATGGTGTATAGATTTGAACCACGTGTTCCTCTTAAAAGTTCTTTACCATCAAGTTCTCTAACGAAACAAGTATGTTTTGTGAAGGCCACTTCTAGATCAGAATCACAGAATTGACCGACAGAGAATAAGTTATGACCAAGACCTTCTACGTAATATACCCTGGAGATAACACTATCATTGACAACATAATCTCCATAACCCATAATTCCACCGAAATGATCGTTCCCGAATCTAACAGTCCCGATGAATTTACTCACGAAGTTCATGAGCGACGGTCTCAGTCATATGCTTGAAACAACCTGAGTCCAGGTACCACAGAACGATTTGAACGATCTGCAGTTGAACACAGACAAGAATGGATAACTGGATAATTGGGATCCCCATGCAAGAATGGGTTCCACGAGGTAGAAACAATGTACTCATTAGAAATAGATGCAGTGCTAGTGTCCGTATTTGACCTATTCAAAGTATGTTCACTTCTTAAGGGAATAGTTCTACCAGTAGGCATCCATTTTCTAGTGGGCATTGATTTAGGGCAAAGCTCATTAATCTTACGGCCAGTAGGTATCCATTGATAACCTATATTACTAAATTTCCTTCCTGTGGGTTTCCACTGTTTTCTAACTTTCTTTCGCCTTTGCCTTTTAGCCTTCTTAGCTTGAATTTTAGCATTTGACAGTATTAGACAAAACATTCACACCACATTCATGATTAGTAACAGAAATCAAGCAGACATCATTACATGGTTTGCGAATAGTAGCAGAATTCAAATTAATTACAGTACGCTTATAGCTAATACTAGAATCAACACGATTCGTTTTATTCAACTCAAACTTAATATTCCTAGGGTGATCTACTCTCTTCCAATGCTTCGCTTGGAGGTATCTTGCTATCACTTGATTACTCTGTAGAGGGAAGGAACATTAGTTGGTTGATCTACTTTTGCATTCCTGAACTAGACGTGCAGGGATTTGAACTACTTGAAGGCACATTAGTGTTCACTTTCTTAAAACTGGGCATAGAATGGTTTGTATGCTTGGCACTAGGCATAGAACAAGGCATCACACTTCCTTTTGCACCTAAGGATTTAGGACATGTTGCAATTAAACATTCTAGCAGCTCTTGAGATCGTTTGGCCTGAATGCAAGCAAACCTAATTTCTCTATCAAGAGGTTTATTAATGAAATCCTCTTCCACAATCTCACGGAGACATTCTAGACTATCCTTAAGGTGAGCACAATAGTTATGAAACACAGGTTCATTATTCCTAAGATGAGGAGGAATGTATTTACCAGTCACAGTATATTTGCAGTCTGAGGATGACTTTGATGCAACATTCTCATTAAAAACAAGTGGCATTTCCTTTTTCATGACTCCTCGGATTCTCAATTTCTTTTTGTAAAGACGTTATTTTTTCGTTGTTTTTGTCACGAGTGACTTTCATTGAATCATATAACTCTTTAAAGTGTCGTTTAACTTTTTCATTTTCTTCTAGAAAACTCTCGTTTTCTTTTTGTAAAGCATTAACTAAGTTTTGAAGATGAAAAGTTTGAGAATACTGAGAATCTAAAGGAGGAGGCATTTGGGAGCCAGTCACATTGTTCTTTTCACCCTTTAATTGAGAGATTTGGGCTTTCAACTTTCTGATCGTGTTACAATGAGCTTGAATCTGTTCGTCACGTTTGTTTATCTAAAAAACTGCATCAAACTCTGGAACATCTGAGGATGTCTTGATATTTGAGGTTTTGAAATTTTCTTTAAGATGTTGATATTTTAGTTGTAAATTAAAATGTTCAACTTCTAGTTTAGAAAGATGTTTTACCAAATTATCGTGATCATCCTGATCAATTTTCTCATTTAGTTATGAGTTTTTGTTTTCAAGCTCAATGACACGATCATGGGAAACTTTCAATGCAATAGATAATTCATGAAATCGAGAAGCAGTAATAGAGTGCTTAGTAACAGTATAAAACACATCTTGAGCAACACAACTTGAAATCAAATTCTCATTTAAGATGTGCAAGTTCTTCCTTTCAACTTCATTATATTTGAGTTCCTTTTCATAATCATTGACCTCAACTATCATTGCATCAAATTCCTTTTCCATTTCTTTAATATCTGAATTTATCCCTTTTTGAAGACTCTCAAATTGACCTTTTAATTGTTTAAAGAAAGGCATGACCTCAGTTAAATAACATTCTTTAGTTTGCTCAAAACCCCTTTCCCCCTCAGTTATCCCTGTAGGTGTGATTCTCTTCTTACACGTTTTCTCAAAATCAACAAATAGTTGATAAACAACATACAGGCTGATTAAGGTCTTGCTATTAGTGGCAATAGATCTAGGAACTAAGTGCATTGGTGTGTTAGGAGGATACACAGTTGCTTGAGGCAATTTCCTACAAGGGGGATTCTTTTCAACAAGGTTTTCAGCTTTTTGCATATCCATATCCTTTTTCCAGAACACTTGTTCAGGGGTTAATAGAGTCTGAGGCTTAAACTTGTTTAAGGATATCCAATTTTCCTTAGTGTAATCATGAGGTTTTATCGTTATCTTATTCATTTTACACTCAGGATCTTCTAGCTTCTTATTCATTTTCTCCCTAGTGACTTCATCTGATTTCTTATCTTCCTCAGTGCACTCAGTGCAACTAGGTTTCTGCCTAGGCTTAAGGATTTCATTACCATCATAAAGTACCTTATTAGCAGCTCTAGCCTTTTTAATGACCTCTGGATTTGGTTCCTCAACAAGGGGAATGCTATGCTTATCGCTTAAGACTCTATGCTTAGTGATCAAGTGAGCAGTCTGAACGGTATTCCCTTGTACGTACAACTTATTTTCAAGCTTGTTTTTCAAAGTTTTTAGATTGGAAAAATCATTCAAAAGTTTTGATTCCTTAGCATTGAATTCTTGCTTAAGCATTTTAACATTTTCTTGAAGTTCTTGTTTTTGCTTAGCAGT
The DNA here is from genome assembly GCA_910596185.1 of Chrysanthemum makinoi. Classification (NCBI taxonomy): domain Eukaryota; kingdom Viridiplantae; phylum Streptophyta; class Magnoliopsida; order Asterales; family Asteraceae; genus Chrysanthemum; species Chrysanthemum makinoi. Next base: position 285,527,507 of record OU343223.1, on the reverse strand, counting down.
TTTAGAAAGCTTTTCTTGTAAGGAGTTTAACTCTTGTTTTAATACTTCTTCTCTAAAATTACTTTTTCTAATAATTGTACGCATTTGGTCATCCATTTCCTGCTCACGGGTGGTTAACTCAAACTTAGCACGTTGTTCATAAATAGCAACTTGTTCTTTATAGGCATTTAGTTCAGAGGTAACAGAATCATCAGGGGCACATGCAGTGTATTCATCAAAAATATAGTCATCATTGACTGCGGAAGATACATCACTTGGTTCAATCACACTTTCACATTGGGTCACATATTGATCATATGGGACAATATTATCATTGCCCATATTAGCAATATCTGAGTCACTGGTTTCCTGCGATTGAACCTTATCATGTTTCTTTTGCTGATCAACATCATCATATAGTTTTAATACCTCTGAGATGATTTTGTCTTTGGATGGACCAGCTTGTTGTGGTGGAGAGACCTTTGGAGAGACCATAGGTGAGATGCTAGCCATGAAGATTGTTTGGGCAGTAGGTTCATCATCGACATCAGAGTCAAATGCATCACAGTCAGCTACTTGAAATGCATTTTGATGATTATGACCTATCTCCTGAATTGGCTGTTCATCAACATCAGCATCATAGGTTCGGGCATTTCCCTCAGAAGAAACAACAACACAAGCAACATCTTGTCTCTGAAGTATTCTGCATTCTGTGGACGTTTTGGAGATGTGCAGTTCCTAGTAATATGTCCCTCATCACCACAGTTGTAGCATTTGATCGGCTTTGCTTGTCCTTGATTCCCATTCCTTCCCCTATTCGGATTTACCACATATCCTCTACCAACTCCTCCTCTTCCCTGTTTATACTGCCTTTCTTGAACAGGTTGCACCATAACCTTCCCATCTCTGACAGTTACTTGATTGTGTGGATTTGATGCAGTTCTGATCTCATTGTTAGTGTGAAGACTGTTGGTATGTGAGCTAAGGGTCAAGTTTTGTTTAACCATAAGAGCCAGTTGATTAATGAAGTGTCCCATAACAGCATCAGCATCAGCTTGCTTGAACCTCGGATCAGGAATGAGTTTGTGATTACCATTACCCGTGGGAATGACTTGAGAGGCTTTGGTAGTAATACCAACATTGGTGTAGAAGGCAGTTGAGTCATTTGACGAACTGGTTTCTCCCTGCTTAGATTTGAACTGCTCAAGAATCCTTTTTTCAAACATAGCATGTCTCTCATTCTGAAGAAGGAAGGCATATAGTTGCTCATAGTTTGTGTCCTTCAATCCTTTGGTTAGCTTCACAGAGGTGACAAACTTGTGCCATTCGGGATTCATGTTGTTCACAAACTTTGAGTTCAGCTGAATGTTTGGCATAGTCATTCTGATATTCCTCATATCATTTACAAGCTTGTGGAATCTCACGTAATATTCATAGATACTCTCATCTGGTTTCATCTTGAAGTGCTCAAATTCATCATACAGTTGTGATTCTCTGTCTTCCTTAGTTAATTCAGAACCTGAGAGAATCATCTTGACATTATCCCAAACTGCCTTGGCTTCGGTGTTGTGATTGATCAGCTTGTAGATGTCTTTTGGAAGACCCTGAAGTATGATGTTTGAAGCCCTGATATCAGCATCGAATCTCTTTTTCTCCTTATCACTGAGCTCATCATACGTCTTTGGTCTGTCCAATCCAAAGATCATGGTTCCATCTGCAGCAGTATCAATTATGTCTCTTGTAGTCTCAATCTGATACGGTCCTTCATCAATGGATTTGAGAATGTTGACCCCATTTTCCTTTCCAAGACAGTACAATCTGATTCGTTGAGCCCAAGAGTCGTAGTCAGTTCTGTCAAGCATGGGTGGACGAGTATCTGAACCAGCTGCTTGAACATCCTCAGCAACAATGGAGATGATTGTAGGTACGTTGGTAGACATGTTAAAAGATTACACGGGATTTTATAACTCTATGATTAAACCGGGAAATAGATTCTTTCACGGGATTTTACTAAATCAAGAGAAAACCGTATTACAAACAGAAATCAACCAAGTCGCTAAGAGTTATTGAACCAAGTCGCTAAGCCCAAGTCGCTAAGACCCAAGTCGCTGGACACAAGTCGCTAAAACACCAAGTCGCTACACAGTCAAGTCGCTAAAGAGCAACTCGCTAAGGTCCAAGTCGCTAACACCAAGTCGCTAAGAATTATGACAAAAAATCGCTAAGCACCAAGTCGCTAGATACAATTAAGTTGCTAAAGAAAAACTCGCTAAGATCCAAGTCGCTAGTATCAAGTTGCTAACAATTTGCACTACAACTCGCTAACAATTCCTGAAGCAAGTCGCTAACTTCACCAAGTCGCTAGCCGTAGTGGAGAATCCACTAACTTACTGTTTGTGCTTGTCTCAATAGACAAGGCTAGGCTCAAGTCGCTAACAACTAACACTGTAACTCGCTAACTTTTACTGAAGCAAGTCGCTACGATGAAAACACAACGAGAGCCAAGTCGCTAGCAAGAAAAACTTCAAAAACACACTTTTCAATCCAAAACAAGCTCAACCACAGTGATTCAAGCTTACAAATCAAAACCCAAGCACTTACAATGATTCTAAACACAAAAGTACACCCAAAATTCAAACTTTAACACTAGAAATGATCCAAATGATGCAAAAACCACTAAACTTTTTCAAACTCAAAACCATCTAAAACCACTAGAAATCCAAGAATATGTAAGAGAGATGATCAAACCATAGCTCTTGATACCAATTGTTACATATTGGATTTCACAAACACATCAAACCATAAGATCAAAGAGGCGTATACTATGGTTTTAGAGAGTTAGAGGTTTGGGAACTTAGTGAGAGAAAGTAAAAATATTATTATGAGCTCCAACTCTCTACCTTAGGAGGTAGAGAGTATTTATAGTTCTTACATAAATCGCCACCTACGGGCTGTGGATCAGGCAAACAATGGGTAAAGACCCGTCCGTCCTCCACGGTGTTACTTAACAAAATACTACTTAACATTAAATAATCTACGACTACGAGCTTTCTAACGATTACATATACTTGAGGTGACCGACTCTTTAATAACTGGATTTATTAAATCCTAACAAAAAGTTTTTAAAATACGGTTTACTTTAAAACTTTTATAAACTTAGCTCTTGATGCCAATTGTGGAAAACTAGAAGGGGGGAGAGTTGAATAGTTTTGCCGATTTTAAGTTAGTTTCAAAAACTTTAGATTCGATGTTATGTGAAATCATATGGATGAAGATAAAGTATAGATCTAAGAGTACTGAAGTAAATAAAAGTAAAGCAAGGGAAATAAATGACACAACCGATTTATAGTGGTTCGGCTACAAGGACACCTTCCTTGCCCTACTCCACTCCCCGAGTCACCTACTCGAGTTCAAGCACTATGTCAACAAACTCCTTCAACTTGGCGGAGAAGCCTACACAACGTTGCTTATACCTTTTTCCGGTACAAAGCTAAATACCGAGTCCGTAACACGGAGGACCAAACCAACACGACTATTACACAACAACTATGTGAAATATCAAGTACAAGATCTTTGCTACAGAAATCTTGTGGAGGAACAAATCAATCAAGGACCCCTTGCTGGATGACTTGTAGTTTCGAGCTCGTGATCTGTAGAATGACCTATTTGAGAATCACAATAGAAGAAAGAAGAACAACTCTCTAGATCAAGTGATTTTTTGTTAAAAGAGAGTAAGAGTATATGAGAGATTTAGGAAGAAGAGGGTGAAGAGAAATGAAGAAATGGCTCTCTATTTATAGGCAAAATCTTGCCCATTTGTTCCACGGATCCCACGTATCCTCCCTTGGGATCCGTCTAGTAGTAAGCTAGGGATCCGTGGGACGCTCCTTTTGCCCACGGCTTTTGGTTATTAGTCATGGGTCATGGGTCATGGGTTCCCATGGGTATTTCATTAGATACAATGTATCTAATAGATGCAATGCATCTAGTCAAATGAGTATATGGATATGCTCCATGAGTTGTGATTTTTACCCATCCTAATAAACTATTACAACAAATGATTTATTACAACAATTTGTATTTTATATGTAAATGCTTTACAAAAATAACATGTATCCATATAATTTTACTTATGATAACATTATATTTGTTATCAACAAAACACAAAGAGATCGCAAAATATTAATAAACGCTTACTTTTATTTATATATTAACAATTGTTTTCACCAAATTCTATGAATAAATTATATTGATTTAAAGATTCAAATATTATGGGTAGTTGGAAAACTGTGGATGTGTATTTTTCAAAGGCAAAAAAGGTGAATGTTTTAGTGTTCTATATAGTATTCATTGTTATTGTACGACAACATATTGAGTGTTAAATTTACAAATTAGTGTTATATCACATGTGATATATTTTGGAAAGCTAAAAAATGTATATTTTTCAAATTGAAAAACGATAAATCATTTGGAGTTTTACACAAAAACTTATGCTCATTTTCCGACAAAGATGTTGTTCAAACTTACGGATTGTGTTATATCATATATACTATAATGTAAAACAAAACAAAATTTTGTTGAAAGTATATAAAACGATCTAAATGTTCGTCACAATATTGTATTTATGTATGTTACAAATTAAAGGGTGTGTTTAGTTGTGGATTTTATTTTTATTCTTTAATTTCTAATTTGATTTTTCTAGAATAAAGAAGGGGTTTTATCTCCGAGAGAAGTGAAAGTATTAAAGAATGCGTTTAGATTATATTTTTAGAAATAAAAAATAGGAGGGGTGTATAAAAATGGAAGGAAAAAATATAGTAAAGGATAAGTAGCTCTTTTCAAAATTGTAGTTAACTTTTAGAAAATGAGATATTTATTCTTTTAGAAAAATTTCTAAAAATTGTGTGATTAAATAGATTTTTAGTTTTTAGTGAAATATTTCTTGAAAAATAAAGTATTTTCACCAACTAAACATACTTTTATGGGTCTGCTTTGTTCAGCAAAATGTTTTTGTTAGAACCGAATCTATGAATTGAAATGTGAAGGAGTTAGAATGTTAAGAAATTGAAATATTAAGGATTTGGAATATGAAGGAATCAAATTGCAAAAATAACGTATTTTTGGTTGGAAAAAATGAAATGATAAGAAAATTATTAAAATATCTAAAACTTCATTTTAGATTAAAACTAATAAACTGGATATTATTTATTAAATATACTTTTTATAAGGATAATGATAATAATAATTTTTTAAATAATATTATATTCTCTGTTATGTTAAATTAATTTGAAATTTTATGATATTTAATACTATTTCAATAAATAGTATTTTTGAAAAAACGTAATTTTATAATTTAAAGTATAGAACAAAAAGTAAAGTTTAAAATTTAATTTATATTTAATTTTTTTAATTCATAATTATTAAATATGATTGGATAATAATAATAATAATAATAACAACAAAATATTAGAAAAATATTGAAAATAATAATAATAATAATAATAATAATAATAATAATAATAATAATAATAATAATAATAATAATAATAATAATAATAAAATAATAATATTGGTAGTAAACATCGCATAACGGCGCGACATTGGTTAATATCCGTCGGTCCAAAGATTTCACCGTAAAAAGTCAATGTCCCGCTTAGTGGAGAAAGGACAAACCCTTAGGTCCTGATGATATGTTGCTCTACTCTTGGGATGGAGGGCTTGATGTATGTGGTTGATCTAACAGATCATCGCCTTCGACGCAAAACCAAGATGGTTGATTTTGTGTCCGGTCAGATAGTGGTTGAGGCCGCACAACGAACACATCAAGTATGAAGCTAAGTACGCATAAATTGATATGGTGTTCTTCCCTTCTCTTCTTTGAGGAACTTGAAAAGGATGCGGTGATCCTACCTAAAGAATTCGAAAATTTTTGCTGACTCAAGATATGAGGCGATGTATCGTGAAACTCATACATTTAGTAGGATTGGCTTTGCACTAGCTAAAGGAGTGAGTGTCTAGATAGCATTCTGGCTTCCCACTATATTCTTGTAAATTCTATGAATTTCTAATATAGTGATGTTTAATAATAATAATAATAATAATAATAATAATAATAATAATAATAATAATAATAATAATAATTGAGTTTTGATAATAAACATAATGAATTCCATGAAATTATAAACATTTCTTTAAGTTTGTTAGTTCTGGAATGTTGAATTCCATATAAATGGGATTTTGAAGGATTTTCTTCTATTCCATTTGCCATCCAAAGGCATTAAGGAATTAATTCGATTTCATGAATCACAACCAAACACATTATAGAATGGAATCAAATTTCAATTCCATCATAATCCTGAAGATTCTGCGAGCCAAACGGGGCCTAAGGTTTTTGAGATATGTAATAAAGAAAGAAGGGCGAAAGTAGGTTTATATAAAACCATCAATTAATTCTATCTTCTTCTTTTCTTTTTTCTTTATAAAATGAGCGACCAGATTTGTTCCTCGATATCTAGAAAAATATTAGTTCCTAAATGAACTTTTCACAGTTTTAGAAACATTTACATAAATTTTGAGAAAAATCATGTAAAGAGCAACTCGCTAAGGTCCAAGTCGCTAACACCAAGTCGCTAAGAATTATGACAAAAAATCGCTAAGCACCAAGTCGCTAGACACAATTAAGTTGCTAAAGAAAAACTCGCTAAGATCCAAGTCGCTAGTATCAAGTTGCTAACAATTTGCACTACAACTCGCTAACAATTCCTGAAGCAAGTCGCTAACTTCACCAAGTCGCTAGCCGTAGTGGAGAATCCACTAACTTGTACTATTTGTCGGCTTGTCTCAATAGACAAGTCGCTAGGCTCAAGTCGCTAACAACTAACACCAGAACTCGCTAACTTTCATCAAGCAAGTCGCTACGAAGAAAAACACAACGAGAACCAAGTCGCTAGCAAGAAAAACTTCAAAAACACACTTTTCAATCCAAAACAAGCTCAACCACGATGATTCAAGCTTACCAAATCAAAACCCAAGCACTTACAATGATTCTAAACACAAAAGTACACCCAAAATTCAAACTTTAACACTAGAAATGATCCACATGATACAAAAACCACTAAACTTTTTCAAACTCAGAAACCATCTAAAACCACTAGAAATCCAAGAATATGTAAGAGAGATGATCAAACCATAGCTCTTGATACCAATTGTTACGTATTGGATTTCACAAACACATCAAACCATAAGATCAAAGAGGCGTATACTATGGTTTTAGAGAGAGAAAGAGTTAGAGGTTTGGGAACTTAGTGAAAGAAAGTAAAAGTATTATTATGAGCTCCAACTCTCTACCTTAGGAGGTAGAGAGTATTTATAGTTCTTACATAAATCGCCACCTACTGCTGTGGATCAGGCAAACAATGGGAAAGACCGTCCGTCTCTCCACTGTTACTTAACAAAATACTACTTAACATTAAATAATCTACGACTACGAAGCTTAACGATTACATATACTTGAGGTGACCGACTTTAATAACCGGATTTATTAAATCCTAACAAAAGTTTTAAAATACAATTGTATTTTAAAACTTTTATAAACTTAGCTCTTGATGCCAATTGTGGAAAACTAGAGGGGGGGTTGAATAGTTTTGCCGATTTTAAGTTAGTTTCAAAACTTTAGATTCGATGTTATGTGAAATCGTATGGATGAAGATAAAGTATAGATCTAAGAGTAACGAAAGTAAATAAAGTAAAGCAAAGGGAAAGAAATGACACAACCGATGAGTAGTTGGTTCTACAAGGACACCTTCGCCTCTACTCCACTCCCGAAGTCACCTACTCGAGTTCAAGAACTATGTCAACAAACTCCTTCAACTTGGCATGAGAAGCCTACACAACGCTGCTTATACCTTTTCCCGGTACAAAGCTAAATACCGAGTCCGTAACACGGAGGACCAAACCAACCCGACTATTACACAACAACTATGTGAAATATCAAGTACAAGATCTTTGCTACAAAAATCTTGTGGAGGAACAAATCAATCAAGGACCCACCTTGGATGACTTGTAGTGAGCTCGTGATCTCGCCTTAGAGAAGGGCCTATTTGAGAATCACAATAGAAGAAAGAAGAACAACTCTCTAGATCAAGTGATTTTTGTTAAAAGAGAGTAAAGTATATAGAGATTTAGGAAGAAGATGGGTGAAGAGAAATGAAGAAATGGCTCTCTATTTATAGGCAAAATCTTGCCACTGTTCCACGGATCCCACAGATCCCTCCCTTAAGGGATCCGTCTAGTAAAGCTAGGGATCCGTGGGACGCTCCTCTTTGCCCATGGGCTTTTTGGTTATTAGTCATGGGTCATGGGTCATGGGTTCCCATGGGTATTTCATTAGATACAATGTATCTAATAGATGCAATGCATCTAGTCAAATGAGTATGGGTTATGGATATGCTCCATGGGTTGTGATTTTTACCCATCCTAATAAACTATTACAACAAATGATTTATTACAACAATTTGTATTTTATATGTAAATGCTTTACAAAAATAACATGTATCCATATAATTTTACTTATGATAACATTATATTTGTTATCAACAAAACACAAAGAGATCAATATTAATAAACGTTTTTACGCTTTATTTATATTAACAATTGTTTTCACCAAATTCTATGAATAAATTATATTGATTTAAAGATTCAAATATTATGGGTAGTTGGAAAACTGTGGATGTGTATTTTTCAGTGCAAAAAAAGGTGAATGTTTTAGTGTTCTATATAGTATTCATTGTTATTGTACGACAACATATTGAGTGTTAAATTTACAAATTAGTGTTATATCACATGTGATATATTTTTGGAAAGCTAAAAAATGTATATTTTTCAAATTGAAAAACGATAAATCATTTGGAGTTTTACACAAAAACTTATGCTCATTTTCGACAGATGTTGCATGTTCAAACTTACGGATTGTGTTATATCATATATACTATAATGTAAAACAAAACAAAATTTTGTTGAAAGTATATAAAAGCGCATCTAAATGTTCGTCACAATATTGTATTTATGTATGTTACAAATTAAAGGGTGTGTTTAGTTGTGGATTTTTATTTTTTATTCTTTAATTTCTAATTTGATTTTTCTAGAATAAAGAAGGGTTTTATCTCGGAGAAGAGTGAAAGTATTAAAGAATGCGTTTAGATTATATTTTTAGAAATAAAAAATAGGAGGGGTGTATAAAAATGGAAGGAAAAAATATAGTAAAGGATAAGTAGCTCTTTTCAAAATTGTAGTTAACTTTTAGAAAATGAGATATTTATTCTTTTAGAAAAATTTCTAAAAATTGTGTGATTAAATAGATTTTTAGTTTTTAGTGAAATATTTCTTGAAAAAATAAAATATTTTTCACCAACTAAACATACTCTATGGGTCTGTTTGGTTCGCAAAATGTTTTTGTTTGAACTGGAATCTATGAATTGAAATGTGAAGGAGTTAGAATGTTAAGAAATTGAAATATTAAGGATTTGGAATATGAAGGAACTGAAATTTGCAAAAATAACGTATTTTTGGTTGGAAAAAATGAAATGATAAGAAAATTATTAAAATATCTAAAACTTCATTTTAGATTAAAACTAATAAACTGGATATTATTTATTAAATATACTTTTTATAAGGATAATGATAATAATAATTTTTTAAATAATATTATATTCTCTGTTATGTTAAATTAATTTGAAATTTTATGATATTTAATACTATTTCAATAAATAGTATTTTTGAAAAAACGTAAATTTATAATTTAAAGTATAGAACAAAAAGTAAAGTTTAAAATTTAATTTATATTTAATTTTTTTAATTCATAATTATTAAATATGATTGGATAATAATAATAATAATAATAATAACAACAAAATATTAGAAAAATATTGAAAATAATAATAATAATAATAATAATAATAATAATAATAAAATAATAATATTGGTAGTAAACATCGGCATAACGTGGTGCGTGATACATTGGTTAATATCTGTTCTCGGTCCAGTATTTATTTCAGCGTAAAAAGTCAATGTCTGGCTTAGTGGAGAAAGGACAAACCCTTAGGTCCTGATGATATGTTGCTCTACTCTTGGGATGGAGGGCTTGATGTATGTGTTGATCTAACAGGATCATCGCCCTTCGACGCAAACCAGTATGGTTGATTTTGTGTCTGGTCGTATAGTGGTTGAGGCCGCACAACGTAAACACATCAAGTATGAAGCTAAGTACGCATAAATTGGATATGGTGTTCTTCCCTTCTCTTTCTCTTCTTTTGAGGAACTTGAAAAGGATGCGGTGATCCTACTGAAAAGAATTCGAAAATTCTTTGCGACTCAAGATATTGAGGCATGTGCTGAAACTCATACATTTAGTAGGATTGGCTTTGCACTAGCTAAAGGAGTGAGTGTCTAGATAGCATTCTGGCTTCCCACTATATTCTTGTAAATTCTATGAATTTCTAATATAGTGATGTTTAATAATAATAATAATAATAATAATAATAATTGAGTTTTGATAATAAACATAATGAATTCCATGAAATTATAAACATTTCTTTAAGTTTGTTAGTTCTGGAATGTTGAATTCCATATAAATGGGATTTTGAAGGATTTTCTTCTATTCCATTTGCCATCCAAAGGCATTAAGGAATGGAATTCAGATTCTGAATTTCATGAATCTGTCAACCAAACACATTATAGAATGGAATCAAATTTCAATTCCATCATAATCCTGAAGATTCTCTTGAGCCAAACGGGGCCTAAGGTTTTTGAGATATGTAATAAAGAAAGAAGGGCGAAAGTAGGTTTATATAAAACCATCAATTAATTCTATCTTCTTCTTTTCTTTTTTCTTTATAAAATGAGTGACTGAGATTTGTTCCTCGGTATCTAGAAAAATATTAGTTCCTAAATGAACTTTTCACAGTTTTAGAAACATTTACATAAATTTTGAGAAAAATCATGTAAAGAGCAACTCGCTAAGGTCCAAGTCGCTAACACCAAGTCGCTAAGAATTATGACAAAAAATCGCTAAGCACCAAGTCGCTAGACACAATTAAGTTGCTAAAGAAAAACTCGCTAAGATCCAAGTCGCTAGTATCAAGTTGCTAACAATTTGCACTACAACTCGCTAACAATTCCTGAAGCAAGTCGCTAACTTCACCAAGTCGCTAGCCGTAGTGGAGAATCCACTAACTTGTACTATTTGTCGGCTTGTCTCAATAGACAAGTCGCTAGGCTCAAGTCGCTAACAACTAACACTGTAACTCGCTAACTTTTACTGAAGCAAGTCGCTACGATGAAAAGACAACGAGAACCAAGTCGCTAGCAAGAAAACTTCAAAAACACACTTTTCAATCCAAAACAAGCTCAACCACAGTGATTCAAGCTTACCAAATCAAAACCCAAGCACTTACAATGATTCTAAACACAAAATTACACCCAAAATTCAAACTTTAACACTAGAAATGATCCACATGATACAAAAACCACTAAACTTTTTCAAACTCAGAAACCATCTAAAACCACTAGAAATCCAAGAATATGTAAGAGAGATGATCAAACCATAGCTCTTGATACCAATTGTTACGTATTGGATTTCACAAACACATCAAACCATAAGATCAAAGAGGCGTATACTATGGTTTTAGAGAGAGAAAGAGTTAGAGGTTTGGGAACTTAGTGAGAGAAAGTAAAAATATTATTATGAGCTCCAACTCTCTACCTTAGGAGGTAGAGAGTATTTATAGTTCTTACATAAATCGCCACCTACGGGCTGTGGATCAGGCAAACAATGGGGAAAGACCCGTCCGTCCTCCACGGTGTTACTTAACAAAATACTACTTAACATTAAATAATCTACGACTACGAGCTTTCTAACGATTACATATACTTGAGGTGACCGACTCTTTAATAACTGGATTTATTAAATCCTAACAAAAAGTTTTTAAAATACGGTTTACTTTAAAACTTTTATAAACTTAGCTCTTGATGCCAATTGTGGAAAACTAGAAGGGGGGAGGGTTGAATAGTTTTGCCGATTTTAAGTTAGTTTCAAAAACTTTAGATTCGATGTTATGTGAAATCGTATGGATGAAGATAAAGTATAGATCTAAGAGTAACGAAAGTAAATAAAGTAAAGCAAGGGAAAGAAATGACACAACCGATTTATAGTGGTTCGGCTACAAGGACACCTTCCTTGCCCTACTCCACTCCCCGAGTCACCTACTCGAGAGTTCAAGAACTATGTCAACAAACTCCTTCAACTTGGCGGAGAAGCCTACACAACGTTGCTTATACCTTTTTCCGGTACAAAGCTAAATACCGAGTCCGTAACACGGAGGACCAAACCAACACGACTATTACACAACAACTATGTGAAATATCAAGTACAAGATCTTTGCTACAGAAATCTTGTGGAGGAACAAATCAATCAAGGACCCCTTGCTTGGATGACTTGTAGTGAGCTCGTGATCTCGCCTTAGAGAAGGGCCTATTTGAGAATCACAATAGAAGAAAGAAGAACAACTCTCTAGATCAAGTGATTTTTTGTTAAAAGAGAGTAAGAGTATATGAGAGATTTAGGAAGAAGAGGGGGTGAAGAGAAATGAAGAAATGGCTCTCTATTTATAGGCAAAATCTTGCCACTGTTCCACGGATCCCACAGATCCCTCCCTTAAGGGATCCGTCTAGTAAAGCTAGGGATCCGTGGGACGCTCCTCTTTGCCCATAGGCTTTTTGGTTATTAGTCATGGGTCATGGGTCATGGGTTCCCATGGGTATTTCATTAGATACAATGTATCTAATAGATGCAATGCATCTAGTCAAATGAGTATGGGTTATGGATATGCTCCATGGGTTGTGATTTTTACCCATCCTAATAAACTATTACAACAAATGATTTATTACAACAATTTGTATTTTATATGTAAATGCTTTACAAAAATAACATGTATCCATATAATTTTACTTATGATAACATTATATTTGTTATCAACAAAACACAAAGAGATCGCAAAATATTAATAAACGTTTTTACGCTTTATTTATATTAACAATTGTTTTCACCAAATTCTATGAATAAATTATATTGATTTAAAGATTCAAATATTATGGGTAGTTGGAAAACTGTGGATGTGTATTTTTCAGTGCAAAAAAAGGTGAATGTTTTAGTGTTCTATATAGTATTCATTGTTATTGTACGACAACATATTGAGTGTTAAATTTACAAATTAGTGTTATATCACATGTGATATATTTTTGGAAAGCTAAAAAATGTATATTTTTCAAATTGAAAAACGATAAATCATTTGGAGTTTTACACAAAAACTTATGCTCATTTTCCGACAGCATGTTGCATGTTCAAACTTACGGATTGTGTTATATCATATATACTATAATGTAAAACAAAACAAAATTTTGTTGAAAGTATATAAAAGCGCATCTAAATGTTCGTCACAATATTGTATTTATGTATGTTACAAATTAAAGGGTGTGTTTAGTTGTGGATTTTTATTTTTTATTCTTTAATTTCTAATTTGATTTTTCTAGAATAAAGAAGGGGTTTTATCTCCAGAGAAGAGTGAAAGTATTAAAGAATGCGTTTAGATTATATTTTTAGAAATAAAAAATAGGAGGGGTGTATAAAAATGGAAGGAAAAAATATAGTAAAGGATAAGTAGCTCTTTTCAAAATTGTAGTTAACTTTTAGAAAATGAGATATTTATTCTTTTAGAAAAATTTCTAAAAATTGTGTGATTAAATAGATTTTTAGTTTTTAGTGAAATATTTCTTGAAAAAATAAAGTATTTTTCACCAACTAAACATACTTTATGGGTCTGTTTGGTTCGCAAAATGTTTTTGTTTGAACTGGAATCTATGAATTGAAATGTGAAGGAGTTAGAATGTTAAGAAATTGAAATATTAAGGATTTGGAATATGAAGGAACTGAAATTTGCAAAAATAACGTATTTTTGGTTGGAAAAAATGAAATGATAAGAAAATTATTAAAATATCTAAAACTTCATTTTAGATTAAAACTAATAAACTGGATATTATTTATTAAATATACTTTTTATAAGGATAATGATAATAATAATTTTTTAAATAATATTATATTCTCTGTTATGTTAAATTAATTTGAAATTTTATGATATTTAATACTATTTCAATAAATAGTATTTTGAAAAACGTAAATTTATAATTTAAAGTATAGAACAAAAAGTAAAGTTTAAAATTTAATTTATATTTAATTTTTTTAATTCATAATTATTAAATATGATTGGATAATAATAATAATAATAACAACAAAATATTAGAAAAATATTGAAAATAATAATAATAATAATAATAATAATAATAATAATAATAATAATAAAATAAAAATATTGGTAGTAAACATCGGCATAACGTGGTGCGTGATACATTGGTTAATATCTGTTCTCGGTCCAGTATTTCAGCTCGTAAAAAAGTCAATGTCTGGCTTAGTGGAGAAAGGACAAACCCTTAGGTCCTGATGATATGTTGCTCTACTCTTGGGATGGAGGGCTTGATGTATGTGTTGATCTAACAGGATCATCGCCCTTCGACGCAAACCAGTATGGTTGATTTTGTGTCTGGTCGTATAGTGGTTGAGGCCGCACAACGTAAACACATCAAGTATGAAGCTAAGTACGCATAAATTGGATATGGTGTTCTTCCCTTCTCTTTCTCTTCTTTTGAGGAACTTGAAAAGGATGCGGTGATCCTACTGAAAAGAATTCGAAAATTCTTTGCGACTCAAGATATTGAGGCATATGTCTTTGAAAACTCATAATTTAGCAGGATTGGCAGGCTTTCTTGCACTAGCTAAAGGAGTGAGTGTCTAGATAGCATTCTGGCTTCCCACTATATTCTTGTAAATTCTATGAATTTCTAATATAGTGATGTTTAATAATAATAATAATAATAATAATAATAATAATAATAATAATAATAATTGAGTTTGATAATAAACATAATGAATTCCATGAAATTATAAACATTTCTTTAAGTTTGTTAGTTCTGGAATGTTGAATTCCATATAAATGAGATTTTGAAGGATTTTCTTCTATTCCATTTGCCATCCAAAGGCATTAAGGAATGGAATTCAGATTCTGAATTTCATGAATCTGTCAACCAAACACATTATAGAATGGAATCAAATTTCAATTCCATCATAATCCTGAAGATTCTGCGAGCCAAACGGGGCCTAAGGTTTTTGAGATATGTAATAAAGAAAGAAGGGCGAAGGTAGGTTTATATAAAACCATCAATTAATTCTATCTTCTTCTTTTCTTTTTTCTTTATAAAATGAGTGACTGAGATTTGTTCCTCGGTATCTAGAAAAATATTAGTTCCTAAATGAACTTTTCACAGTTTTAGAAACATTTACATAAATTTTGAGAAAAATCATGTACATACCAAAAATCATGTACATACCAAAAGTTTTCAACATTATATTAAATTAAACACCCACTTTCACCCATTTTTTTTCAAAATTAATATTTCGTAAACCGTTATACGTTAAGTCAAAAAATTATAATATATCATGACGAGCATTTAATTATATTCACTTTGATATCCTTTCAGCAAACCTTTCTTATCACTTTTTTCACGTTTTTTCATCCTTTTTTTTCACTCATTGTTGAAACTTACATGAGAAATCACCTTTGATTTAACAGTAATTTGAGTTTTCATATATTTAAATATGTAGTAAAATGAAGATAACTTTTTCTACAAAATTTTAAAAGCTTCATCGTTTTTTATTCGCAACCTAAATATTTTTAACTTTCTAAGCATATATAACACATTATATTTTCAGTTGTATTACGTGCAGTTAATTGGTCAAAATTAGTTAAAACACATATAAAGCACATGTGAGTTTTACCAGATGTGATCTCAAGCGCATGTGATTTTTACCACATCACATCACATATGGTTGAAAGTTATGAATGCGTGTTTTTCATTGTAAAAAACTAGAAAAATCTTTGATTTATGTTTGAACAATCATATTAATGTTAAATTATATGTGATATGTCATGCAAATTTCAATACTGGAAAAAAATGTAAAAAAACATAAATAAAATAATTCGTCGAAAATATATGAAAGTGGCCATCTAATGAAATATAAGAAAATGATCGTCACGATGGTATAATTTTTTTTTTACTAACGATTAACAGTTTATGAGATATTTAAACTATACAAAATAAATGTAATTACATTTTTAAATAAAATACTAATTCGTCATCTATTTTTTCTAAATAAAAATTAATTAATTGTGATTTGTCTTTTGGTATACAATAATCTTTTGATATGTAAATAATATCTATTCTGATTTTATTTATCAATAATTATGTCACTTAAGTCTTAAAAAATTATGTAATTACAAAAAAAGTGGTTGTTAAGAACCATTATTCCACATAACCGTGTATGTTGCTTTTGATGATAAGCTTTGGTTGACCATTAACTCTTAAGTAGGGCTGCTCAAACGGACCGGACCGACCGGACCGACCGACAAAACCGACCGGACCGGACCGAAACCGACCGGACCGATGGACCGGCGGTCCGGTCTCGGTCTAGGGTTTTTGCTATTACGGTGCCCGTCTGTCCGGTCCGTCGTCCAATCCGGACCCAAACCAATTTAGCCTTGTGACGGACCGACCGACGGACCGACCGAGACGGACGGACGGACGGACCACCTCATTCTCGGTCTCGGTCGGTCTAGCGTTTTTGCCGGATTCGGTCTCGGTCCGGTCCGGTTTTCTTCGGTCCGGTCCGGTTTTCGACCGATGAGCACCCCTACTCTTAAGTAATACATTAACACTTAACCTCCATTTTCTCTTTATTGTAGCTTTTAACCATTAAACTTCGGTTTTATACAATTCAATCAACAATTTTGCTTCAAGGAAAAAGAAGCCACCAAAAAATGTTACAATTTGTTGTAGTCCGAAAACTTTAATAAAATATATGCAACTTTAAATTAATTCAAGGATTAAGGTTGCAATATATAGTGGTTTAGTATAGGATCCATACTTTAGATGTAGCTTTGAGATGTAATGAAACGATAACTCTAAACCGAGCGTTATGATGAAGACACCATTAATTAGAAAAGGTTTCTATATGCTTTGTAGTGGTACCAAGTTGCTAGACAAGAGTAATCAACTTCAAATAAACTATACAATTTTAAAAGAAAATAATTACATCCGGTGTTCAAGATATTAATATTTGGGAAGGGCAAAAGTAAAGAGTTGAAGAAAGTATAGTGACCAGTTAAGTATATTCTCTTGATTTCTAGATCAATGACTCATAAACAAAGACTTCGGCTTAACTCATAGACGTGTATAGCAAGTCCACCTTTCATCAACAAACTCTTTTTATATATTTTTCCTTTTTAATATTGACATTGATAATTGTTAGGCGGATCCAAACGCGTCATACCTTTCTGTGTAGATCAGTCCGCGTATTTACTGAATATCAAATTTGTAATGTTTGACGATGGGTTTAATGGCACTTAATAGGGTTTGAGCTTTTAAAAAAAGTTGATTTATAAATTAAGTTTTATTTGTTACACAGACTAATTTTTCATAAGCCCAAGTCTATAAAAAAAAAAGTCTTCAACTATTACGTGATAATCCCAAGTCCATAAATAAGTTGGTTATTGGCGCTTATTGGGGTTTGAGCTTTTAAAATAAATTAGTTTATAAATTAAGTCTTGTTTATCATACATACTAAACTTTCATAAGCCCAAGTTCATAAAAAAAAATAGCTTATAACTAAGCAAATTACTTAAATACTTTTCAAAATTTAATAAATTATCACGTAAAAACTGGAAATATATGTGAATTTAATTTGATGCATTTTTATACAATTTTACATAAATAAACTTCAGCTCTACGTAATTCGCTAAACAACTTAATTTCAGCTTTCATCTTATAATATAAGCCCTAGTCCCAACCCAGCTCCAGCTCCAACCCAACCCAACCCATTGCATCAAACATACTATAAATGTTTACGTTCTAGCTTTTTAACACTTAAAATTGAATGTTTGACGACAAATCTCTACTATATATAAGTATATTTTTTATTTATTTATTTATTTTTTAATTTTCTTTTTAGTTTAAAATCTTTAAAAATAAGTAAAGTGAAATTAGTAATATATCTTTGATTAAAAATGATAATAGTATTTATAATTAAATTAATTGCTTAAATATTTTTTAATCCTTAAACTTTTATTATTTTTCGTTTTTAACACAAAGATTTTTTTTATAAGGACTGCAAATGGTTGCGATCCTTTACAAAGTAGGGAAAATTAAAAAGGCTAGAAAGTCACTCACAATGTGACAAGTCTCCCCCATTCACTCCCTCATTTTTTTCTTATTAAATTCGGTTAGGGGATATTTTTGTCATTTTATCCCGTTTTTTATTCTCCGCCCAAATTTCAAACGCAAATAACTTTCAAACGACAAACATTTACGAAAAACCGATTTCACAATAATTTTTAAAATTCGATTCTTTTTAATTTGGTGTAAATCTTGATAAATGTTTCGAACTTTTTTTTAGATATCAAATAGTTCTTGACTTTCTTGATTTTTTTTTGCATTTTCGGCCCTATTTTTTACCTTTATAAATGTCAAATCGTGAAAAACTTAAAACATAAAAGCTATAGATTTTTGTTCACTCTTTACCCAGAAATTTAAATCACTCAAATTCGATGTCATATGGGTATGTTATCACACGTTAAAGATGGTGTTTTACTCATATTTGTTGCGCACAAGGTGTTTGATGAAATGTCTAGCTTAAATTTTTAGTGTTAAAGTTGAACTAAATGCACTATTTTTTGTCCCTCAACACATCATTAATCATTTTATTAATGTAAGATTCGAAAAGAGATGTTTTTTAATAGTTAATGTTTTTAACCATTAAAACTGATGAATCAAACTTATAAACTGATGAACCAAACCCAATTGTTTAAAAAAAAGTATAAAACCAAAACTGATTAACATAACCAAAACTGAAAGTATGACTAATGAACCAAACCAAAACTGTTGAAAAAAACAGAAAACCAAAATTGATGAACCAATCAAACATAGTTCATCAGTTTATTTTGGTTCATCAATCATAGTTTCAGCTTAACATGTTGGTGTTAGTTTTGTTTTGTACATCAGTTTATTTTGGTTCATCAATCATAGTTTCAGTTTTGGTTTGGTTCATCAGTTTTTGGTTTGGTTCATCAGTTTGGTTTGGTTTAGTAATCATAGTTTCAATTTTGATTTGGTTCATCAGTTTTGGTTTTATGTTTTTTTTTTCAAAAGTTTTTGTTTGGTTCATCAATCATAGTTTCAGTTTTGGTTAGGTTCATCAGTTTTGGTTTTATACTTTTTTTCAAACAGTTTTGGTTTGGTTCATCAGTTCATCAATTTTAATAGTTAAAAACTTTAACTATTTAAAAACATCACTTTTTGAGTTTTACATTAATAAAATGATTAATGATGCGTTGTGGGACAAAAATTAGTTCATTTAGCTCAATTTTAACACAAAAAATCTAAGCTAGACATTTCATCAAACACCTTTTGTGCAACAAATATGACTAAAACGTCATCTTTAACGTGCGATATCTCACTCATATCATACCGGATTTGAGTGATTCAAATTCCTAGGTAAAGAGTGAATCAAAATCTAAAACTTTTGTGCTTTAAGTATTTTATGATTTGGCAATTTTTAAGGTAAAAAACAGGATCGAAAATAGCAAAAACATCAAGAAAATCATGACCCAATAAATATGTCAAAAACAAGTTTTGAAATAATTAAAAATATTTATACCAAATTAAAGAGAATCAAATTTTAAAAATTATGGTGAAATCTGTTTTTTCTAAAAGTTTGTGGTTTAAGAGATATGTGCGTTTGAAATTTGAGGTGGAAAAGAAAAAATGAGTCAAAATACCATATTACCTCTGGCGGATTTTATGTATAATTTAGAGTGGGGGACGCGTGTCACACTATGAACGACTTTCTACACTTTTTAATGTTACTCACTTTGCAATAAATCCCCAACCAACAAATTAAACCTGTAATTATTACATCAAGATTGACTCACAAGTTAACACATATAATTATCTGACAATATATACCGTTGACACCGTGCGCGGATATTGATGGGTATCTGAAATACATACTTATCTCATTGTTAACTACAAAAACTTTTTCAAATACAAAATAACGGAAGAAATGTACTATTAAAAATAATAATAAAAAAATTATATTTCAGTGTCTGGGGCTCATATAAGAAATGATAAGAGCAGTGGGTGTGGTCTCTTCGTGCCTCGTCGTCGGATGACATGACACCTCGCCGTGCCTCGCCACCATACCACGACGAAGTGATTTACTCTGACAAAACAAACAGATCTATTTTGAATTCTCAAATATATCCGTTTAACAACGGATACTAGTCTTAAAAAAAAAAAAAATCAATCTTCCATTTTTATCATCTTCATCTCCTCCATCTTCCTCAACTCTCTATACTTTTATTCAAAAAAAAAATCTCACAATGTCTCAAAACCCAAATGACGGAGGGTATTTCACAAACTTACTAAATTCAAACCCACCACAATACGGGGGTTCTTCAAACCCGTCTACCCCCTCCTAGCAAAATTCCAACCAGTCTCCACAAGAGATTTTTCTTAATCAAAAATATGCGTTTCAACAATGATTCGCAAGTTAGTTGCCCGATTTCAATCACCACAGTTTTTTAACCCGTCACAACCTCCACAGTTTTTAACCCGTCACAACCTCAACAGTTTCGATGAAGATGTGGAAGTCATAGCCCAGACAGGAGAGTGTGGAGCAAGTCGAAGAAAGGTTGCGAGCAATGTTTGATAGAAATTTCCCAAGATCGAGATATGAGAAATGACCGTTCGAAGATTTCTTTGGAGCATTCTCGACATGTTCAATGCTCGACCACCAATGACCACCGTGCAAAAATATGATAACGGTAAATGGTCGAGGATTAATGGTGATTGCCAAAATTCAAAGCTATTTACAAACATCTGCAGTCGAAGTGGTGAAAATGACCCCGATCATGTCGAAATGCGAAAGTTAGCTTTCATAACGTTATGCGGGAAGGAGTTCATGTATGAAAAATGTTGGGATATTTTAAAAATTAAAGTCGGATGCGAAGATCCATTGACATTACATGTCTCGAGGATATATTCTAAACAATGCGTCGCTCCGAAAGAGATGGCGTAAGCAAACGAGGCATAAAGAAACAAAAGTCGACTTCAACCACATTCGAGCGCTGCGAACTCGTGGGAGTCAATCGAGTACTTTTCGGGACATATATCCGAAAAATCGCAAAAACCCGACGCTCAAATGGCTTGTTACGCAGGCGAAGCGGAGAAATTGCTATCCTAGAGATGAATTAGATGAAGTTTGTGATGATAGATCCCAATTTGAATCCTGACCCGGTAAAAGCAGAGATCATCCGAAAGAAGCAGGAACGACTAATAAAGAAATATCACGCAAGAGATGACTAGGTTTCTTATTATTAGTATGTTTTGTATTTTTTTTTTACCTATGTCGTTTTTTTTCGTATCGTGTTTAATTTTCTTATTATTATGTTATGTATTGTATTTTTATTTTTAATGAAATGAATTTTGTTTATTTGAAAATTTGAATAAAAAAAATGATAGTGGTGGCTCTCAAATGAAGAGGTTGAGGTTTGTTATGACGGTGATAAGAGGTATGGGTATATCACCACACCTCTTGCTCTAAAGAAACTTGATTATGTATGTCATATTTATTATGGCCCTAAAGAAGCTTGATTATGAATGTCATATTTATTATGGCCAAAGCTTCGTTCCCATGTACTTGACGTGGTCGTCCTCCTTCGGACCCGTTGAAATCAATGAAACTCTTCTATATAACCTTCTCACTCTTTTTTAGTTTCTTACACTTTTTTTTTTCAACAACAGAAGACAGAAAAGCACAAACTTATTAGTTATTATCATCCATTCAACATTATACACGCATCAATGGCAAAGGTACGTAGTTATTTTTGTCATAACATTCACTTTTTCTTTCTTTTTTTCTAGTATTCATTTGAATAAGTTAATCTCAATCTTTGTATCATTTGATTTTTATGCAGCAAAAGATTGTTGTTAGAGTGACAATGAACACCAACAAGAAATCTCGTAAGGCTTTGGGGATCGCTGTTAGTCTTAACGAGTGTGGAAACCCGCGCAATGCAGCGGGATTGCTTTTGTTTGCCAAATTGCTATAAAGGACTTACTTACAATACACTTAAACCTTAAGGGACATTTTTTGCCAACTCGACTTAAGCAACGACACCAAACTTTGGGACTATTTTTTGCATTTGAAAGTTGGCAATTAATGCTCAAAACTTCCGCTCGCTCAATAGTTATATATATATAATGGTAAGATCGATCACGTGTTATATATTTTAACTATTGTCATGCTTCTCCAACTTGTTTTAAGAGATACTAGTTGGATACCCGCGCGCAGCGGCGACGATAAATATAGTAAATGAATTGCTAATCCAACTCTCCTCGCAATTCCCTACCCGCTTAGTGAATTCATTTCACAAAACTCCAAATGCATATGTGTTAGTTGTATGTGTTTGTTTGGGTTTCTGTATCTTTCAAATTGACATCATTATTCTAGCATATAAAAAGACTTCCACAATCTCTTACTCGTCAAACACTTTCCTAAAGTAATGATTTTGATAAATAAAGTTTGTATTGATTGAAATAAAGGTTAAAATTATAAAAATTTGAATAAAAATAAAATAAACCCACTAAAAATGTAAAATCTAAAAAATCATAAAAATATATCAAAATTGATGTTGAATTAAAGAGCACAAAATTTTAAAAAATATGGTGAAATTATATCATAAAAAAATTAAACGAATTAAAAGATATTTAACTTTAAAAATAAAGGTGATTAATTAGTTAAAGTGTCGTGTGCATTATTGGAGCTTTCATTATTTTAGTTTGTTGAAACCTCCAGTTTGTTAGAACTCCTCGTTTTTTGTTATTTTTTAGTTAGAAAAGTGACACATATCACTCAATGATTGGAGCTCCTTATCTTAATTTTTTGTGGAGCCCACAACTTAAATGCTTTGTATAGTAGTATAGATGAATGAAACGAGTAATAATGTTTCAATGAGATTCAAAGAGTTATTATTACACTCATATAACTGACTTGTAATTTGAAAATGATAAACAGGAGTTGAGTCAGCATCTTTCGTTGGATCAGACCAGATAGCCGTGACAGGGGAAGGTATTGACTCGGTCAAACTAGCAACCTTGCTAAGGAAAGGTGTAGGATACACGGAGCTAGTGACTGTTAATAACGTGGAGGAGAAGAAACCCGAAACGAAGCCAGCCGAGGTGACCATGCAAATTAATCCTTACGAATACTACTATAATAGCTATGGCATGCCGTCTTACTACTATGTGTATTAGATGTAAAAATGAAACAGAGTGAGTGTTCATAAAACGAAACAGAGTGAAGGAATTCTGTTTCATTTAGTGTATTATTTAAATATGGTTTGGCAATTGTGTGTATTTCCAAATTTTTAACAAGTTTTGGTTGTGAAATTTCCTTGCAAGTGGTTTCACAAATTTTAGGTGGGGTTGTTATTTTCTCACGCGGTAGGAATTGATCAAGGTTGTGATAATTGGAATAAAACATTGTTACATAGAATCTTCTAATTATGTAAAAATGTTAATAATTACTCATAGTAAGAAATAAAAAGTATCATATGCTATGTTTGTTTCAAAGATAAAAATTGAAAGGCCGTTTGGTTTTTTGTTAAGAATCACAACGGATATCGAATTTAGTATGGAGTCATATGACAATAAATATAATGAAGTTTATCATTATCATTATTTGTTTGGATGATAAAATATAAAAAAACGTATAAATATTTAAATTTTGTAGTAAAAAATAAATAATATGAGGCACATAATGAATTGCATAAAAACCAAATTAATGAGGAATAAACTAATGAGTATGAATGATATATTTAAAAGCCATATACTTAACTAAACATCTACAATCATATCAATTAGCATTCCCTCATTGCCATTTCTTCATACCAAACACACCTGAAGTATAATAAGGTTTAGTTTCCCAGCGTAACGACGGGAACATCATGACCAAATTTATTGTGTATATAAACTCAAGCGTTATAGAAAAAAAATATATAATCTATAAATGGAAAATCAAAGTATAATATCGTGCGTTATATAAGTTGAAGGTCACAATAAAATTACAAGTAAAGTTGAAGGATTAAATTTTGAAATATAAATTAATTCTTTTTCCGTCTCAATTTATTACTTCATGTATTTATTTTAGGTAGTCTCATAACACTTGTCTATTTTAGTATTTTAGCAAATCAAAAGAGACTTAAATGATAGAAATGATATATGATTGGTAGAAAGTGTAATTAGTGAAAAAAAAATTAAACTGCGTGTAATTTGAAAGTTCGATTAAAAATAGATATAAAGGACTCGAGATCGAGCTTGAGCTTGACTTGATCGAGTCGAGCTTTTATCAAGCTCAAGCCCAAACTCAAGCCCGAGCCCAATAAACAAGCTCGAAACACATAACGAGTCAAGCTCGAGCTTGAGCTTTTATCGAGCTTTTCGGGCTTTCAAGAACATATATACTTTTAGTATATATATTTAGATAAACAACTTAAAACTAACGTGAATATTGGTATAACAATTAAATATTTGTAGGAGGAGAATTTAAATCCTAATCTCCCGAATATTTTGTATAAGTTCTTTCCTCTCGAGTTTATCTCGTATTTTGATTTATTGATAAGTTTGACGATCAAATTTAATGTTTATATATGAATTCAAGCTTTTCGAGCCGAACTCGAGCCTTACTCGAGCCGTACACAAGTCGAGCTCAAACCTGGATGATTAAAGCCCGTAAAGCTATCAAACCAAGTTTAAACTTACCTTATAAATTTCAAGACAAGCTCAAGCCCTGTCAAGCTTAAACTCGGCTCGACTCGATTACACCCCCACCTGTTAACGTCATAGTATATATTTCTTTGCATCTTTTGGTAATGGGTGCTCGAGGGTCAAATATATATAGAATGATATGAAAAGTTAAGTTAGATGAAGATGCTCAAAAATACAACAATTTCTCGCACAGAAGCTTTAATATATGGGGATATCTTAGCTACAATTTTTGTAGCCAACTAGCTACAATCCTCAACAAAAAATACACAAGAAATTATTCAGAGCCCTAGAATAATCGAGGCTATCGACCCAAAAAAGTCAGGGACCTACAGTTTTAAGCACAATATTGATATTTAGCTACAAAATATTCAGAAATAATATATTCTTAATATATTCCATATATATATATATATATATATATATATATATATATATATATATATATATATATATATATATATATATTACTACATCACAAGAACCCCTTGTGAGTGATTTGAAAGAGATGGAGTCGGGTGTGGCTCCTAAAACTAGTGATTCTTGTATTCCGCCCGCCTCTTATACTAAGAGAGTTAACCCTTTTTCTAAAGTGGGAGAGATCGTGGTGCTCGATTCTGAAGATGGTGGTTGCTAACCCAATTAATGAGTCTGCTAATCTATTCGGTGGTGGCCAAGAGTTTGAAGATGAGTATGATGACTATGACTACGATGACTATACGAAGCAGGTTTCTGATCTTTCAGGGAATTTGGATGCCTTTAATGCCATGTATGGCACTAAGCTTCAAGGACCTAGGAAGTAATTTTCTTTCGTTATGTCCTGCTACTATGTGTATTAGATGTAAAAATGAAACAGAGTGAGTGTTCATAAAACGAAACAGCATGAAGGAATTCTGTTTCATTTAGTGTATCATTTAAATATTGTTTGACAATTCTGTGTATTTCCAAATGTCAAGCTTATTTCAAGATAAAATGTCTCACATGCATGGTTTCACAAGTTTTGGTTAGAGTATCGTACGTTGGTTGTGTAATTTCCTTGCAAGTGGTTTCACAATTTTTAGGTGGGGTTGTTATTTTCTCACGCGCTAGGAATTGATCAAGGTTGTGATAATTGAAATAAAACATTGTTACATAGAATCTTCTAAGTTCTAACTATGTAAAATTGAAATAAATACAAAGAGACATCTGTTTAGTGTCTACCAGAATATTGAATAACTTCAAATGTACTTATAGCAAGAAACAGAAAAATATCATATACTATGTTTGTTTTAAAATAAAAACTGAAGTATAAGAGCATCTCCAATGTGGTCACTAAAAATTTGCACTATTATAATGCTAAAAAGGAATAATTAAAGAATATGCTTGCACTAAAAAAAAGTTACTCCAATGTATTACACTAAAGTTTACACTAAATCTTTAACTAGTTCTTATTGCACTTTATCTTTATACTATAATTTTCAATATTATTTTAGTGTTCGTGATATAAGATATTAAAAAAGCATGACCTTCGTATCAAATCGAGCTATTACGCAAAAAATTGAATACCTAGTAAAAAAAGAGTTAAAGTTTAAACAACAAACGAAAGATAATAAAAATTTACATATAATTTTGGATTCGTTGGATGATCCAGTATTCCGTGAATGAATTAATAAATGATATATATTTGATCACAATATTTTAAATTACACACACAAAATAATAATGCTCAATCATCGGGTTGATTATGATTCCTCGTAAATTTATGTAAGTTGTTACTACAAATCTATTATCTAATAATACAAATATGCTGACATGATAAATAAGTGAAAGAGTAAAATAATATTTTCCCTATTTGTGAGCATATCATAAAAAAAAAGTGTGATCGTATGTTTTTTTATGTAATTTTCCTTTGTAAATGTTAAACATGCACTATTATATTATTTTATTGAGTCACACAGGGACAAAAGTTAGAACTATGAATAAATTCTAAGGTCAAAAGTGAAATGTTTTTAGTTTTAGTGCAATGAATAGTATTACACTATATTTAGTGCATTTTGAGGATTACTATTCATTGCACCAAAATAGTGCAAAGCTTTAGTGCCTACATTGGAGAAGTTTGTGTGTACTTTTTGCACTAATTTAATGCAAAAAGTACATTTAATGCATACATTGGAGATGCTCTAACAAGGTTCAATTGTACTCGTGTTACAGCGAGAATAAATCACTTTATAAGCAAATGTATTGTTTATACATTACTTAAGTGTCATTGAAAAACAATGTAAATCAGAAAAGTGAAAATAAAGTATGAGATATCGTGTATTAGTCTACATCAATTTTGTAGCATGTCAATAAGTTATGAGATGATTTACATTCAATAATATTAGTTGTCAATGTCACACATTATATGGGTACAATCATGATACATCTTAATAGTTTGTGTTACATTATCACTAACAAATGCGAAAAATGTATTGATAAAAAAACCAACTAACACGATTTAGAGAAAATTGTCTTAGGCTGCTCGTAATGGTCACTCGTGAGGACTATTCTCACGCATGACTTCATTGTCGAGCTTTCCTCTCACGCATGATGTTGAAGCATATTTCTGTCGGGGCGATCTTGACAGCTTCCACGTGCCATTCATCCTTGTCCCGAGCTTGAAATTATACTACAAACATGAAAGAACCCGTTAGAAGGGGACCCGAGGCCGAAGCCCCGGGAACCACCCTCCGACGGTCAAGTCAGAACCTCCTCTTTGAAGGATTTTAGCACAAGTATATAATCTGTGATGTATGTTATCTTGAAATGTGTATGTGATGTATTTACTGTATTGTATATATTGTATATGAGATATGATGCTACACTTATATATAGAAATAAGAGGAGGTAGGTGTAAGAAAACTTCCTTTGTCCATATACGATGGCGACATATTTAGGTGGCAACCATTTAGTAGGGAAAAGAGTTTAGGCGGAAATAGTTTAGGCGGGAAAGATTTTAGGCGGGAAACATTTTAGGCGGGAAACTGCAATATTTCCTTTCGGTACCTGTCGTTCGGCTAGAGTGATTCGGCATAGGCCGTTCGGCAGTAACTCGTTCGACGTGGGCCATCCGCCATATATCGTCAACATGTCCCCCAGTATTGTACTATTGGTTGAAGACCGATTGTGCAATACTTAAAGAATGTTTTTACGCCTTTTGGCATCTATCGTTCGGCGTGGGTCATCCGGCCATATACGTCAACATGTCCCCCCAGTATTGCATTATTAGTAAAAGACTAATGATGTAATACTTAAATAGTATCTTATGGCCTTTAGGCTTGTATTATACAACATAACTGTATCGTGATCTTCCTTCGGTGGCGTACAGGTCCTTCGGACACATACATTAACATGTCCTCCCAAGATTGCATTATTAGTAAAAGACTAATGATGTAATACTTAGATAGAACCATTCGAACATTTTGCCTTTCCGGTGCTTTTGCACCAAGGTCTTCCTGAGTTCTTTGCACTTGAATATTTTACCTTTCCGGTGCTTTTGCACCAAAGTCTTCCGAGTGTTTTGCACTCGAACATTTTACCTTTCCTGCTTTTGCACCAAAGTCTTCCTGGTGTTTTGCACTCGAACATTTTACCTTTCCGTGCTTTTTGCACCAAAGAAGTCTTCGGAGTGTTTTGTCATGGCAACCTTTTTTAGGTATGAACCATTCGCCTTCTTTCGTTATGGCAACCTTTTTTAGGTATGAATCATTCGCCTTCTTTCGTTATGGCAACCCTTTTTGGGTATGAACCATTCGGAGTTCTTTAGTTATGGCAACCCTTTTTGGGTATGAACCATTCGGAGTTCTTCAGTTATGGCAACCTTTTTTGGGTATGAACCATTCGGAGTTCTTCAGTTATGGCAACCTTTTTTAGGTATGAACCATTTAGTTTGCTACCTCGGCAACCTTTTTTAGGTATGAACCGTTCGGTATTTTATGGTAACCTTTTTTAGTTATAAACCATTTTTTGTCGCCTGGGCAACCCTTTTTGGGTATAAACCGTTCGACATTTCATGGCAATCCTTTTTGGATATAAACCATCTTCGTTGTCGCCTGGGAAACCCTTTTTGGGTATAAACCGTTCGGCATTTCATGGCAATCCTTTTTGGATATAAACCATCTTCGTTGTCGCCTGGGCAACCCTTTTTAGGTATAAACCGTTCGGAATTTCATGGCAATCCTTTTTGGATATAAACCATCTTCGTTGTCGCCAGGCAACCCTTTTGGGTATAAACCGTTCGGCATTTCATGGCATTCCTTTTGGATATAAACCATCTTCGCTGTCGCCGGGCAACCCTTTTTGGGTATAAACCGTTCGGCATTTCATGGCAATCCTTTTTGGATATAAACCATCTTCGTTGTCGCCTGGGCAACCCTTTTTGGGTATAAACCGTTCGGCATTTCATGGCAATCCTTTTTGGATATAAACCATCTTCGTTGTCGCCTGGGCAACCCTTTTTGGGTATAAACCGTTCGGCGTTTCATGGCAATCCGTTTTGGATATAAACCACCTTTGAACACTGATCATTTTTCCCTGAGGTCGCGAGCCTATCGGGGGGATCATTTACTAATTATGTTCAGAGGTTTAACCTTATGGTGTTTTTAGCACCTAGGTCCTTCCTTTTTTCCGTGAGATATCCCTGCAAATTAAAACAAGAAAGATCTTCTCTTTTTTCGTTAGATATGAAAAATATGTTTTTCATATGTATCAATTCAAAAATTGGGTCATAACCGAACCGTAACATAACCGGTGGAGATATCATACCACTATACTTCCCCAGTTCAACGGTGCTATATCTCGCTAGTATCGTTGAACTTAAAATAAAACAAAATATTAGATAACATAATCAACAAATAACAGTAACACTTGCCCATGAATAATAACTATAAAAAATGTGATGTTTTCTCGTACTTGACGATATGGTGCCAACCATTGTGAACTCAACGTTATGTCCCAATGTTTTAATACACCAATCAAATATATACTTCTTTTAGTTAATGGTAAATAATAGTGATTCAAAACATTATTCTTTATAATGGTGTGTGAACAACCTATAGTCCATGCATAGAAACCGATCATCGGTCGACAATCTTGTAACATCGTTCTTTGGAGATCATGTCTCAAATGTTGTTTAATACTCTTAACAAGAGAGTTAGCAACTTCTCTTTTGGAATATCCTTAATCGGAGGTAGTTTTGAGAACTATTTTTTAGAGGTTTCCGAAAGGTGACGACTATCAGCACAGATGGATTCAAGTGTAATAATTGGGCATAGATATTTAGGTTCTCCGAACATTTCAATTGCCACGCAGTCTCTTGTGAACAGTTAGCACAACTCGTGGAGTTGTGGAATAAAATCTTGCTAGTAATTATTTATGACTTTGCAATTATGAATGTTTTAGGGTGTGCTATTTAGAATAACATCTGATAAGGCCGGAAACCTCATCAAGGTAGAAATTAAAAAAAAAAAAAAAAAATTGATGTGATTAATGCCGGAGATCGTAGAGATTGGAGCTTATATTGATATCGATTTTGCGGTTCATGAGGTACTCCCATCCGAGTTTGACTAATAAAATGATTGAACTTATAAAACTTGGATCAAAACGGGAGGTCGACGCCTAAGTTAAGTATGCTTTTGACAAAACTACAAAAGTTCTTTAGAGTCCCAATGGATCGCGTGATTCCACCTTTCTCTTGCGAAATGTTTCCGACAAAACTTTTAGACATGAGTAGGAAATGACTCAGTTTATTACTATTTTCAAAGGTGTCCTGGATTGCTATTTTCAAAGGTGTCCGGATAGACAAATCTAGAACCGGAGGATTAACATACTTATTACCCAATTACTTTCTTTTTTTCACGATATGGTGTAGGTACTATATATAGGAATATCGCGTGGCCTAATACCTTTGGGTAATGTTAAAGTTGTGAAATAAATCTCTTTGAAAAATCTTGCAAAATTTAAAGTAAAGTAACTTTTAGAATTGCATGATATGCACAAGTCAGATTCTTTTACTCACGAAAGATGGGAAAAAGGTGTCCATCGTGAAATATTCGACACAATTATGATGAGATTAGAACTTGTAGAAGAAGTTGTTTTTTTAAAAGAAAATCATTTTACTTACATTTTCTCCGCTTATTGACACACAATAGCGTATGGATAATTTGTAATTCGTGATAACACTTGCATATATCGTTGTATAATATAATTTTAATACATTGAGTAGCATCTCATGCATTGTAACCTGTAACATATATTTAACAATGGGCACCATGTGTGTGACAAGAGTAGTTTGCCACAAACAAATTAACATACAATTATACAATAATCACATTCTTTCCTTGTATGATAGATAATGAACATACAATTTCACAGAATATATTATTTTTCTAGTATCATGTGCATTAAAATATAGGGAGATGTACTGTTGTAAAGCTTTGGTGACCGTGCTCTAGTTTGACATTTTTGTTATACTGCTCCGTATTTGGACCATGTACTCGGGTTAACTTTTTGTGATAGTGATGAGAATACTTCTGTTTTTATTACAATTTATAGCCACTTTGCATTTTCATTCTTGTGCTCTCATATTGTTAATAAAAGCATCACAACTTTATACAATGTAAAACAGCTACATGTGAAGTCAAAATGTGCCCCCCACATGCATGTACGACTATTTGGGCTATATATGTGTCCTTCCAAAGGTATTTTGCCTATAAATATTAATTTTGTCCCATAATTTAAGATTCTCTACTAGGTATTCAATAAAAACAAACTTATTCTAGCATTAACTTGTATGGTCACTCTCAAGTATCAACTATAGTTAAAAGAGAATATAAAATTGTATTTTGACCAAAGAAAACTTTTCAGAAAAGTGATTTTAGATCTACTATTGCATATCTCTTTTGCAACTAGTTTTAGGTTTTCCAAGATGTGTTATCTGTACCAAAATATAAATTGCTTACTTATTTATTTTTGCTATAATCAAGAGTCTTCCTAGCTTAGGTTTCAAATGAATGCAAACATCACGTTTCAGCGGTAGCTTATGCAATTCGAACTTAGGATATGCTCTATATACCTAGCATCGGCAGGTTTTTCATCAAAGGATGAAGGCATGAATCTATCACTTGGTTATATCAACTTCGGTGAGCTACTTTTACTTATCATAGCGAATGAGAAAACATGAAGGTGAAATCTGAGCACTTACAAAGTTGTAGATGTGAAATGTCACGTAAAACAAAACGAACACATACCGGAAGTCATGCCGGACGTCCCTCGCTTTTGGGATCCCAATTCCCGTTTCAAACCCGTTACAAGTATAACGAACGAGGCAGCACCTCGGATAACACGATCTCCGGCGGCAGTATTTTGGACAACGGACCGAAGGAAACCATACCGGATGGCGGTAGCTGCTCTCTTGTCGTATGACGTCCAAACCGGATGTTTATATCGAACGTTTACACTGAACGTCCATACCGGAGGTTTGTACCAAATGTCCATGACGGATTTGAAAATGTGACCCATCATGCTTAACTCTCGGTGAGTGAATAACGTCCCACGGATGGCGCCAAATGTTGAAGCATATTTCGTCGGGCGATCTTGACAGCTTCCACGTGCCATTCATCCTTGTCCCGAGCTTGAAATTATACTACAAACATGAAAGAACCCGTTAGAAGGGGACCCGAGGCCGAAGCCCCGGGAACCACCCTCCGACGGTCAAGTCAGAACCTCCTCTTTGAAGGATTTTAGCACAAGTATATAATCTGTGATGTATGTTATCTTGAAATGTGTATGTGATGTATTTACTGTATTGTATATATTGTATATGAGATATGATGCTACACTTATATATAGAAATAAGAGGAGGTAGGTGTAAGAAAACTTCCTTGTCCATATACCTGATGGCGACATATTTAGGCGGCAACCATTTAGGCGGGAAAGAGTTTAGGCGGGAAATAGTTTAGGCGGGAAACATTTTAGGCGGGAAACTGCAATATTTCCTTTCGGTACTTGTCGTTCGGCTAGAGTGATTCGGCATAGGCCGTTCGGCAGTAACTCGTTCGACGTGGGCCATCCGGCCATATACGTCAACATGTCCCCCCAGTATTGTACTATTGGTTGAAGACCGATTGTGCAATACTTAAAGAATGTTTTTACGCCTTTCGGCATCTATCGTTCGGCGTGGGTCATCCGCCAGGGTATACGTCGTCAACATGTCCCCCCCAGTATTGCATTATTAGTAAAAGACTAATGATGTAATACTTAAATAGTATCTTATGGCCTTTAGGCTTGTATTATACAACATAACTGTATCGTCTTCCTTCCGGCGCGTGTCCTTCGGACACATACATTAACACATGAGCAAGCAAAAAGAAGGGACAAAGGATGAGCCTCCTCACAACTCGGGTAATGTGTGTTTGTGGGCTTTTATGAATATTTTTATTATTGTTTATTTGATTTGTGATTGTGTATGAGGTATTTTGTGAAGTAGATTTGTATAAAGCTGGTATTTTTAATGGTGGTGAACAGTGTTGCACCGAAACGCCTATTAGGCTAGCGTTCCCGTTTGGAAACGTGGTGGGAACGGGAACGGCCCCGAAACGTTTCCCTGCCGTTTCCCTAGCCGTTTCTGGATTTCCATGCCGTTTCACTAGTCGTTTCTGGATTTCCATGCTGTTTAAATGGATAAGGAAAGAAGGAAAAAAAACAATATTAATTCCGGCCACTAGATCGATGCCGGAGAAGATGAAGGTTTTTCAGGTGACTTTCAAGAAGAAGTAATAAAATATTAAAAAACTTCATTAGGTGAGAGAAAAGTGATGAAGTCAAAGTATGAGAATTGGGAAATGTGTTTCTACATAGCTGGAAAAGTATAATTTAATTGGTCTATAATTCTTTTTATAAAAAAATCTTTATGTGTGTCTCGTTGACTAGATTGAAGCATTTGCTATTTTGTTTTGTGGTTTCTTATAAAAATGAACTGCTCTTAAACAATGAAATATTTATTTGTCTACATAGATTTAACAACTTTTGTGATTATATGTTTGGTTATTGATAACTAACTATCTTTGGAACATGTAGTACTTTTGGAGTTTACAATTTCCATCAACATATATTTATTTTGGATTTTCTTTAATATATTTTTAATTTTTTATATTTTTTATTGCCGTATTTATGCCGTTCTCGTATCTTGAATTTTTTATTTTTGCCGTTTCTCGTTCCCGTATCCCTTTGCCGTTCCCGTTTCGGTGCTACACTGGTGGTGAAGGGAATGGTAACCATTGTGAGTGAAAAGTGAGAGGAGTGGTGATGAATGGTGATGTAACTCTAAGGTGGAGGGTGAGTTAAGTTTGACCATTATGTCTAGTCTTAGGCTAAAGGGAGTAGTAGTGACCGGCTTATTATTCACATTAACGTCATATAAGTTTTCTCTTTCCTCTCACTTCCCTTCACTCCCTCTCAACATTCATCTGTTTTGATCACCATTCCTTCACATTTCATACCCATTTTTTATTTAAGTAAATACTTTTATTTATAAAAATATGTCACAACTACTATTTGGCCGAGATTAAATAATACAGAGTACAATTTTATCCCATCCCACTCATTCACAACCAAAAACCACAGTGGAACACAAATATCTACCAAACTTCTCTCGAATTCTTAATCTCAATTATTGACAACAAGAACACAAAATATGTTTTCTTTCTTTCTCAACAACTTAAATCAGGGGTGTACACGGTTCGGTTTGGGTCGGTTTTTGGCTAAAACTGAAACCGAACCACAATGTTCGGTTTTTGTAGAACTCAAAACTGAAACCGTTCGGTTTTTGGCAGTTCGGTTTTTCGGTTTTTTCGGTTTCTAATCGTTAATATTTGGGTATGGCCAAATTATACCAACAAACTTGTTTTACGTACAAAATTACTTTTTTTCAATCAAAGCATAATAATGTTTATTGCATAATTCTACAATTACAAACATATAGATGAGACATACACATAAAAGTGAACATACACGTAGTATAATCATTAACGAACTTATTGATATATTCACACAAAACACGCGACACGACAAACACACATATAAATATAAACGTTAAGATAAATATATTATAAATCACTCACAAAATGAATATGAATTTATAAATTTGATTTATTTAGTTATTTAATTATATTATATTAATTACATACTTTTTATATAATAAAACTGGTTTGTTCGGTTTGGTTTTTGGACGAAAACCAAAACCGAACCGCATTTTTCGGTTTTTGAAAAAGTAAAAACCAAATCATCGGTTTTTAGTTTCGGTCGATTTTTTCGGTTCGATTTTTTGAGTTTTCGGTTCGGTTTCGGTTTGTTTTGCTCACCCCTCAAAGGTACATATTCTTTTAGTAATTTAATTCAATGTTTGTTATGCTTTATTTTTTGTGTTTAGTTGATCTCATTTTTTGTAAAATATGATGTTTTTTGCAGCAAAAGATTGTTGTTAGAGTCACAATGGAGAACGACAAGAAATCTCGTAAGGCTTTGAGGTCTGAGGATCGCCGTTAGTCTCGATGGTAAGATCATGTTTTTCTGAAAAACGAGTTAATTACGTTAAAATAAAAGTTACTGTTACTATCTATGGTAAGATCATGTATCATTAAAATTCTTTACTTGCAATGAAAGTAAAATTTAGAATATGATGCTGACTACCATTGAGGATATAATACTCTATTAGACATAATTAATTATGAAGAACTTGACTTACTGAATCATGCATGTAACTAACTTGTAATTGAAATATGATAAACAGGAGTTGACTCGGCGTCTTTCGTTGGATCAGTCCAGATAGCAGTGACAGGGGAAGGTATCTCGGTTAAACTAGCAACTTTGCTAAGGAAAGGCGTAGGATTTACGTAGCTAGTGACGGTTGGTAACGTGGAGGAGAAGAAACCCGAGGTTAAGGAAACAAAGCCAGCAGACTTGACTTGGCAAATTGATCCTTACGAGTACAATTACTACAATGGCTATGGCATCCCGTACTATTACGTATATGATTTGTGAGAGGGCAAACAAGTAGGGTTGGATCAGTTGGTAAACCCCTTGCCTCTCAACCGAGAGGTCAGGGGTTCGATCCTCACTCCCTACAAAAAGGCTGGAGGTCCTTTCTACCTTTGGTAGAACTGGAAGCAGCCTCTCTACCATAGGTAGGGGTAAGGCTGTCTACATCTTAACCTCCCCCATACACCGAAAACGGTATTGGGTACCCATAACCCGTGGAAGACGGCATTGGGTGTTACATTACATTACATTACATTACATTTGTGAGAGGGCACAAAATGAAGCAGAGTTTGAGTAATCAAAACAGAGGGAAGGAAACTTTGTTTCCAATTCCAATTGTTGTTTTTCGCTTCATTTCATTTACTGTATCACCTCATTAGATGTAAATATGGCTTGTGTGATAGAGCATTGATTGGGATGCCTAACTCGTATGACTAATAATATGCCTAAACATATGTGTCAGCATTGTTAAGGGGACAGCAGGGGGGACCTTTTTCACAAACCAATAATTTATTGCCACATCTATTAGGCACATAATTAGTCACATATTTTAGGTCTCCCAATCATTTTCTTTTAGTAAAATGGTAATCCTTCCGTCCTAAATTATAAGTCTATTTTTTATTTTCACAAAGTTTAATAAATTTTCACCAATCAAATATTTTCTGTTTCAGTTAAAGTTTCTTTTGATTGATTAAATTAAAAAAATGAACAAGTGTTTTTGAACAATCAAAAGTGTAAAACCGAAGGAGTAGTTACAATGTCAAAATGTTTGCTAAAAAAAAAAATAAAATAAAAAAATAAATAAAAAATAAAAAAATTACTATGTCAAAATGATTTAGAGTGACAACTAACCATTCACTTAATATATAGAATGAAATGAAGAAAACAATACATTATGTGCTATGCTAAATGTAGTAGTTATTGTTGGTTTGTGGGAGTTATAAACACACATAAACGACTAGAAGTGTGTGAGCCGATGGGGGCACACACGATAAACACGAGTATACGTGTCGAACGTAATTTAAACTTGAATCATTACCAGTTATGCTTATAACTTGACCCGATTAATATCTCGACCCATGGACTGTTGTGTTATGGGCTTGGGTGTAATAATGAGCCCTTCCTTGTCGGGTAAGACTAAGAGAGGAATGGGTACTTGGGCTTGGTGACTTGTCAACCAAGGCTCAAACCCATGAATGGGTCGTTTGAATTTGCTATAAAAGCAAACACTTCTCTCTTAAATTGAGATGCATATTATATACCCTAAACCTATAGAAACCGAAATTGTTTTTGCGCACAAAGCTTCAGTCAATTTACCTCTAAAGTTACTTAGAGCTTTGTAGTTTTGATCAATCGTAAACTTGTTTCAAATCAAGGATTTTGGTTTTGTCAAATTCTAAACTTGTTTGATACAAGTGTTTAGAATATTTAGTGGTGCTTTGCTTCTTTGTTTCCTGGTCGACACAACAGCAACATCAATGTGAGGGTTTTATTTTCTGGTCGAGTTCCATATCTCGGACAGCAAGTAATTTTACATCGGACGCATTGTCCGATATCGGGTACGGTTTTGAGCTACTGTTCTTCGAACAGTTTTATTAGTTCTTGGGCTGTAGCAAGTTTGATCTTGTTATTTTAATTCAAGATATTCAAGTGGTGACAAATTGTTGTTGGGTTTTTATATTACGTTCTCGACTAGCGTTTTAATCGAACGTATACGTTAATCGGGTTTGTGTGTGATACTCTTCGAGGTATCTATTTTAGATACTTGTTTCGTATTGGTTTCTTGTTCCGTTACTAGAGATCAATTGCCAAGCAATGTTAGATTTTCTATATCCCTTTTAATAAATTAATAATGTATTAATTATATGTTTATTATTTATGTGTTAACATAATTGTATTAACTAGATCCATTATCCGCTGCGTACTCGTAGAGGTTACTGGTTAACTTGTTGTAAAATCCCAACAGTGGCATCACGAGTCAACTCGTTTTTGCGATTATGGGTTACACGTTTCTGATATTAATAAACATGTTTTAAAATGGATGCATGAAACCTAGTTTAGTTATTTTGTTTTATTTTAATTTTGACAACTACATGCAATACTTGTCAATTTTTAATAAATAATAACTAGTCACACACAAATTAAAATTATATTGATAATTAGAATTAATTTGTTAATTAGAATTTAATTTACATGTGAATTATAATTACTTTGTTAATTAAAATTGTTAATTAGAATTACATGTTAAATTAAAATTACTTGCTAATTAGAATTAAAAGTTAATTTGTATTTATTAATTGCTAATTAGAATTATTGTGATAATTAGAATTACATATTGATTAAATACATATATTGCGTAATTACTTGTTAATTGGGATTGCCATGCTTTTATGTGTTTTTTTTCCCAAGAAACCATTCAACTTTTAAGTGATGTATGGGGCGATCTAGGTATTGCATCCTAGTGACGGTCTTATGGTTCTCCTTTTGGGGAAGACTCAAGAGAACTTCGGAAAAATATGTGGTTATTGATATTAATGTTTATGCTTGTATGTTTGTGATTCCTATATGTGCATTATTACTTGCTTTGACACCTAATTGTATGCAATATGGAATAATACATATCGTAACCATAACATTAATATTGCTCTTTATTTACACGCCAAAATACCATGCTCATTGTGACCTGCTATTTGATTCGTGGAAAATTGTTTTGTAAAATAAAGTGACCTAATATATGAAACACGTTTTCAAGAATTTAAAAACTAGACGCTATGGACACTTGGGATGTACGGCTCACCCACTAGAACAAACTCTAAAGGGGGTTTAAAGAAGTGAAACAGTCTCATTGAAAGGATGTCTAAGGTTATGCTTGGCGTTTACCGGTCCTCTGCCTCCCTGTGCGTTCGATTGGAGCTACCGTGAACCATGATGATCACTACAGTTCACATACAAAGTTTTAAAATTAGTGTCACAAAGTTGTTTTGCATGCTTCTTTGTACACGACTTTTACCACATTTATATGCATACCTATTTGTTAATATTAAGTCTATGCCACCCAACTATGGACACGTGCACTTGGATTGACTTCTCAGTGGACCTAGGGCCTTTCCACCCATGGTAATTATTTCTCATTGGTGGACCTCTGGTTATTTTACGTTCATACTTGGTCGACTTATATCGAGTTAACTGGTGGACCTCGGACCCAGGGCATAAGATGAGAACTAAACATGATTTTGACATTATTACTTGATACTAATGCCTTAAACAGTCTCATAAATCTAAGAGTTGCATTTGCATGCTAATTAAACGCTTCAGCTCTTGTTATTTTTTTACACACTAGTTAGACCTATGGTAATTAAGTGGGGTTGCAAGATGGATCTTAGTCTTAATAGTAATTAATTGGGTAGTTAATTCTTTTAAGAATGTAATTATCGAAAATACTAGATTTGAACTTTTTATGTTCGGATTAATTGTGTTATTGCAACATAATTAGTAAACAAATTTGTTTTTCTTTGAAAGACAAACTTAGTCTCTTTTCCTAGTAAGAAGAGTGAGACTTATTCCTATCTTTTCTCCTTAGTTGACAAACTAAGATAGGATTCCAAAATTGATAAACTCTTATATGATCTTTCAATACCCTTTTCGTGGTCTAGAGTTAATTGAAAGATAGAATATTTTTTGTACTGGAAATATTGTGTTTAGAGCTACCAAAATAAATAACATCCTGCACTTGTCACGATGTATGAGTTTAAACGGCAAAGAGTAAAGGAATTACTAGCATATTTGCTAGGTAATCTTCTTGGACTCTTTTTATTCCTAAAGTGCTAAATACCCTTGGGGCTTTGTAGACGATAAAGGAGGAATTGCATGCTAAAGATTCAAGTTAATTGAATGAAAGAATGGCTAGTCCATTGTCTGCATGAGTAGAACTTCATATACTCTATTCAATACCTAAGTACATGCTACTCGTAGGCATTTGAAGAGAATAGGAAAGTATATAAAAGCTGCTATATGCTTTCTCTGGAAATGTAACACTAAAAATGTTGACAAATCCAGTGGGAGCAATTGCATTTTATTACTGAAATATCATTCATGTAATGTTTTCATTTCGATTGGAGACTACGAGATTTAATTTCTGTTAGTCACCCATATAATTTCAAACTTGATTTGAAATAATCCATTACTTTCCGAATATGAACAACCATTGCTTAAAGGAAAATTGCATTTTATTTTATCAGATAACTCGTTGCTTTCCTGCTGTCGCTTCCTGAAACGTTATCTATAGAATAATAATCCACAATTCCTTATTAAAGGTTATGGTTCTAAAACTACTTATGATATCTATGACATTATCATATCGTTTGAACAATCAATCACGTGTTGGTTGTTTTCATAATATGATGTTGTACCTTTCACAAGTGGGAGAAATCTCAAAGTGTGTGTAAGGAACAACAATATTATTGGTATCTTTTGACCGCAAGGTAAAGGAAACTAATAATTCTACTAGGACTTAAACACGTTAGATTTTTAATGCCCTACTACATGTAAATAAGAATTCTACTAGGACTTAAACACATGAGATGTTCATTGCCCTACTACATTCTAATAATGATTCTACTAGGACTTGAACACGCTAGATGTTTGTTGCCTACTACATTCAAATGTCATGATATAGTGTAAAGATACTTCAACATTTGACTACATGTTTTAGTCGACATAATTATGGTTATATGATAATGCTCATAATTACGAAGTATAAAATTAACTTGAAATTACTATAGAACTCAAGAGTTTGTGTTCATGATTACTTTTGTTAGTATAATTATGCTTACATGTTAAGACATAATTATAAAGTCCTTGTATTAGTCAATGACTTATAACATAAAGTATATATAGTAAAAGTGTTATGTCTTCTAGTTAACACATAAACATAAAGCCTTTGAATTATTCAAAGACTTATAATATATTATTAAAATGTTATGTTTTCTTGTTAACACATGAACATATAATTCTTGAACAATTATGTCTTCTTGTGAACACGTGAACATAAGGTTCTTGTATTGTTCAATAAAGATACATTATTGCATGCACTTGGTTCGTAAATACTTTATATGCAATTTGGCTCGACCCAATTGACAAGTATTTGGTCCTAAGAGAATTAAGTTATCTATAGAATTCAGATATAGTTTCACAATTCTAATAACTCATAGGATACCACTTCATTATGGTGTTTCTAATGTGTTGGATCAAACCTTATTCATATTGTTTGGATCATGATAGCTATAATTGCTCTACCTCCAAAACATATCAAGGTTAGAAATTGCGTGTGTCGTGGATACACTCAATATAGTTCAAACCTAGAAGGTATTCAAGACAACCTTATAATGAAAACCTAATTCATTAGGGATTTGAGGTTTACCACTCAAACTAGTTGAATCATAAACCGTTTGATTTTGATTTTTCTACACTTTCTAGCTTGAAGATTGTAGTTTTGGTGTTCTTCCTAGCTTGACGAAACATAAAACTGTTGCTAGAGCTTTTGGTTAAAGAGTGATACTAAATTAGAGTTTTTCTATAAACCCTAATTTGAGTTGTTGGAAGGAATTCCATTATGTCTTGATTTAAGTTCGGAATTTGTTAAAATCTTATGAAGCATTTTATTAACAAATCTTGAGATGAGAACTTAAAATGTATTTTGTGATTCTCCATAAGGAACAATTTATTGTTGCTTAAATACTTAGTATTTAGAGAATTGTCTCTACTTACAAAAGTAAGTGGGAGTATACACATATCTCAAAGTTTTGAGAACAAAATACTTAATCTTCTAAAATGCACTTATTAATGTCATACTAAGGTTAAACATGAAATGTTAACTGAAGTATAATGATTACTCTCATTCATAAATCCGCAAGGATGCCTCATCACTGAAGTGATATTTTTATCAATCTTTGAGGGATATAAGTTAGGAGATTATTGTAAATCGCTTAACTACTAAAATAAGTTATCCATATTGAATCGATAAATGTTTTAGAGCTATGAATGATAAGATGCAGTCCTTAAAAGGCAAATCGAGTTTTGAGCTTGATTGTAATTCGCTACACAATTAACCTATGAGGTTGGAATGAGTTTCCTTTGAAGAATGACTCACAAGGACAAAATTGTATACATATTAATGTTTGGTATTTAATAAGAAGTTTTTAATCATACTTAAGCAATTGACTGTGATTAAATTTTCTTATATAATACATGCATTAATTATATAAAGATATTTAATTGTCATACATGTGATTTGTATGTTGAATATGACAATTAAATTTTATAACTTTTTCTTTATGATTACCTTTTGAGGGGGTGTGTAATCAAAAGGGTTATAAATCTATATAATCTTTATGTAGTATACAAAATTTAAGCAATCCAAGTTTTGGATTGGATCATGCATCTAAGAGATCTTGAATTTAATTACAATATGATTCTGAATTAAGATAACTCTTGAGTACATCGATATTGAGTGGGAGCATTGTGTTTTTCCTTAAAAATTTACATGTTGAAGATATCATTCTATTTAAGCTAGATATTGATCCTTAAGCTTTGAATGAAACTTCACTTGAAATTTAGGGAATAAAACAAACAACCTTGGAATAGATGTTTATATGGAATAAACAAATGCGGAAAATAAGTCTGACACAAATGCAATATATCATTCAAGCAAGTCTTCAATGATATATTTCACTTGGAGTAATTTATTACATGGATAGAAACCTTATGTTGTTTTAACTAAGGATTCATCATGTATATATATATTGTGTATAAGACTAGTTGTTGCTTTTGTACAAGAACAAAATAGTGACAACAACAATATTTAATCGAGAGTGTTTAGATTATTGTTTTTATAAATGTTTACGAATTATAAAGCATAGTGTTGTATAAGTACAAATGATGCTAGAGGATTATTAATACTAGTTGTAGTAAGATTTCATCTTTTATGATAAATCTGCTAACTAGTTATGCTTAACATAGAGCATTGTTGCATTACATATTAATGAATAAGAATACTTTACACTTTTAAACTGTAAGATGACTGTCGGTATGTCGTTGATTTCTAATGCCTCATGCAAGGTAGGACGACATCTCCATACTATAATTCTTGCAATAGTATGAGCATATGAGATAAGACACTCATCTTATATTTCAAATCACTCACTATATGTGATATTTGAAATAAGTATTCGGAAAGTTTACTCAGATAACTATTTAGTTTTTCTTTTAAAAGGTTGAGGATATTTGGAAACATTACAGGTTCAACTTACTAAATAAGTTTTCACATGCATATCTGTTTTAGTATTTGGATAGTGGGATTGATAGACAAATTTTTACTTTATGATGAATAAAGATACTTGGTATTTGTTATTTATTCATATAATAATTGTTATCCTATATTTGCATGTTTAATCCTTGAATAATTTTATTATTCTAAATATGTCCATTGTCGGTTAACAATATGGGAATATTGTTATGTAAGGCAAATGTGAGTGTTGGTTATATTCTAACGAGAATGTGGATTGTTCCCACCAAACTCATATGTATTCACTAGAGATGCATATTGATTCCCCAACTTTCAAACATTTACTTTTGGATCCTTGTCATAAGTAAAATATTGAAAATGGTTTTGTTATCTTCAAATTAGACTTGAGATGCAAGTAAGTTCGTTATGTGTGGATATCATTTTTTGTAAGTATACGCGAAAACGCTATTCGAACAAGGTAGTTATAAAAGCTATATTTCGGATGATGTGAAGCAAAGATCCACACACTTGTAGTCAATAAAGGATTTGTTACTCCAATCTTGATATGTGAGAAAGATACCATGGCGCTCTCCAGACTAATAAGATAATTGTTAGGCCGAACCCAAAGGGTAATGCAAGATGATACTTGATTACATTTGGTATATCTAATTAAATTCTATAACTAGATTCTAAATGGTTAAACTATATGGAATGATTTGAGATCCATAATCCATGGTTTAACGGTATCTATAACAAAGGATGATTAGAGCAAGACATTGAATGACCATGCTACTTGAGAAA
Organism: Chrysanthemum makinoi; assembly: GCA_910596185.1. NCBI lineage: Eukaryota > Viridiplantae > Streptophyta > Magnoliopsida > Asterales > Asteraceae > Chrysanthemum > Chrysanthemum makinoi. The sequence goes on along the minus strand of OU343223.1, from coordinate 285,483,352 downwards.
CTTTACAAAACTATTCTCTGGAACACTTTTAGTTAGCGGTAGGGAGCGTTTGCTAGACGTTTCCGTCGTTAGTTTTGTGTGCCATTCGACACACCAACTCCCAAGTGGGAGCTGTTGGTTTGTGGGAGTTATAAACACACATAAACGACTAGAAGTGTGTGAGCCGATGGGGGCACACACGATAAGCACGAGTATACGTGTCGAACGTAATTTAAACTTGAATCATTACCAGTTATGCTTATAACTTGACCCGATTAATATCTCGACCCATGGACTGTTGTGTTATGGGCTTGGGTGTAATGTGGACAGCCATGAGCCCTTGTGTTCCACTGATCGGGCAAGACTAAGAGAGGAATGGGTACTTGGGCTTGGTGACTTGTCAACCAAAGCTCAAACCCATGAATGGGTCGTTTGAATTTGCTATAAAAGCAAACACTTCTCTCTTAAATTGAGATGCATATTATATACCCTAAACCTATAGAAACCGAACCATTTTTTTCTGCCACAAAGCTTCAGTCAATTTACCTCTAAAGTTACTTAGAGCTTTGTAGTTTTGATCAATCCTAAACTTGTTTCAAATCAAGGATTTTGGTTTTGTCAAATTCTAAACTTGTTTGATACAAGTGTTTAGAATATTTAGTGGTGCTTTGCTTCTTTGTTTCCTGGTCGACACAACAGCAACATCAATGTGAGGGTTTTATTTTCTGGTCGAGTTCCATATCTCGGACAGCAAAGTAATTTACATCGGACGCATTGTCCGATATCGGGTACGGTTTTGAGCTTCTGTTCTTCGAACAGTTTTATTAGTTCTTGGGCTGTAGCAAGTTTGATCTTGTTATTTTATTGTTCAAGATATTCAAGTGGTGACAAATTGTTGTTGGGTTTTTATATTACGTTCTCGACTAGCGTTTTAATCGAACGTATACGTTAATCGGGTTTGTGTGTGATACTCTTCGAGGTATCTATTTTAGATACTTGTTTCGTATTGGTTTCTTGTTCCGTTACTAGAGATCAATTGCCAAGCAAGGTTAGCTTTTCTATATCCCTTTTAATAAATTAATAATGTATTAATTATATGTTTATTATTTACGTGTTAACATAATTGTATTAACTAGATCCATTATCCGCTGCGTACTTGTAGAGGTTACTGGTTAACTTGTTCTAAAATCCCAACAGTTATCAGTAATCTTACTACTAAATTATTAGACAAATAATGTTTTTTTAAGTGGTTAGGGTGTTTATCGGTTTGGTTGTCGGGTTATTCGGTTTGATAATTCAATTAAAATTAAAATCGAGAATCGAATTGAACGAAGTTTAAATTTGATTATATTGAACCTAATAACTGAAAATCGAACCGAATAACCGACCAAACCGAATAATTACATACTTTTAATTATTTATTTATATAATTATATTTTTTTTCCATATTTTTTTCAAGCTTTAAAAATGTTATGTTTATATTATAAATAAGATTTAATATCTTTTTTTTAATACAAGTATATAAAAGTTATATATATTTATATGAATTCGGTTTTCGGTTAATTATGCAATAATCATATCCGAACCGAAAACCAAATATTTACTTTGATTCGGTTTGGTTTTAACGAATTCAATTTTTTTTTTTTTTTTTTTTTTAATTCGGTTTTAGTTTTCGATTTATATGAGTGAAACACTGAAACCCGAATTCACCCCTAAAAGTGGTCGTTAATACACGTTATTGTACATAACCGTGTGAGTTAGTTTTGATGATAAGCCTTAGGTTGACATTTGACTTCTAAGTCTTTTGAGCTACCTTAATTTTCTCGTTTGTCGCTTTTAACCATTATGTTTTTTGTTTGTTTCAGTTTAACCTTACTTCAAACGCGTTACGTTGTACCTTCTATGTAGATCGGTCCCCGTATCTAGTCATTTAATACACTACTAATAAATATCATCTATACTATATTATAATGCATGTAAAAGCCAAGCTTCATTCCAAGTCTAACTCTTAACCAAAAATTAAGATAAGGAGCTCCAATCATGAGATGACATGTGTCACTTTTTAACAAACTCCAAACCTAACTCCTAACCACTAAAAATTAAGATAAAGAGCTTCAATTATAAAATGATAAGTGTCACTTCTCAACTAAAAATTTATCTTTATTTTCAAATTGAAATATCTTTTTATCTACTTATTTTTTTTACAATCTAATTTCACCATATTTTCTAAAATTTTATTCTCTTTAATTCAACATCCATTTTGATATATTTTTATAAATTTTTAGTTTTAATATTTTTAGTGGGTTTATTTTATTTTAATTCAAATTTTTGCAACTTTAACTTTTATTTCAATTAATATAATTTTGATTCGTTAAAATCATATACTTTTGGGGGAGTGTTTGACGGGTAAGAGATTGTGAGGGTATTTCTATATGCGGGAATAATGATATCACGGAAAAGCTACGGGTAACTCAAACAAACACATACAACTAACAAATATACATTCGAAGTGTTGTGAAACGAATTCACTAAACGGGTAAGCAAACACATATAACTATAATTATCGCCGCCGCTGTGCGCGGGTATCCGACTAGTATTAATTAAGGTACTGAAGATCAGTATCTTATTCAAAATTGTTTTTATTTTACAAAATTGAAATCGTAAAATCATATCGAAATTTTAAGATTTTAATATAATAATCTTTGTAATATTATTCAAATATACAAATTATATCATAAATTATAGAGTAAATTGCAAAAATCGTCCCTAAACTTTGGCCAAATTGCACGTTTCGTCCCAAATCTTTGGAAAGTGCAAATATCGTCCCTGTTGACTTTGGGCGAGAAATCGTACGGCCTAGATCAAAGGACTATAATACCCTTCTCTCTTTATTACTTTTCAGTTTCTTGCGCAAATGGTCCTTGAGTTTCGCCAGATTTTGCAAATTTAGTCATTTTTTTTTAATTAACTATTAATATTAGTATTATTTTTTTATACGTTTTCGTCGATTTTTCGTTTTAGTCGATTGTTTTAACGTTTTCGTCCGATTTTTTTACGTTTTCGTCCGATTTTTTACGTTTTTCATTGTTGTTATGTTTTTTCGTTTTCGTCCGTTTTGTCATTTTTTTACGTTTTGCGTCCGATTTTTACGTTTTCGTCCGATTTTTGCATTTTCATCTTATTGTTTTACGTTTTCGTCCGTTTTTCGTTTCGTCCGATTTTTCGTTTTAGTCCGATTTTTTATTTGGTCCCTTTTTTCGTTTTCGTGCGATTTTTCGTTTTCGTCGATTGTTTTACGTTTTTGGTCCGTTTTTCGTTTTCGTCATTATTTTTCACGTTTTAAAATTGATTTTATGTTTTCGTCCGTTTTTTCGTTTTCGTCAAATTTTTCACGTTTTAAATGCGATTTTTACGTTTTCGTCCATTTTTCTACGTTTTTCAGTCGGATTTTTTTACGTTTTTCGTCCGTTTTTTTTTTAGTTTTAGACTTTGATTTTTCGTTTTAAAACTTGACGAAAACGTAAAACGAACAACGTACGGGCAACGTAAACATCGAAAAACGTAAAAACGTCGAAAACGTAAAAAACGACAAACGTAAAAATCGACAACGCTCGACGAAACGTAACGGACAAAAAAAATCGAACAAAACGTAAACAATCGAACAACGTAAATCGAGCAGCAATAGGCAAAATTAAAATCGGACAGGACAAAATCGTAAACGGACAAAATTAAACGGTAAAAAATAAAAAAAAAAGAAAAAAAAAGGACAAAACATCGAAAAACTGACAAAACGTAAAAAACGGACGAAACGTAAAAAAGGATGAAAACGTAAAATCGGAGAAAACGTAAAAAAACGGACGAAAACGTAAAATCGGACGAAGTAAAAAATAATACTAATATTAATAGTTAATTTAAAAAAAAAAAATGACTAAATTTGCAGAATCTGGCGAAACACAAGGACCATTTCGCAAAAACGAAAGTAATAAAGAGATAAGGGTATTTTAGTCATTTGATCTAGGTCAGGGACGATTTCTGCCCCAAAGTTTCCCCACAGGGACGATATTTGCACTTTCCAAAGATTTGGGACGAAACGTGCAATTTGGCCAAAGTTTAGGGACGATTTTTGCAATTTACTCTAAATTATATGACTTTTTCATGAAAATGTTGTTTTAATTTATAAATATGGAATGTTTAAAAATATTCACATGTTTTTTAAATGGGGAAAGTGAATATGGGGTTGTCTCACATGTAACCTTACATGCGAAACCCCCAAAACTACGTAGTTTTGACTTAATCTCTCCCTAAAATTAAACCCTAAAATATTAGTCGATCTCCAAGGTTTTTGAAGACCCTCGTCATCATTCTGGATCTTCCTCCTTAACAATCTATGGTTGATCATGAGGTTAGTATATATATTGCTAAATTAGTGTTGTTTTAATGTGTCTAAATTAGTGTTCCTTTCACGTGCCTCAATATTGTTATTATACTTAACCTCTCCATTTTTTGCATGATCATTCCTGATTTTATAAATATCTGTGATGCTAATATTTTAAGTCCTATAAGTTTTATGATACTTTTGTCTATATTATATTCATGTATGTTTGTCCTTTGATATACTTGAATTGGAAAGATAGGTCATATTATTAACTGCTAACAGGACATGGATGACACAATGGACTTAGAAATTCATCATGAGTATCCCTGTGAAACATCTCTAATTGATAATATTGATGAAAATGGGTATCTTTCAAGTAACTTATCAGAATTTGAGAATGACATACGAAGTGATGTTCAAATGGATCCTGTCTTTGAGAACGAGGAAGGTAATAGTGATGGTATGGATGTCGAGTTTGAGAATTCCGAAGATAGACATGTAATTGGAAAGGTTTTTGACACTCATGATGATGCATATGAATTCTATAATCGTTATGCCCTTTTACATGGATTTGGTATACGCATCTATTCGACTTATAAAAATAAGATTACAAAAGAGCATTATAGAAAGATATATGTATGCAACAAAGAAGGTTATAAGGATTTGAAGAGCGGGGATGTTAAAAAACGCCGTAGGGATTTAAGAACCGGTTGTACAGCAAGGATTCAGATTTCACTAAATAAAGACAAGAAATGGTTTGTAGATTATTTTGATGATGCACATAACCATGAGTTAATTATAACACCTTCTAAAGTTATGAAACACCGTTCTCATGGTAAGTTTCACCGATCAATGGCTTGCAAATCTCTTATGTCGGAACTTAGCAAATCAGGATTGAAACCATGCCAAATAAAGAAGGTAGTAAATACCATGAAAAGTCCATATGATAATGACGTTACTTCAGAACAATGTTCTGATATACTAGGAGAAGAGCGGAAACAATATAGAGGTAAGGAGTTTTATGGGCTTATTGTTGGAATTATATAACATGACATTCAAATAAATAATCACAAAACATCAAAGTATTCAAGCGGAAGCGTATAGGATTTATTAATGAACAATTAATTAACATAAAAGAATATGCGTACCTTTTCTTGATTCTAGCCGAACAAGAATAAAATCCACAAACTAGCAACGGATGAACCCTAATTTGATTTAATTAGGATTATATGAATTACCCCTTACCGTTTTGTAATTCAATCCAAGATAATAACAAAAGTATATTATTACTATGTTCTTGTACACACGTACTAAACCGAATTAAAGTAATGCTAGTTTTTATCAAACAAATAACTTGGTTTTGTGGAAAAGAGTGGATCGACACCTATGAAGGTGGCCGATCGGTTTGTAGCTTAAAACACACACAAAACGTTTTAGGGTTTAGCTAATGAGCACAAGAGATGGAAAAACAAGACCCTAGCCGTATATACCCAAGCAAACTTGGTGAACAAGTTGGTCCTTGTTTCCTTTACCTTTGGCCGATCGGTTTGGGACATCCCATAGGGATTCCGGAACCTTCCCAACTTTTGCAATTTAGTCCTTTTCCATAAACATTTAACGCCCGTTAGTTCATTACATTAATTACTTAACGTTCGTTAGTTATTTCGTTTAATAAATAAATAAATACAACATTTATATTTAATTATTAACTTTAAATTCTCATACGTAAAGTGTGCAATCTCATAGTCTCGAGTTCGATCCTAACTCACGTCTACTAATTTATATCCATAAAACCAACAGCTCCCACTTGGATATATCTTAATAGAGTGATCACATTCGGTTAGAGTCTAGCAACACTTCGATGCCTCTAGTACAACTCGAGCAAGGCTCCTGGAAAACCTTTTAATGATTTCTCATTATTATTATCCTTTTGTTTCTAATGCCACGTTAAATAAAGATATGAAACTAAGTCATTCTTTATAAAACTATTCTGTTTCTCGTTGCAAGTGATTGACCAAGATTACCGAATCATCTAAACATATTAAGGGGAGATTTGGGTGCGGCCGCACAAACATCTTGTCAACCCTACGAGGGGCCCAGCAGTATTAAACTCCTAATAAATTTGAAGGAACAAATTATATCTTGACTACAAGAATAACCCACAAACTTTGTAACATTTCTGAAAACAACCCTTATGACTACCAGTTACGTATAGCGTTAAGTTGCTCCACAGAAAATGCACTACATTCATGACACTTATCTGGTATCTCAAGTCTGAGGATAACTATTCATAATTTACTTATAACAATATCCACATAGTAAATTATGTAGTTGGGATAAGTCCTATATTCAATTTATTGAATATCATCCGAAATTGGTATGCATTCTCATGAATATACTTTCAAGTATATTCTACCACATCTCTCAGATTTGTCTTAATTTAATGATACTCCCATATCATTAATCGACAACGGACATTTAGAATAACTTAGTTATTCACGGATTAAACATGCAAATATAGGACAACAATATTATAAATGAAAATAAACATAATCCAAACTTTATTTCATTAAAATAATAAATGTTTTACAATATCCTTTATCCAAATACTAATCACAGTTATGCATGAAACTATTAGCTAAACGAAGTCCAATTCCATTGGCAAGTCCAATAAGCTTGTCTTTAGCTAAAGCCTTAGTGAACGGATCAGCTAAGTTATCATCTGTGTGAACTTTCAGTAGATTTATTTCACCTTCCTGGACTTGTTCCCGAACATAGTGATACTTCCGTAGAAAATGTCTGGTGCCCTTCATGACTCCAGGTTCATTGGCAAATATGATTGCAGCAGAATTGTCACAATACATATCAATAGGTGATTCAATTGAAGGAATATCACCAAGCCCTGAAATGAATTTCCTAATCCAAACAGCCTCCATTGCAGCTTCCGAAGCAGCTATGTATTCGGCTTCTGTCGCAGACATCGCAATTGTACTCTGCTTCTTGCTCTTCCAGTCAACTGCTCCTTCATTGATGACAAAGACATAACCCGTCTGAGACTTCGTCTCATATTTATCACACTGCCAGGATACATCACAGTAACCTGTAACACCAAGTTCTGTCTCTGGATTTCCTCCATACACTAAAAACATATCTTTCGTATTCCTAAGATACTTTAGAATATGTTTAACAGCAATCCAGTGAAGTTCACCCGGATTCTGTTGATATCGACTGGTCATGTTTTGAACGAACGCCACATCTGGCCTTGTGCATCTCACAACATACATAATAGATCCTACAGCCAAAGCATAAGGAACTTTCTGCATTCGTGCCACCTCATCAGGTGTTGAAGCACACATATCACTACATAAGCCATGCTTTACTTCCATCGACAAATATCCTTTCTTGGAATTTTGCATACTGAATCTCTTCAATATTTTATCAATGTAAGCGCTTTGACTTAAACCAATTAACCGCTTTGACCTATCTCGGTAGATCTTGATTCCCAGAATATATGCAGCTTCTCCTAAATCCTTCATGGAAAAACACTTCCCAAGATATGCCTTAACATTTTGCAAACTCGGAATGTCTTTTCCCATAATTAATATGTCATCGACATAAAGAATTAGGAAAATTACATTACTCCCACTAACTTTGTGATATACACATGGCTCATCAAGATTTTGAATAAATCCATACTTTTTAATTTCTTCATCAAATCTTTTATTCCATTGCCTTGATGCTTGCTTCAATCCATAAATGGACCTTTGAAGTTTGCATACACGGTTTGGAAATTGTGGATTCACGAACCCCTCAGGTTGCTTCATATAGATGTCTTCATCTAAGCGACCATTTAAGAAGGCGGTTTTGACATCCATTTACCATATCTCATAGTCATAGTATGCTGCTATAGCTATGAGAATTCTAATAGCTCTAATGTCCGCTACAGGAGAAAAGGTCTCCTCGTAATCAATGCCATAAGTTTGAGTAAAACCTTGCACAACTAGACGAGCTTTATAGACGTGTACATTGCCATCCATGTCAGTCTTAATCTTATAGAGCCACTTACTTCCAACCACCGTGGCGTTTGGAGGTAAGTCAACCTCTACCCAGACTTCATTTTCTCTCATGGATTGCATTTCCCCATTCATTGCAATTTGCCATTTATCCTTATCAGGACTTGCCATGGCAGCTTTATAACTAGTAGGCTCTCCAAGATCTCCTAACATATTTTCCTCAACCTCTACGTTAAGACATAGACGTTCAGGTGCACACGTATTCCTTACGGATCTACGAACGGGAATCACTTCAACTTCTGGTGGAGGACCCAGACTATCAGGTTCTACCGGAAGTACGTTAGTGTTTTCATAAGGTAATGCATCTTCTTGATCATCTTCCAGATCATAAACTCTCCCACTGAATTCTTGAGATACGAGATCTCTTTCAAGAAAATCTCCATACCTAGCAACAATTACTTTATTTTCAGTTGGATAGTAAAAGTAGTAACCCATATTTTCCTTAGGGTATCCTACGAAGATACACTTTACAGATCTTTGTTGGAGTTTATCTGCTGAGTCACGTTTAACATACGCCTCGCAACCCCAGACCTTTAAATAAGACAGGTTAGGAGCTTTACCATGCCATATTTCATATGGTGTCTTATCAACCTTCTTTGTGGGAACCATATTAAGAATCGACAGCTGATTCCAAAGCATAATCCCGAAAGGATAAAGGTAGAGTGGTAAGATTAAACATAGATCGTATCATGTCCAACAATGTACGATTTCTTCTCTCAGATACACCATTTTGTTGTGGAGTATATGGAGAAGTGAGATTCTGGACAATTCCATTATCAGCTAAGTAATCTTTAAACTCTTGGCTTAGATACTCGCCTCCTCTATCGGATCGAAGAGCTTTAATCTTCTTTCCCAATTGCAGTTCTACTTCTGCTTTGAAAACCTTAAATGTTTCAAACACCTCATGTTTATGCTTAAGTAAATAAACATAACCATAATGACTGAAATCATCAGTAAAGGTTAAGAAGTAGCTAGCACCTCTCTTTGACACATGTCTAAGTGGTCCACACACATCAGTATGAATAAGACTAAGTAGATCAGAAGCCCTCTCCATATTGCTATGAAAAGGTTTCTTAGTCATCTTCCCAGATATGCATGACTCACATTTATCAAATGATTCATCATTGATATTTTGCAAAAGCCCTTGTTGCAGCTTATGCATGCGAGCCTTGCCTATATGAGCAAGTCTACAATGCCAAAGATAAGAAGAATTCAAGTCTAACTTTATCTTCTTGTTAATGCTAAACATTGAATTATTATTATTGTTAGATTCATTTCCAATCACATCAATTTCAAACACACCATTCACAGTAATTGCTTTAAAATAAAATACACCATTTAAAGAAACATCAATTCCATTACGTGAAATAGTATGAGTAAAACCATCATCCAACAAAACTGAAAAGGAAACAACACCTCTAATTATAGAAGGTGCGTAATGACAATTGTTCAATAACAGTACTAAGCCCGAAGGAAATACTAAACTAAATGCTCCTATGGCTTCAACAGCTGCATGTGCGCCATTTCCCACGTGCAGATATTGCTCCCCATAGGTAAGCTTCCTTTCCACTCTAAATCCCTGCAGTGTATTACAAATGTGAATACCACATCCCGTATCATATACCCAGGAATTATTATGATTTAGAGTAAATAATTCAATGACAAATAAATTACCAGAAGAACCGGCGCCCAAGGACCCTTCATACTTCTTTTTATTTGCCCGCAATTCATCAAGATAGAGAGCACAGTTTCTCTTCCAATGCCCAACGCCCTTACAGTGGTGGCATGCTTGATCCTTTTTAGGATTTTCCTTCCTAGGAGTAGGGTTATTCTTGGGTTGAGGTTGATAGGCCATCACCTGTTTGCCTTTGTCAACCTTTCCCTTACCCTTCCCCTTCTTGTTGTTCGCACGCTTCGCGGTTTTGGCTTATTAATCCTTCCACCCTGAATAGCAAGTACATGGGCGGTAGGAACCTTTTGAGGCAACCCTTTCTCATAGTCAATTAGCAATGCGTGTAAGTCAGATGCTTGTCTTCCCCACGCAGTGCATATTGAAATTCGACAAAACCATTGAAATCCTTGTTAAGGGATCGATTAATCAGATTCACAGCCATGTCATCATCATAAGTTTTGCCAAGTGCTTTTAGCTGGTCCATGTAACCTTTCATTTCCAGTACATGAGCACTTACGGGTTTACCCTCACCTTGCCTACAGGTGTATAATGCGTCGGTCAAGTCATCAATCTCGACGGCAGCTGGTTTCTCAAACATAGTCCGAAGTTCATTGAGCATATTATATGGGAAATAATGTTCAAACTGCTTTTGAAGAGCAGATTCCATTGTTCCCAACATAAGACAAGCCACATCATTATGACGCTTATACTCAAGTTGCCAAGCATCAATTTGAGCTTGAGTAGTATCAGGACCAGTTGGTTGTTCAGGGCAAGGTTCATAAAGATATTTCAACCGGTCAGCAACTCTACAGACAATTCTCAAAGAGCGGTGCCAATCATTGAAATTCTTAGAGCCAGTCAACTTTTCTCGATCAAAAAAGCTTTTGAACGCAGAACTTAGTGCAATGTTAGTGTTATCGTTATTTTGAGCCATTTCTACAGAAAAAAGTTCAAGTATTAGTATTTTCGATAATACAATTTTTCAAGAAAATAAAATATACCCAACGGTAATATAAACATATACCCATATAATTTTCTCGAAAACTAGGATCCAAATTATCATAGGTTAATTACATCAGTTGATCTGCTAGCAACGAACGCATATAATAAGGTAATCTGTCAAACATTAATTGGCAAACAATTTCCAACTCCTAGATCATTATGGGATTTATATTTTCCAACGTTATTGCAAATATAAACATGTTTCATCCCATCTTATGCCATTGAGTCTAAGTCTCACTTCCTACTCAACTTAAGTGTCTAACTTAAAGAACTGCAAATATGTCCATGTAAGGTCTCACTTTACATAGAGATTTACCTCTCTATCACAATCTAGCCAAGTACTCTCATGACATAAATTGCAACTTCAAGTGTTCCTTTTAATTAGATGGCATATAACTTAATTTAAAAGGGTACTAGTTTTGATTTTATATGGTCAAATCAAATATATACAAAGATGTCATGCATTCATCTTGTAGCATAAATTTAATAAAAAACTTTTTATTACCTATTCATAAAGATCAAACTATCAAAGTTTTGATTGAGGTATTGGGTTCACCAATCAAGAAATTTAGTGATAATTATCGTCCATTATACCGTACTTTTGCATAAGTGTAAACACTTAGTGTTTCGGGTAATTACCACCGAAGTGGCGCATGGAATTAAAACTAATTCGCCCTTAAGATGAGTTTGCACATTTTATGGCTTACTAGGTAGCTCCTTTCGAACTTACAGAGGGCAGAGGACCAGGTAAGCGCAAAACATAACCTTAGACATCCTTTCAGTGTGACTGTGCGCACTTCTTTATTAACCCCTTTATAGTTCATTCTAATGGGTGAGCCGTTCAGACCATATGTACCAAAGTCACCAATCAATTAAACTATTGAAAACTTAACTCTTCCAAAACAAATCAAATTTCGCCATTGTTTAGTCCGTATTATTTTTCTATTCAAAATTACCCTTTGCTTAAACTGTCGCACATAATAAACAAACAAGTAATACTAATAAAAAATAAACTACTAAAAAAACAATGCGCACATAATAAACAATTTATACGTGTAAACAAGTAGCCACATGCAACTTATTCGATAAAACCCTATTAATAATCAATATCTAGGTTAAATTTAATGTATATATTAATTAGGGCTTTCACTCCAGCGATAGAAAGTGAGCCACATACATCGACGAATCGATTGCGTAAACCCTTAATTAAAATATACCAAATTGCACATAATTGATTCATTAATATACAAAATTGGAGTCTTCCCCAATTCAAGATTTATCGTAATTAAATATGCCTCAACAATTAAACAATTATCAAAGCAACTTATCCATGACTAACATGCATGTATAATCATGGATATCATAACAATTATACACATAAGTCACAAGATCGCATATAAAAATTCCATGACACATAACAAATTATTCACAAATTAATCACGTAATCAATATTAATTCTAGGTTTTAATAAGGTTAGCAAACAATTTTCAAAACCCTAAAAATTTATACATGTGTCGACATAAAAAAAATAGGGGAACGCCCCTAATTCATAAAACAATCGACCAAACAATAAATTAAACATAAACCCTAGATTAACATATCAAACAATATACAATTATTTGTTTTATTACGCGTTTATGTAATTAATTACTCATTAAAACCAATGACTCGTGATGCCACTGTTGGAATTATATAACATGACATTCAAATAAATAATCACAAAACATCAAAGTATTCAAGCGGAAGCGTATAGGATTTATTAATGAACAATTAATTAACATAAAAGAATATGCGTACATTTTCTTAATTCTAGCCGAACAAGAATCAAATCCACAAACTAGCAACGGATGAACCCTAATTTGATTTAATTAGGATTATATGAATTACCCCTTACCATTTTGTAATTCAATCTAAGATAATAACAAAAGTATGTTATTACTATGTTCTTGTACACACGTACTAAACCAAATTAAAGTAATGCTAGTTTTTATCAAACAAATAACTTGGTTTTGTGGAAAAGAGTGGATCGACACCTATGAAGGTGGCCGATCGGTTTGTAGCTAAAAAACACACAAAAACGATTTTAGGGTTTAGCTAATGAGCACAAGAGATGGAAAAACAAGACCCCTAGCCTTGTATATATACCCAAGCAAACTTGGTGAACAAGTTGGTCCTTGTTTCCTTTTCCTTTGGCCGATCGGTTTGGGACATCCCATAGGGATTCCGGAACCTTTCCAACTTTTGCAATTTAGTCCTTTTCCATAAACATTTAACGCCCGTTAGTCCATTACATTAATTACTTAACGTCCGTTAGTTATTTCGTTTAATAAATAAATAAATACAACATTTATATTTGATTATTAACTTTAAATTCTCATACGTAAAGTGTGCAATCCCATAGTCTCGAGTTCGATCCTAACTCACGTCTATTAATTTATATCCATAAAACCAACACTTATCAAACATTTTCAAGATAAAATAATAGAAGATCGCGACCTTTATTTTGTTGTGGATTTGTTTGATGATGGGTTTCCTAGAAACGTTTTTTGGGCCGACGGAAGGTCAAGAGATTGTTATATAAAATTTGGAGACGTTGTCGTGTTTGATGTAACATACATGACTAATAAATTTAAGTTGCCATTTTCTCCATTTGTTGGCGTGAATCATCATCATCAATCTATAATTTTTGGAGGTGCATTGCTCGAGAATGAAAAACAGGAAACTTTTGAATGGTTATTTAAAGAGTTCCTAAAGTGCATGTTTGACAAATCTCCTTGTGCAATAATTACTGATCAAGATAAAGCTATAGGAAATGCAATCAAGAAGGTTTTTCCAAACACCAGACATCGTTATTGTTCATGGCACATGAAGAAGCATGAGATCGAACATATTCGGTCTCTTTCAATCCGTTACAATGGCTTTCAAGAATTGTACAAAGAATGGATAAAGAGTGAAACAATAGAGAAATTTGAAGCCTGTTGGGAAGTATTATGTGGTACTTACAGCATTGAAAATAACAAATGGATACAGGAGCTGTATGACCAACGTTTTCGTTGGGCAAAAGCCTTCTTGAAAGATTTTTTCGTTGCAGGCATGACAACTAGCCAAAGAAGCGAGAGCATTCATTCGTATTTTGATGGATTTGTTAATTCAAATACCATGTTGAATGAGTTTGTAGTCCAATACGATAAAGCTGTTGAATGTCGAAGGGCTGCTGAAGAAGATGAGGACTTCAAAACGATGAACTCGAAAGCGGTTCTTTCTTCCGTTAATCCCATAGAAGCAAAAGCAGGTGCACGTTATACTAGAAAGATGTTTGAAATTTTTCAGAAAGAATGGACCGAAGCTACTAATAATTTAACTCACGAGACATTGAAAAAAAGTCCCGAAGTGTTCAAATATAAGGTTGGCCAAATGAATACTGAAAACAAATATTGGAGAACTGTTGACTTTCGTTTATCTGATGACATGGATGTCACATGTTTGTGTGCTAAGTTTGAGACATATGGGATCTTATGTAAGCACGTCTTATATGTGTTGAAGAAGAGGAATATCAAAGACCTTCCCGATTGTTATATTTTACCCAGGTGGACACTTGATGTAAGGCATAAGGTGGATAATAATATTCAACTTGAAGATGTTCATAATGAAACTGGACCTAGTGCGTTAACATTATGGTGTGTCCAAGCAAACTTTTCTAAAGCAATGGAACAAGCTAAAGACTCTTCGTACGAGATAAAAAAGTTAAATAATATGTTAAGTGAAGTATTTTGAAGAACAAGTTATTAGGAAAAAGGCAACGGAGTCTCAAAATACATTGCCCCATTCTAATGTGGTTAGTTCACAAGTAGACAAGATTCCTCAAATATCTGTTCGAGATCCTCAAGTGCCAAATGCTACTAAAGGTCGTCCCAAAGGTGCAACCAGAAACAAAAGTCCTCTAGAAGAACCAAAAAAGAGAACTTGTTCTTACTGTCATGAAAAGGGTCACTACATTAGCGGATGTCCAAAAAAGTAGGTAATAAGAAAAATTCATTGCGTTTTGATGATTCTTGTTTTTGCTTAAAGTTGTTTTTTTGTGTGTAACAGGCAGATGATGCTGCACAAGAGAAAGAAGGATGAGGATGTTTAACTCACATTGGTAGGGTGCACCTGAAATATTGAAAGAGGATGCAGGGGATGCTCGTATCATAAAGGTTATCTTTGTGGTTTGAGGGATGCTTTATGCAACGAACTAAGTTTTTTTTTCTGTTTATTGATATCATTTAAACGGAATTAGAGCATGTTTTGTATTCCCAGGCAATATAATGTCATGCAGCTTGAACAAATAATGTATTGATGGTGATGTGCTTATTGACATTCATTTGTTGAATTATTGGTTCACCTCAATAAAGAATTTTTTGTGTGACTTTTGATATTGCACAAAAGAAGGCTAACTAGAGCCAATTGAGATGTTGAAAATTGTCGAAATTTGACGATGTTCACTTCATAACTGTTGTTCATTCGTCATGTGATAAAAATGGCACACCAAAATTAAGGAATAATCAATTGCGCAAGGCTGCTCCGACTCCAACTCAGACACAGTCACAAAAAGTATAGTTAGCGAAACTCCCAAATAAGCCTACTCGAGGACAGTTGAGCCATCGCTCCACTTGAAGAAACTGGTACATGGTGTATAAAATCATGCAAATGAAAAATACACACTCACGTACAAGTGCTAATAAATATGTGAGTAATTCTTGCCATATTTTATTCTAACATATTGAGTCACGAGCAAAAAGTTGATACCAGTCACGAGCAAAAAGTTGAATCATTTTATAAAAGCTTGATATCATTAGCGGTTTTAATTTTAGGGAGAGATTAAGTCAAAACTACGTAGTTTTGGGGGTTTCGCATGTAAGGTTACATGTGAGACAACCCCATATTCACTTTCCCCTTTTTAAATTTTATAAAACATAATCCATAACTTTGTATTTTTTTAGTTTTTGGTTCGAAAAAAGTAAGATCAAATCGAATTAGATCTTAAGATCCTATTGTCAAGATCAAGATATTACAAGATCTTAAAGATTGTTAAGGTTTACATAGAATCCGGATCATTTTTTCTTTGTAGTATCGTCAAATCGTAAAATCCTACTATCAGGATCTGAATTTCAACAACTATGAGATTGACATATTACAAAAATAAAAGAACTTTAACTAATAAAAAGTTCAATGTTCCGGAGTGTTTAAAATCACTAACGTAAGCTTGTCACATATAGACGATTATCGTGCATAACAACGAGATTTTTTAGCGGCAAATGGTTGTAGTAATAAAAAAAAAGTTTACGGGTTATAAATGCAAAATTATAAAGTTTAAAATTTTTGGAGATTAAACACGATTTAAACTGAATGAAAATAATATGGGTTATGAGTTATAAACGAATCAATAGCTACATTTCCAATCACAAACAAGAACATATAAACTGAACAACAGAGCTCTACCATTAACCAAAACAGAAAACTCTATAGATATCTACAATTCAGGGCTACATTTTCTTCTTGCAAGATTATTCTGAGTACCATATGCAGCAACAATCCTCACATACAACATCAATGTCCTATCAAAAGTAGACATCAACCTGAATATAAGATCACATTAAGTTCCTTGCAATCACAACAAATAGAGGTTCCAAAAATATTTGAAAATCAGGGTAGTCCCATGATAGCAATTGTCTTTTTGTGTTTGTATTGTGTCTTTATGTGTTTGTGTTCTATCTGAATATGTGTATATAGTAACAGTAATTGCATCAACGCATATGACAAAAATAACAAATTGTAACAACAATTGTCCAAAATCTTTTCATGCTTCAAAAGATTGCTAATACATTACAAACCATCTTTACATACTTTAAAATAATACAAACAACATAAAAGCAATAATCACAGCCATTACAACAAAAAATTCCTATAAAACACTAAACCGGATTTGCTTTCTTTCAACTTCATTTGCAGAAGAAAAACTTGGTTCTCCAAAGTTGATTTGTAAAAGTTAAAATCCTTTACAAGTCTTTTATTTTTCAATTATAATTGGCTTTGTCTGCTTTCACCTGTGTTTTCTTTTGAATCAACTTGTACACCTTTTGTTTGTATTAGTCACTTAGTAATTCAGAATCAAGCCAATAAAAGGTGCCACATTTTGAACCCTAAATATTTAGACAAATTAACACATTCATGAAGCATAAACAAATTACAAATCACTTACATTATAATAATTAATGCAATCAAGTAAACGTCTTAAAGGATGATCGATGGTTCGTGAGGTTTGTTCAATTACTGGTTTTTCATGTTCGCCAAATGGTAAGTGGTGGAGGATGACGATTGTGATTAGAAGATGGTGAAGACATTGTATGGGCAAAATATGGGTTGATTGGGTTCAGGTTAGGGTTAGGGTTTTAATTGGAGAAGAACAAAATAGTTGGTGAATGAGTGGTATTATATTAAAGTCTGTTAAATTAAGTGGAACAAAATATAGCTCACGTATCAAATCGGTATATTTGAAAAGTTTGTTGCTATTGTACGGCCAATACCTAACTATTATTCCTTTCGTCCCATATTTGTTGTCTATATTTTCATTTTGAGTTGTCTTAATTAATTATCCACATAACTATGCATGTTGCTTTTTATGATAAGCTTTGGTTGACCATTGACTATTTAATCATACAGTAATACTGAACCTCCATTTTCTCTTTATTGTCGCTTTTAACCATTAAACTTGGGTTTTATACGATTCAACCAACAATTTTGCTACAAGGAAAAAGAAGCCACAAAAAAATTGTTACAATTAGTTGCAGTCAGAAAACTTTTATAAAATTATGTGCAACTTTAAGTTAATTCAACGATTAAGGTTGCAATGTGTAGCGGTTTGGTATGGGATCCATACTTCAGAGGTAGGGATGGCACCCATGGGTAATGGGCACGGGTACCTCTAACCCGTCACCCACCCACGTAGTTTTTTTCTAACCCGTCACCCACCCATCACCCGTCAATGGGTATAATTTTCTACCCATGCCCATGCCCGCGGGTATTTAATGCCCATGGGTAAACCCATGGGTCAATGTAATGCAACAAAACCACACAACCATGATATGAAAACTAACTATGAAATTGCATAACAAGACACCAATCAATTTGTCAAATACCAATTAAACATCATTACACAAAATCACATGTATACAACTTTGATTATTTGATCTTTCATATTCTTTTTTTAGTCTTGAAACTCAAACAAACTTTTAGGTTAATTTTTTTCTTGAGACTTGGTAACTATTAAATGTATACCAACAATATCATAAATATTTTAATTAGTATAATTAATTTTAACATAGGTTTATGGGTACACCCAAGGGTATTTTGAAGGGTATACCCGTGGGTATTTTAAATGGGTGTCATGGGTTTACCCGCGATGGGTATGCCTCACCCGTCACCCACCCGCCACCCACTGATGGGTACAAATTTTCACCCACGACCCACCCGTGGGTGAAAATTGACGATTTTACCCACCCATTATGTGCGGGTACCCGCGGGTTGTGGGTTTTTTCTCGCCCATTGCCATCCCTATTCAGAGGTAGCTTTGAGATGTAATAAAATGACAACTCTAACTCAAGCGTGATGGGCAAGACACCACAAGAAAAGGTTTATATATGCCTTTTAGCTGTACCAAGTTGCTAGACAAGAGCAATCAACTTCGGATAAACTATACCAATGTCTATTTAATTGAACCAATGCCAATAAAAGCGTCAATTTTAGAAGAAAATAATAACAAGTATATGTGAAGGGCAAAAGTAAAGAGCTAAAGAAAGTATAATGACCAGTTAAGTAAATTATTTTGATTTATACAGATCAATGAATAAACAAAGACTTCAGTTTAACCGATAGCCGTGCATCGCAAGTCCAACTTTCATCAACTCTCTTATTCTATATACTACTTAATCTGCTAGGTCGGTGGAATAGAAAAAAGATTTCCTTGGCACGTGCAATGCAAATGCGAACCTTACGATAGTAAATAAGTTGTTGGGCCTCTGGGTATACTTTCAGCCCGGTTAAAAAATAGGTAATCCTATAAGCTCACCTTTTTATACATTCGATCCACGTGTCTTCAACATACATTTCTGCAGGAGCAGATGTCTTTCTTACTCATCAGGATTTCTAATCCTTATCTATTCATGTAGAAAAATTATATACGTACCATCAATCGCTAACCGAAGTGAAGATTTTTGGGGTTGCTGATTTCAGGCATCAATATTTGTTTCAAGTTGATAAGAATTACATCTGGGTAATAGGTCATCACCGACAACCGACGCGCTACTACTACAAACCTTAAAACATCACTGCCAAAGATCTCAAAAGCGTTTGAGGTTTGTGTTTTACGTTTTTTCCGGTTAGCTGGATTTTAGGTATGGTTTTATATCATTTTATTTATATAATTGGGGTTTATATATTTTTGTTTGATTGGTACTATTAGGGAGGGGGCTTGGTGCGGACAGTTGAATCTTAAACCCTAATATTAAAAATCATTTTCTTTAACAATTTCAAGGTAATTTTTTGGTACTAAGTTTTATTCGGTTTGAAGTGTTTCAAATTTAGAGAAAATGATAAATTGGATTTCGTTTGGGATGCCGTGCGCTGGGAGTTGTGCGTCAACTGTACACTTTTATTTGTCTACTGATCTTAACACAGTGCTTTTATATAAAGTTTATTATTCAATTTTTGTGATGAATTATGCAGGAAGTGTGGGATTGTTACGAGAAGATAGGTTATCGTCATCCCAAACTTTTTTAGATTCAGTTGAGCCTAATCAACTGTATTCAGCTTTCACTATCCTGTTACAAGGTATGTAAATATTTTATCCCTTATCGTATACCTAATGTTCCATTTAACCGAAAGCAAGAGATATGAATTAGGCTAAATTTTTACCTTTTGGCCTATTACGAAATTTAAGCTCACTGTTTACATCAAAGTTGTTAAATTGAAGAACCTTAATATGCGTTCTAATGGTTATGTGGCTGTTTCAATGTGGATTTATAACAGCATTATGGCATACTAAAATAATGTGAATTATGATATACCGAAACCAATAATATTAGGTTAGCTTCGCATCTTCTCCCTATTAACATTTTTTTCTTCATTTCTTTAATACCCGGGTATGACTACTGTAACCCTGTGTTGTTTAGAATATAAAAATTTATAGATCGCCTTTAAGACCCATGGTGTATGTGTTACGCCCCCATAACGGAAATTTTAAAACTTTTATTATAGACATGGATGAGAAGAGAAGGAAGGAAAATCTGAAAGTTTTCTTTTTAAACCGTGACGCCAGTTATAAGGGCTTACTCAGAAAGTTTTGGCAAAAATGCGACGGCGTGATTCTGGACGCGACGCCGTGAACCCGCACTGCATATTTTGTGCAGACTCACTACACTTTGACCCAATAAAAACTACATATCACCTTGAACATTACTACAAAACCTGTGAACAACTTATAACCCATATAGGAGCAACTATTACTAGAAATCATAACACTTTTAACCTTCAAAATAAATAATCGGCTTTATGCCAAACATCATTTTTAGCTCCATGACCCATAATTACAATAACTTGACACATTGACTTAATGGTTTAGAGAACATAAACATAAAGACAATTATTGACGGAAAGAAGACCAAGACACTTGAAATATACCAAAACGACTTTACTCTTCGGGGCTTCCAACTTTAACACCTTGGTTCCAAAAGACAAGCTCAACTAGGAGCTCAAGCAAAATCCATCCTATACTTGAGTCTTACCTTTATCCTCCTTGCTAGGACCTATAAAATGTTATCAACTATAACATAAGCAATTGCTTAGTAAGTAAATGGGTCAAATGCAATTAAAACTATCACAACACATAAGAATTACATGGAGCATCTATAACATAAGCACATACCTTAAAATTTGGTATTCACGCTACTTGACATATGTTGATCCCAAGTTGAGCAAACGATCTAATATAGAAACTGACTTAGAATAAAAGCTTATTAAGTATTACGCGGAATTTAACACTTAATCTTAAGAAGAAGAACAGTTAACATTCAACACCTCAATATTATTTATTGTTGGGAATTATACGTTTGAGTTGATAAAGACAAAAAGAATGAAACAAGAGGGACTTAATATGACAAGAAGGAAACCTACAAAAAGATGGAAGGACTTGCTTGAAAAAGAAGTTTTATTTATTAGTCCTTATCCTCTAGTATATAAAGAGGACATAGGTGTAGGTTTATTGATTATGTCTTCCAAGATGTAGTCGACTAAAGGTGTGTGTGTGTCCTAGGCGTATAGTTTATTGTAAACGCCTAGGTTATTAGTTTAGTTAGTAGACGTGTTCCTATAAACGTCTATATTAGAGTATTAGTTAATGGTGAATGAAAACCTTGTTAATAACAAAGTATTGTTTTGATTATTCCGCTGCGTACCATGTTATTAATCTTTGTTATTGATCCCTAGCTGAGCTTATAAACGATCTTATCAATTGGTATCAGAGCGGGGAGCTCTTGATCTAGGGAATCACAAGGTTTTTATTGTCGATTGATGGGCAGTTTTGAGAAGGTATGATTCGTATATATATATATTTTTTTACTAATGTGTCGACAATTGCATATAGAGATCATTGAAAGTGGGGTTGTCGGTTATTAATGATTACTTAATTCAACCTCATACTAATTTGCAATATCACATGAATCTTGTATATATGGAGGTCAGTGAATGATTCATCTGATTGGGTATTTTTTTTCTTCCGTACGATCTCTACAAATTCCTATTGATTTTTAATTCTAGTCTGACATCACGTGGGAAGAATGAAAAGTCACTCAATCAGTAGTTAAGTTAACATAGTAGTATCTGTGATCACGTGGGACATTGATTTGATTGGTTTAAATATTGATAAAAGGCTATCGTTGGTTTTGATTGAGTAGAGATTGGATGGAGCAGATTGGAGGGTGTAGGGGAGTAAAGGTGTGGTGAGAAGTACACGATTGGTGCTTGGTACTGGTTCAATCACGTGGGAATGTTTGTTATGCTCATGTCACATGGTTTTGATATCACGTGATCAGTGTGGTATTATTTGGTTTCTGAAAGATCGAGTATTTCAAAGTACTGCAAATTCCTTAAAGTACTGCTCAACGTACTGCTGTTCATATTCGTTAAAGTACTTCACGCCGTGACGTTTTGGTTAAAGTACTTGCCCGACACGAAAAGTACAGCTTGGACGCAAAGTACGCTCTTTGATTTGCGACGGTTTAGCAACAGTTCAAAGAATGAATTTGTGTCGCTAACTCATGATAGGACAGATTAGCTTACGCTATCGACAAAAAAGTGTTGCTAATAGGACTGATTTGGATTTAAGGGGAAGTCGAGCATATTGTTATGGTTTTTGGATGACACACACACGTGTTATTGTTCACACACACAAGAAGAAGTTTTTGTTCTTAAAAAGATTTAAAAAGCTCGTTTTGGAGATTTATTGAAGAATTGATTACGAAGAGGATTATTTAGCACTTATTTGAAGGTGAAGTGGAATTACTTAGTTTGTGCTCTTATCATATAGCTTGATGAATCTAGCAATGTGTGATTTTTCTTATGATGCTCTATGCACACATTGGCTATCACTTGAACACTACAAGAATCCTGTCAGTTACCCACGAAAATTACCTACACATATTGATTAGTGGGTAATTTCCCACAAATTACCCATGAACAAGAAATTTATATTGCACCAATAGTTACTCTCGAATCTCCCACAAATTTACCCATGAAATTACCCGCAAAGTTAAATTTGTTGTGTACTTTGTGGGTAAATTGTTCCCGCTGTAACATTTCCCACAAACTACCCATGACGTGAGCCATTGTGGGAAGATGTACGGGTAATATCGTAGGTATATTTATGTTACCCACGAATTTGGCAAATTCTTTTTGTTCGTGGGTACTTTTTGACGGGTAATTTATGGGCAAAAATGTACATATGAATTTACCCACAAATTTTTATGGGTATTTCGTGACGGTTAGTTACATGTTAGATTTTTATAGTTAGTTAGAATACCCACAGTCTTATCATTTTCATGTTTATGTGGGTTACATTTCTAAGTAAATTTTATATGGGTACGTCAAGGGTATGTAGATGACTAGGTATTAAGGGCCCTTTTGGTTTGTAGATGGGTTTAGGATTTGGATTTGCATTTGGATTTAGATTTAGATTTATAATTAAAAGATAAAAATAAAAAGATAAAATATATTTTAATTGATATTATAATTAAATTATACTTGAATATTATATTTTAATCTTAATATTAAAAGTGATGTTAGAGGAAAAAAACAAGGCCTCACCGGTTTTGTTGAAACCCAACCATCTCATCATCTTTTGTGTAAACTCTTAATTGAGGGTGTGAAAGACAAATTTTAAACCAAAAGCAACAACTAGACAATTATCTAATGTCAAATTAAATTAAAACCCATCCTAAAGTAGGAAAGCAAACGGACTCTAAATATGGCTTCTTTATGTTTTTTCATTCATTATTATATGCAATTTTCTTTGTGTAACTTTTGGATTAACAACCATAATATATATAGTTTCATGTACATTTTGTTATTAGGGTATGTTTTGGCAAAAATAACTGTTACTCGAACTATAGACCGAGATAGAAAAGAAGATTATAAAAATAGATTATTTCATAAGCTATATTACGTTTTATTTGATTTTCAGGGATTATGAAAAATTATTTTTTTATAATCTCTTATAAGATATGCCTACTAATCAAAGATTATATTTTTAAGTAGTTTAACAAAAAATAAGCATAATATCTCAACAATCTCGTGTGCTAAACATATCGGGTATGTTTTGGGCTGGGGCTGGAGATGGAGTTGGTGCGTATATTATAAGCTGAAAGATATAGCTTGTATTTTTATAAAGTTGTTTGGCTAATTAGTTGGAGTTGAAGTTTATTAATATAAAATCGCATAATAAAATATCAAATTAAATTTATATATATTTATAACTTTTGCATGATAATCCACTATATTTTGAGAGGTATTTAAGTATTTTAAGTAACTATAAGCCCCCAAAAGCCCGTTTCAACTGACTTAGGATTATGGAGGCTTACATCTTATAAAATTATCCATAAGCTTGTATAATAGCAAGCTTATTTTAAAAGCTCAAACCTCTATAAGCTATTACTACCTCCGTCTCTAAATAAATGTCCACTATTGACTTTTAAGGTCTTTTTGTTTCAACTTTGACTTTAAATTATCTAATTTTTGTTATGTAATACTTAATCAAAGTTATATTAATAAAAATACATTTCAAATCCAATCCATTCATATATTTTGCATCAAGTATTACATAACACAAATAAAATAATTTATGGTCAAAGTTAAAAAATAAAGACTTTAAAAGTCAATAGTGGACACTTATTTAAGGACGGAGGGAGTATAAGCCTCACGTCAAACATAACTGAAATAGTCGAGAGCTTACATATTTTGGTGAGAAGTGACCAAAACCACGCATTTGAGATGCAAAGACTTGCATTAGAGGCATTTCTATTCATATAGATGCAACATCTTGAGTTTCGAAAGTTAATTTGATGTATAAATGGTGCAAATTGATTTTCATGATTTTGGCACGTGTAGAGGAACAAAAAACAAGAGAAATCATGAAATGCATCTAATATATGTATATGCATCTGATTAAAAGCTAGAAAGCACACTATGGTGCGTTATAATGAATATAAGATTATAGGGATGCATCTAATTTAGGTCGGTGCATCTCGGATTTGCGGTTATAGTTCTTCTTATTCCTTCTTATTTTAAGTAATCTTCTTATTTGATCCTAACTCATAAAGTTCATAGATAAGTTATTGTTTGATCTAGTCCACATTTAAAACAAAATTCACAAAATCATGGCGCTGAAAATTGGCGGCCATCTCAAATTTCAAAATTTTAATCCCACTTATTATCTCATATGTAACCGAATGTCCTATTTCATTTTAAAACCTCCACCCAAAACTTCCTTCCTCCAAGCCCTTGCAACCTGCCCATGGTTTTTGATAATCCCCTGATAGTCTACATTCACAATTTATTTCCATGTGTAGTAGCAAATATTTTGGTCTTCATCCATATCATGAAGAAGTTGGCTCAAAATTTTGTTTTGCATTTTCTATTGTTGTTAAAACATTTAGATCGCTATGCATCACATTTCTCCTTTTATTTTTTATTGTTGGTGTCGGTTTATTTTTAAAAAATTAGTGATTCAACAAACTTAAGACATGCTCACCAAATATATATTTTTATTATTCAACTTTGCTCAATCTTAAAAATGGATTACAACAACAAAATACTAACCATATCGCTTTTTCTCTTAATAGATTCAACAATGACGACATGCTCACCAGATTCATTTTGCGGTGCTCCACTGGTCTAGACGTGATATCTTCAGGTTTGTGGAACATAATCATTCTCATAAGTTATATATATTTTGAAATTCTTTTGAGCAAGTATTTTCATGTTGTTAATTTTTGTTTTTGTTATTTGTTTTTGTCATTTCCTGATAATTTATTATTGCACTTGCAGATTCAATGTGAATACCACTCAAAAGTGAGATGGGAATCATGCTTAAGCACAACACAACGAGGAAACTGCTTTGGTTTGGTAGATTGACAATTTCTACCCTTGTTATGTAGAAACAAAAACATAGTCATTAAATGTAACTGATCCATTGTATTGATTATATGTTGTATTGGGATCCGAATTTTAATTGAATGCATATTTTATTTTACTTTCATTTTGGTATTATTGTTTAAGATTCGTATATGTATTCAAAAATAACCAATCTTGTTATTTTCTGCGGGATTTGTCCATATTAAAAGTGTATGCAAAATTAGCTGCCACTTACCTGATATATCCGGTTAATTTTTATTTCAGATATCTTAGAATTCCATCAAGATGGATCACCACTTAGCCATATGATAAATGATGGGTAATTCAATCATCAATTTTCCCAATTATCATCAGAAAAACAAAAATATTTACACTCGTTATTAGACACGACTTTACCCATGAAAATTTTTAACCACCAATTACCCATGAAAAAATGCAAGGGAATTATCGTGGTATTCTTAAAATCCCATGGAGGATTTGCCCACCGCCTTGAAACGATCACCCACAAATTATGTTGTGGGTAACATACCCACGGATTCATATTTTCGTGGGAAACAAATTAGCCTCGAAGGTTTTAACCATGTTTATATTTTTGTGGTTAATACGTGGGTATATGCTATTTTCCCATGAATTTTGGTATATTACACACAGATTTGGTCCGTGGTTAATTAACAGAATTCTTGTAGTGGAAGGAGTTACATTGTAGTGCTTAGTGTCTCATACTAGTTGAGGATTCTTGTCAAGGGATTGCGGTCTACTTATATTTGAAGCGTATAAGTATGAAGTTCCGTGGATAGTACAAGATTTAAGACACAAGTTTGGGAAATTCTACTTCTTCATCAAATTCGTTATATTTGGTTTTCTTCACAAGTAATCATTACATAAAGCTTACAGATTTTGAAGAATCATTGATGTACATGCATCACTCAAGGGGAAGTGTTTGATTTTTACTATTGTTGATCATTATTACTACTGCTAGTTGAAGTTTTCTACTGTTTTGGATCCATTTTTCCTATGGTGCGTAATGGTGGGTGATTTGAAGCATTAGAAGTCTTAGATTGGAAGTATGGTATTGGTTCGTAGTGGTCAAGATCATTATTTGCACACATTCCCTATTTGGATAATAACAAAAAGGGGAAGAGATGTTTGAGTGGCGTGGCATGGATTAAGGGGAAGACAAAGGAAGACATACTTGTTTCATTCATGGTGAGATCCATGATCTCAATTTCTTACTGTCTAGGGAAGTTCATTCAAGAATGGTTTTGTCATTATCAACTAGGGGAAGATTGTTGGGAATTATACATTTGAGTTGATAAAGACAAAAAGAATAAAACAAGAGGGACTTAATATGACAAGAAGGAAACCTACAAAAAGATGGAAGGACTTGCTTGCAAAAGAAGTTTTATTTATTAGTCCTTATCCTCTAGTATATAAAGAGGACATAGGTGTAGGTTTATTGATTATATCTTCCAATATGTAGTCGACTAAAGGTGTGTGTGTGTCCTAGGCGTATAGTTTATTGTAAACGCCTAGGTTATTAGTTTAGTTAGTAGACGTGTTCCTATAAACGTCTATATTAGAGTATTAGTTAATGGTGAATGAAAACCTTGTTAATAACAAAGTATTGTTTTGATTATTCCGCTGCGTACCATGTTATTAATCTTTGTTATTGATCCCTAGCTGAGCTTATAAACGATCTTATCAATTATTAATACGAATACTCTTACAGTATTAGGGTTTTGCAACCTTGAAGTGTATCGACCTTAGATATAAAACTTACATATATCTAATCTAACCTAGGACCTCCTTTTATAGACTAAGGAGTCATTTACATAATACAATACGTAACCTACAAGATAAATATCTTTTCCATATTTATCTAATACAATAAACTAAACCGACTATACTAGACTAGCAGTGGTTACAATATATTGTCCGTGGTTACACACTACTACTAGCCGTGGTTTGTCTTCATCAGCTGGTTCCATCCTTTGTCCTGGGGTTATATCAACTATGTCCGTGGTTCCAAAGAGACTTAGAGTAATTCATGATTCAAGGAACCAAAACCCAACAATCTCCCTAAACTTGATACATTCCAACAGAATTCTCAAGTTTCTTTTAAAAACCATACCATTTCAATGATCTCTACAAGCATGTGAATAACTTTTCCGTAAAACAGTTAAAACATGAACTCCACAAGTTTGATATAAAAACCATCTTGTTACAGTACATTCATTGTGGAGTCCTTTCAACTCAGGTTCATCATGAGTTGGTTCAAATAAAATCTTCAAATTATAATAGACCGCCTCTTCATGATAATCATTTGGATGTACTTCACCAAACTTATTCTTGTAAAGTCTCCAAAGATTCATCAAATCATCTCTTTCAAAGTATCAAGCATTTGTGAAAAATTTATTATACTCATAAACTTCATTGTTGAGTCTTTGAATTTTCCAAACTCCTCCACTTCCATCATTAAGCTTAAACTCATAAGAAACAATTTGATTAACATCTTCAACTTCTTTCAATCTTTTAGAATCGATGTCTCTTGAATCTCGACTTTCTTTTCTTTTACTTTGAACCCACTCATCATCTTTCTTAATCCACTCTTCATCCTTCTTAGAATTCATTGGACAATAATCATCATGATTAATCTTCATACATCTTTCATAAATCTAAAGAATTCTTTCAAATGAACATTTATTAAGATTTTCAGAAATGTGAATGCCTAAATTCTTAATAATTTTCATTAGTACATTCCTCATCTGTGCAAGTGAAGGAGGTTTCTTTGTTATAACTTGTTTCCTTTCTTTATTACCGATCTTCCTTGCCCATTCACCCAAAAGCCTAGCTTTTTCCTTATCATCTAACAAATTCCATTCTTGTGCAGTATATTCATCATGTATTTGTTGAGAAGCTTCAAGAAAGTTTTTTGATTCATACCATGTAGCTAACATTCTCTGACTAGCTTCCTCTTCTTTTCTCGCTTTTTTTCTCTAAAGCTGCT
Organism: Chrysanthemum makinoi; assembly: GCA_910596185.1. NCBI lineage: Eukaryota > Viridiplantae > Streptophyta > Magnoliopsida > Asterales > Asteraceae > Chrysanthemum > Chrysanthemum makinoi. The sequence continues at coordinate 285,454,523 of OU343223.1, read as the reverse complement.
TGTTCTTCAGCTACCATGTTCTTTGCATACTCTGCATTATAAGCTTCTTGTTCTGCTTTAGACTTAAACTTCAGCACTGCATCAAGCAACCCCTTTACCTTTTTCAATATCAGATTGAACCACTTTCTTCTTCAAAGGTTCACCAATAACTAAACTTTTTCCTTTGGGTTTGGGTTTAGTTGCGTAGATTGAACGATAAAACAGTAAATGATAGGTGTAGAAATAGATGAGGTTTTGCTTAGATTTATCAATGTACTTGCAGCTTCTTTCTAAACTTCTTTAGACTTAGGTGGTGATACAGAGAGAGTTGTGACAACAGTGGAAGTGGTTATGATAGCAGTGGGTATGATAGTAGTGGGTATAATTCCCATATCCTAAACTACAAAGAAGTGGTTACAAGAGAACTAACTGTGGTTTCAGACATACCATCAGTGTTTGTGTCCTGCACTACATCTTCTACAACATTCTTCACATTTTCAAGAACTGCCTCATTCCCATCTTTATCAGATTCCAAGAATTCTTGATCTCCACTATTTTCTTCCATAGTTCTATCAGCAGCCTCCCCTGAATTTATGCCTTCACTCCTCCCCTGTTTGGATACATCCTCCATTTTCAGAGCTGGAGAGGAGTCCAACTTCTTTTTCTTTCTTCTCATAGCTGTTGGGAATTAAGGTAAACTACTGATTCTGCCGAAGATTCTGCCGAAGAGATTCTGCAGAAGAAGAATGGATTCTCACGAAGTTATACTTCGCAGAAATGCTAAAGCAGATATTGTGTTGCTGCTGAAAGTGCATACCACGTAGGAGAGATAAGCTCAGAATAGAGTAAAAGTCAGCCACCAGATTAAAGATAGGTTGGTGCCGTATTATGTAGAGCTTAATCAGAATAAACAATATGATGAACAAAACAATATGATTAGTTGCATGCTTGTCTAGATGCATGCTTAGTCTATGTTAGTATTAGGAGCGTAAATTGTCAACGCTCTTTAGGGTTTCTTGCCTATATAAGAAACCATTATAGTTTGTAATAGATAAGTTTTTCTCAAGTCTTTCAAGTCTTGTATAAACATCTGAAACATAGAGTTTCTATAATCAAAAGATCCATAGAGGATCAAAGAGTTCTTAGTTATTATAACTTGTGTTTACTTTCCGCTAAAAATACGAGTTGTAGAGATCTTCTATTAGTTTGCTTGTGATTACATTGGCAACACTAACGATCTCCGAGTGCTTAAAGATCTATCAAGGTCTTTGTGTTTACAACAAGTGGTATCAGAGCCTCGGGAAGTCTCTACGATACTAAGAACGTTCATTCACCATGCCTGGATCCGATAATGAAACCGAAGCCACCAACACAAACAACACCAACACCACTTCCATGCAACAGCTCAGTCTCTCAAACAAGAATGGTAAACTTCCTTATTTGAAAAGGGAAGAATATGAACTTTGGGCTATGAAGATGGAAAACTGGATTTCCAATATTGATTGGAATCTGTGGGAGGTTGTAAAGAAAGGAAACAGTTTGAAGAAGATGATCCCTGACAGGGGTGGGAAATTTATCATGGCTCCACCAAAATCTGAAGAGGTACTAGCTACGCAGAGAGAACATAAAGTAAAGACCATTCTGCTTCAAGCCATTCCAGAAGATCATCTGTGTGATTTTCATCATATGGATGATGCAAAGGACATATGGATGGCTCTCAAAGCAAGGTTCGGTGGAAATGAAGAATCAAAGAGAATGAGGAAGTCCATGCTGAGACAACAATTTCAGGACTTCAATATCTCGAAGGCATTCACAAAGGATAATGACAGGTTCCATAGGATCTTGAGTCAGCTAAACCACCGTGTGCAAAGCGGATAATGATGACTGCAACTCAAAGTTCCTTCGATCGTTACCTCCATCATGGTTACATGTAAGTATTGCTCTCAAGGCTAAAGGAGGGCTGGATATGCTTACCTTTGATGAGCTATATAACAGACTCGTAACCCTTGAACCCGATGTCAGAACTCCCTACCGTACATCTTCGTCTGGCCATGCAGCTTTTGTTGGGACATCTCACTCCAAC
>OU343223.1:285382106-285452361 GCA_910596185.1 Chrysanthemum makinoi | reverse complement strand
GTCGATTTTCACCATATTTCACTTCTTCAACCTTGCTATCTTCGTTAATGAGAGGATAATTTTTTTTGAGATGTCCCCCTCCACAACTTTCACATCCTACTTGGATAGCATGAACACATTCCTTGAGCTTAAGCATGTCCCGACCAAGATTTTCAAGCTTGCTAGTAATTGCGGTAATACCTTCAAGATTTCCGCCTAGGCTTCTTTGGCTTCTCCATCGTGCCATTTTTTAGAATGATCGGCCATTTTTTGAATGGCTTCAATGGCGAGGATATGGGTCATGCTTGGCATTGGTCCCTGGTAGTCCAGCATTTGTGTTGTAGCCACGTTGATACCTTTGTAGAAAATGTTGACATTTTTCTGGCTATTTAGGTAGTGAGTGGGACAGTTGTAGAGAAGATCGTTGTATCTATCACAAGCTTGATACAACGTTTCATCACCTTCTTGCTTAAAATTATGGATCACCATGAGTTGATTAGATATCTTCGAAGGAGGAAAATATCTTTGAATGAAATGCTTCTTTAGGAGAGCCCATGTATCGACTGCCCCGGCGGGCAATCTTTCAATCCATCTTCTTGCTGCCCCAGTAAGTGTAATAGGGAATATTCGGAGCATAGCAGTGTCATGAGAAACACCAGGTATGTTGAATAGGCTTGCGATGTACAAGACATTTTCAACGTGTTCATAAGCATCTTCGTCTCTGTTTCCCGAGAAAGGGTTAGCGCGTAGCTCCCTCATAAACTGTTCTTTGATCTTGAAACGGACATTAGCTCCAATAGCCGGCCTAACGAGCCCCGACCCTGGTTCATCCCTATTCAATGCCAAATATTCTTCAAGAGTGAGGTCATCAATGTTTACAACCTCCATGGTACCTGAAACTTAAAAGAAATTGTAAGAAAACAAGAATTCAAAATAAAAGAAAAATAAAAGACTTAATAAAAATCATAATATAACTCCCCGGCAGCGGTGCCAAAAACTTGATGCACATTTTCTGACCAGGTTTTAATATTTATAGTGTTTCGTTTACCTATGGTCCACCTATGCACTCAGGCAGTAATGCGATGCGTGTGTGTAGTGTGTGTCGGTAAACCGAGGTCGTCCCAAGAGCTATGTGAGCGGATTATAATTAAATCTAGGTGTCACTAGTTTTAATTGTTTTTAGGATTGAAATGATAAATAAACTAATTAACAAGAAATAAATGCTGAAAAGTAAATAGTGGTTGTGATCAATAGAGGTAAAGTGTGCTAACCTAGTTACTCATCCTATCATGTTATGTTCACGTCTTACTACTTCCAATTGATTCAAGTGGGGTTTTAAGTCGCTAGGACAACATTTGGTCAGTTGGTCCTAACCTATCAGCAAAGGCTTCCACCGGAGATCAAACTACTACCCATGAAAGTCTAGTTGTTGTTAGTCTCCTAAGCCAAGTCATTAAGCACCTCTACATGCAAGATTCGTAACAATGAGTGCTCGGGCGCTAGCATCTTAGACACTCATCCCGAACTTCTTATGTTTATCCAAACCGCAGGTGATCATTTGGTCAGTTCGCACAAGCGAGGAAGGGTTGTCAATTGGTCAATTCTTACCCTCCCCTCAACCCTAACTACTTAGGGTCAGTTGGTCAATTCTACTAAGCAACTAGATACTACCTCCATTCAAAACTACCGAGGCTAGGGTAGCTACCAACGAACTATGCATGCATACACTAGAAACAATTATACGGAAGCATGTAAACGTAAACAAAACAAATAAGGAATCATAACTAGGCTGCACCAAAGGAGCTTAGGCGATCATATTAAAAGAAACCAAAGATTCAATGTTTGACATAATGAAATACATGAATCGAAAGTAAAAGATAAAATAATCGCTAATGCTTATCGTTAGGGAGTGATTTCTCCATTGGAGATTGCTCCGTATGCTCTTCAAGATCTGCCTTTGGACCCCTCTTGACGTTCTATGCTTTATGGTGTGGAGTGAATGATGTAAAATGCAGAATTTAGGGCTTGTATTTATAGGCACGATCTAGTTACGGTGTAACTTAAGTTGAAAGTTACGCCGTAACCTCAATAATTCCACAATTATGCTCTCGGTAAGCTGGTTTTAGGCCGTATCTTCAATACAGGTTATATTTGGTACGATTACGCCGTAATATTGGAAGGAGTTACGGTGTATCTGATGGCGGCGCGGAACATTCCTTGACCTAATTGGTTATGGCGTAATCTTTAGTTGGGAGTTACGCCGTAATTGATGTTGAGTTGGTCTTGAGTCCAGCGCTATCTCGCGTAATGTGAGAGAGAGAGATGGAGTTACGCCGTAGCTTCTTCACAGTAGGCATACTATCATAAATCTCAAAGAAAATCTCCAAATCCGCGTCTCATTAGCTCCAATGCTCGTAATTTACCTGAAAGTGAAATATAAAGGAAAACAAGCGTAAATCCATATAAATGATATAAAATACGAGCATTAACGGGGGAAATTGACACTTAATATTCAGTACTATTTGATGTTATCAATCACGTTATTTAGTCTACATCAATTTTGTAGCATGTGAATAAGTTATGAGAGACGATTTACATTCAATAATATTAGTTGTCACTATCACACATTATATGGGTAGAATCATGATACATCTAAATAGTTTGTGTTACATTATCACTAACAAATGCGTAAAATATATTGATAAAAAACCAACTAACACGATTTAGAGAAAATTGCCTTAGGCTGCTCGCAGTAGTCACTCGTGAGGACTATTCTTACGCTTGACTCCATTGTCGAGCTTTCCTGTCATACATAAGCAAGCAAAAAGAAGGGCCAAAGGATGAGCCTCCTCACAACTCGGGTAATGTGTGTTTTTGGGCTTCTATGAATATTTATATTATTGGTTATTTGATTTGTGTGTATGAGGTATTTTGTGAAGTAGATTTGTATAAATCCGGTATTTTTAATGGAGGTGAATGGAATGGTGACAATTGTGAGTGAAAAGTGAGGGGAGCGGTGATGTGTTGAATGGTGATGTAACTCTAAGATGGAAGGTGAGTTAAATTTGACTATTATATCTAGTCTTGGCTAAAGGGAGTAGTGGTGACCAGCTTATCATTCACATTAACGTCATATCAGTTTTCTCTTTCCTCTCACTTCCTTTCACTCCCTCTCAACATTCATCTGTTTTGATCACCATTCCTTCACATTTCATACCCATTTTTTATTTAAGTAATTACTTTTTATTTATAAAAATATTTCTCAGTTACTATTTGGCAGAGGTTAAATAATACGGAGTATAATTTTATCCCATCCCATTCATTCACAACCAAAACCACAATAGAACACAAATATCTACCAAACTTCTCTCGAATTCTTAATCTCAAATATTCACAGCATAACACAAGAACACAAAATATGTTTTCTTTCTATCTCAGCAACTTAAACGCACCCTTTGTTTACTTCCTTCGTTTCTTTTTCAAAAACACGCAACATACGTATCATATAAGTCGCAGGTATATCCATTAATTCCTTTCTTCACATCTTCTATTCACCAAACACAAAAACAAATTAAGTTGTTTTTTATATAAAGTTTTTATTTTTATTTTTATTTTTAATGTAACGATTAGTTTTGGAAATGGGCTCAAGTTTTTTTGCAACTCACTATGGTGAGCCGGTCATAAAATATATGCAATTTGGCCGTGACTTGTGGTTTGTGTTTTCGAGGTGGCGCGCGACAAAGCCGGTCTGTTGGGCTTGTCACGACCCCTCCGTTTAGTCTTAGAAGTTAAGGTTTGTTACGTATTTGATTCCGTGTTTTTTTATATAGGAATAACTGAATTAACATACTCTCTTTTTTATTAAAAATTTAAATGTAAAAATGTCTAAGTAACTGTACATGGAGTTTTTTAGTAGACCCTTGTGTTTTTAAAATAAATTTAACAAAGTAAGTACTTTTGAAAGTATTTAATTTATAATATTATTTATTTTCTTTTGTTAGTAAACTGTAAATTTATGTTTGAAAAACATTGAAAATAACAGTTAAGAAAACCCTAATTGCCGTCTTTAGTCCGTGATGTCCGATCATCGAGTCTCACTACAACATTGACCTGCTACCCCAGCGACATATGTGGAATCGTCGCTGGGGAAGTCTCGTAAGGGATTGTATCCCCAGCGACAATCCCCCGGCGACGACGTGGGCTCAATTTTCGGTCAAAGAAGCATGTGCGGTGGCATATTATCCCCGGCGACGTATACATTTGGGAATCATCAATTAGCTAAATGATTAACACGCCTAATTAACGATAACGATAATTTTTAACTATCCCGGCGACGATGCGCTGGGAATCTGCGTTATTTGTTGACAAGTCAACGGTGAGCATACTATCCCCGGCAACGCCATTGGGGAAACTGCGTTTTCTCGTTGCCTTCAACGTTTAGTGTGTTATCCCCGCGACCTGTCAGGGGAAAGTCTGCATTTTTTAAATATACATGACGCCGGGGCGATTTTCAATTTTAGGAAAAAATCTACAAGAATGCTTACTGTGCTAAAACACGTATAGATTCGCCCACAACTTGTCCAAAACCAAATACAATATAACGGATCAACACAATACAAATAGATCACAACTTTTACATAAACACGACTTAAAAGTCAATATATGCATTGATAGATGAGAACAAGTGTTAAATGCGCAAAGATGAAGCTAATAATATATAACACAACTACCTAAAGTACCAATGTAGCATACTAATACTATATAACACAACTACAAAATTTGATACCGTGTAACTCTAATAATATATACTTACAACTAACAAATGCGTCGTTATCACCATCACGCCATTCTCCTCGTCATCACCACACCCCACTTCGTAGCACCACCCGACTCATACTCCCTAAGCATATCCGCGTATCTGTCGTCGGCACGAGGCTCATGATAAAGCCTACATCTGGTGGCGACTTGCCGGGGAAGGCATCTTTGGCCTAGATGTGGCGTGATGCAATTACCGACCACCAGCAGGGAATATGCCAACGAAGCTTACCCCCTTGCCGCGCATTGATTTGATCGCCTGTATGTATGACGTAGATAGCCTCAGCCTTCATTTCGTCCATGTAGTGACAAACAGATAGTAAATATATTAGTAGGGGTTGCTACATTATTTCTCGATAATTAAAGTGTGTTTTGAAACAAAACTTACATATATCAAGCGGTCCTCATCGTTAGGAATACCCCATCAATGTATGTGTTAAGCAAAAGTGTCGATGATGGCGGGTACTCACTGATGTCGATCTTGCCTTGTACATACATCGCATATAAGATGGATAATTTTAAAAAGCGACAAATCACAACACACCAAGCGTATAATCGGATATATATATATATATATATATATATATATATATATATATATATATATATATATATATATATATATATATATATATATATATATATATATATATATATATATAAGATTGGCGTTATTGTACATTAAGATAAAAACAATAGGAACCATCGTGAACCATTGGATCAACCATTGTAGATGAAGATGACACCTGATACAACAATTAATTAATGATGGCAAGGTTGTAAATACATGAGTTATGAGTGGCATTTTTATTTAGCACTTACATTAATAGTCTCGTTAGTTACTCATGTGATTTTGAAAAAGTTAATGATTTTTAATTGTGAAGTGTGATATATCATTTTTTTTAACAAAAAAACAAATATTTAGTTTAATAGATAATAATATATGTCGAATTTCCATACTTAAATGTTGTCATTTATTTTCATCTAGGTAATAATAACATGGACCAATGACGAACAATTATAGCCAATTTTTTTGATACATATATATATAAATATCTTGATACATATATTGTGACACACTATTTTCTTTTACACATTTGTAAAATGACATTAAATTTTTTGATACATATATAATGACACAGTAAAATTTTAATATATATAATGATACTAAATTTTTTGATACATATATATTGACTCATTAAAATGTTAGTATACTTGACACATTACAAAATTTTAGTACATTTATAATGATACACCATATTAATCACACCAATTTTTTTTAATACATTTATAAAAATACACTATTATTCAAAACACATTTTTAGGGATAAACTATGCCTTTTGGAATGTTAAAAAGTACCCGACTCATTTTTTTTTTAACATTGCAAACACTGATGTCAAAAGGGACAAGCTCATTGAAATTATAAACCTTGCTAATGCATCATTTATCCACAAAAATTAATACACAAATAAAATACAAACAATGATGCATATAATAATATTTTGTAACATTGATAAACAAATTACAAAAAATTAGTAAATTATTGATACACACGTTTGGAACCTCCACTAAAAAGCTAATAAAACTCCTCTAAAAATAAAACTACCTTACAAATCAAATCAAAAACCCATAACATATCTGCAAAGTGCAAACGAGACACCAAGAAAAATGATGTACCAAATATTTTAAAATCTTAACCAAATATGTATGTTCAAGTTATGAGTGTCGTTGTGGTCAGCGAACGGCGATCGATGACCAACCTCAATCTTACTGGAAAATGACCAACCTCAATCTTATCTGCAAAGCGAACGGCGATCGATGACACCGGCGGAGGATCTGAAATTCAACACCATGACACCGGCGGCAGTGTTCAATAATTCGGACAGCGGGAAGAGTAAACACGTTTCATCGCCGCCGAGAAATTATGTGGTTTTATTGATGGTGTCGGTTGCGGATCTGTATTATTTCTGGTGATGGTGTCGGTTACAGATCTGGTTTTTTTTTATTCTTTAGAAATGGGAACGGGAGAAAATACATTAAGAAATGGGAAAAGGGTGTTTGTTTAAGGTTGTAAAATGGTTTCTTACCCAGATATGCATATTTAACTAAAAAGAGAGAGAATGAGAGATAGAAAGGGTGGTTTTTTGTTTTGATATGAAGAGTGATTAGAAGAACGACGGTAGTTTGTTTAGGTTTTTGGAAAAGTAGAGAAAAATAAGGAAATACAAATTCCCTAATATGCCCTTTCGTTTAAATTTTATTTTAGTACTAATAAAATATGAAACTGCCACATGTCTTAAAACTTGTGGTTATTGTTTTTATATTAAGGCATGACCATGAGCATGAATATATATATATATATATATATATATATATATATATATATATATATATATATATATATATATATATATATATATATATATATATATATATGTATATATGCATGTAAAATATAATATTTATTACCATATCATCTCGAAGGCAACAGGAATCCTTGTCGAGATATGACCTTCTCTTTTTTGCAGTTTAGCGATTTGTAGCGGCTCGAGCAAGGTTCTGGGATCATTCAAAATGTCTTCATCCCGTCACCATTTATGGCCCTCTCGGGGCGTGCCTTTAATGTCCTCCATCGTAATCCCGATGGTGTCTCCTACCTTCAATGTTTGGCCTTGAAAAGCCTGTTTGTATTGTAGGCTTTCTGCGAAATCTGAGTTTATGCCTTCGTAGATCTGGTGCCAGCTGGGGATTCCATATGCTGCTGAGGTCAAACAGTGCAATCAATACAACAAAACGAAAAGAGAGTTAGAGATATAATTTATATATTTATTTAAATTTGTTTATTTATTTATATGATATAAATAAATAAGCGAATTTAGATAAATATACCAATAATAAATGAACACGATAATGAAATAAACATAAAAGGATAAGCCGACCACGTATCTGAAATGATTGCCTTATCGCCGGGACCTTCTCCCGAGGTAGTAAAACGGCACCTTCTAACGACCTCCCCGATGTAGTTAGACCCGGTGAGCGCATGGTGGCCGAGAGGTTTAAGGTTTGTTTGTCACCCTCAAAATTGATCGAGACGGGACCTTTTTCTTATTTGCCTTCCGAAAGGTTAGGGTCTTGTCGCGGGTATTCAGCTGCCGCTCCCTATGCCTTAAATTGGGCTTTCGTTTACCTTTGCCTGCAAAATCAAGTTAGTGATAAAGTCATAAAATTTATGCTTGTATTACAATAATCCGGAAATTCTTATCTCTGTTAATGAAGCACCCAGCAGCGGTGGAGTGCAGCGGTCTGGAGGGGACGATCCTCCCCGCCACCGTCACGCAGTGGGACCGTCAACATATGTCGACATTTGTACAAATGATTAGCATAAGATATAGAAATTCATGACAAAATAATATAAGCATCACCACATCCAAATACATCACATCCAAATAAATATACACATTTAAACAATCCACAACAATTTCATTCATTCATTCAAATATATAAGTGTACTTTGCAAGTTACAACTCGAATCAATCTTATTCTTCTTTTACTAGAATAAACTTTCTAACACCCATCATCATCAACATTGATGAGGGCTTCAACATCAATCTTCTTAATCACTAAAATCCTAAAACAACTAATTATTATAAACTATAAGCGGCTCAATCCCAAATAATAACTATAAATAACAAAATAATATAGCGACACATTTCAACAAATACTAACTATAAACTATAAACTAACAAAATTATTATAAACGGCTCATATCAACAAATAATAACTATAAACTAACAAAATTTAAACAACTAATTATTATAATTATAAACGAGCACATTTCAAGTCAATTGAACTAATAATAACTATAAACTAACAAAATTTAAACAATAAACATTAAAATGACGTAATAACCGGGATCCAAAAGGAAAAAATAATGCAATCACAAATAGCTCATAGTAAGCCTCTTGCCAAAAAAATAAAAACTTAACTTTTCTAATTAACAACAACACAACAATAATGTCTGCAAAAATTATAACACGTATACCTGGAAACCGTGCTCTCTGCTAGCTCACCAATTAAGCCTCTTTTGCCAAAACTTAACTTTTCTAATTAACAACAACACACCAATAATAATCTTCAAAATCATATTATATAATTAACTAATTTAGTTGAATAACATTTAAAATTTGTAAAACAAACCGTGTAACGTGTGGTGGTGGTGATGGTGGATGCGTTGGTGGTGATGGTGGGATGCGATTAGTGTGGATGGTGGATGTGCTCGAATTGCTGCAAAATAAGCCAAAGGAGGATTAGTTTTTTTTTTTAGTTTTATGCGTGAAGATATCCAGATCTACTTTATGATAAAGTTTTCCCGTGACGTATACATTTGAAAGAATATATATTTTGTCGTTTAGCGTAATTGGCGCGATAGCGAAAATTTTGGTGGGTGGGTATCCCCGGCGACATGTCGCCGGAAAATATTTAATTTTTCCGTTAAAATTAATTACATTATGTTGTTACGTTAAAGTCAACGACGTCAAAAGAATCCCCAGACATGTCGCTTGAAATATAGAATATATTAATTACTTGATGTTTAGCGATAAAAAAATCAATGCTACAAGAAATATATGTTGCTAAGAAATTGTTGCGGATGAGTTAAGCGAATGAGTCGGTATGTTATGGTTACACATTAGGCGTTGGCGGATGATTCGGTATGTTATGGTTCACATTAGACGTTAACGAATGAGTGGTATGTCATGGTTACATTAGACGTTCAACGGATGATTCGAATGTTATGGTTACACATTAGACGTTCAACGGATGAGTCGGTATGTTATGGTTACACATTAGGCGTTCAGCGGATGGTCGGTATGTTATGGTAACACATTAGACGTTCAGCGGATGAGTCAGTATGTTATGGTTACACATTAGACGTTCCACGGATGAGTCGGTATGTTATGGTTACACATTAGACGTTCAACGAATGAGTCAATATGTTATGGTTACATTAAACGTTCAACGGATGAGTCGGTATGTTATGGTTACACATTAGACGTTCAACGGATGCAGTATGTTATGGTTACACATAGACGTTCAGCGGATGAGCGGTCGGTGTTATGGTTACATTAGACGTTCAAGCGAATGAGTCGGTATGTTATGGTTACATTAGAGGCGTTCAACGGATGAGTTGGTATGTTATGGTTACACATTAGACGTTCAACGAATGAGTCGGTATGTTATGGTTACACATTAGACGTTCAGCGGATGATCGTATGTTATGGTTACACATTAGACGTTCAACGGATGAGTCGGTATGTTAGGGTTTCACATTAGACATTCACGGATGAGTCGATATGTTATGGTTACACATTAGACGTTCAACGGATGAGTCGATATGTTATGGTTACACATTAGACGTTCAACGGATGAGTCGGTATGTTATGGTTACACATTAGACGTTCAACGGATGAGTCGGTATGGTATGGTTACACTTTAGACGTTCAACGGATGAGTCGGTATGTTATGGTTACACATTAGACGTTCAACGGATGAGTCGGTATGTTATGGTTACACATTAGACGTTCAACGGATGAGTCAGTATGTTTTGGTTACACATTAGACGTTCAACGAATGAGTCGGTATGTTATGGTCACACATTAGACGTTCAACGGATGAGTCGGTATGTTATGGTAACACATTAGACGTTCAACGGATGAGTCGGTATGTTATGGTTCCACATTAGACGTTCAACGAATGAGTCGGTATGTTATGGTTACACATTAGACGTTCAACGAATGAGTAGGTATGTTATGTTTACACATTAGACGTTCAAACGGATGCGGTATGTTATGGTTACACATTAGACGTTCACGTGATGAGTCGGTATGTTATGGTTTACACATTAGACGTTCAGGTCGGTATGTTATGGTTTACACATTAGGCGTTCAACGGATGAGTCGGTATGGTTACACATTAGGCGTTCACGGATGAGTCGGTATGTTATGGTTACATTGAAGATTCAACGAATGAGTCGGTGTATGGTCACATTAGACGTTCAACGGATGAGTCGTATGTTATGGTCAACCATTAAACGTTCAACGGATGAGTCGGTATGTTATGGTCCACATTAGACGTTCAGGATGATCGGTATGTTATGGTGACACATTAGCGTTCTACGGATGAGTCGATATGTTATGGTTACACATTGGACTTCAAGCGATAGTGGGTATGTTATGGTTACACATTAGACGTTCAACGGATGAGTCGGTATGTTATGGTTACAACATCAACAACAACAACTACAAGAACAACTACTATTTTGATTAGCAACAACAAGAACAAGAACAAGAAGAAGAAGAAGAAGAAGAAGAAGAAGAATAACAACAACAACAACAACAAAAACAACAATAACTACTACTACTACTACTACTACTACTACTACTACCACTACTACTACTACTACATACGAAGATTTTCCATGTCACATAACAGCTCACGAAGTAATGCATCCGACCGATGCGTGGTCGTCAGGAATCGTTGCCATTTCAAGTTTGGCCTCCAGCAACCTTACTTTTGTTTCTAGCACATGTTTTTTGTTTTCCAGCAATATCCTAAGATCTTTTTCATGACGCTCGAGCACTCTGTTGGTGCAGAGATTGTTCTTAAGTACTCGTCAAATACATCCTTCCACATAAAATATCCGCATCCATTATCTTTTCTGGGTTGTTACATAATAAGAAAATTATAAGAGCTTACAATTATTTGTATATTTACATAAATAAGAAATGTATGATTGTTCACCTTTGACAGAGGACATGAATAATATTGTCGTCCAGATGAATATTCTCTATGTGATGTTTTTAATTTTATATTTCTCCGCTCCACAAGAACATAAAAGGATTAATTGATCCATCTCAGTTTTGAAATTTGAAGATAAGAGGTTGTGAGGTTGAGTGGTTTTGAGGATAAGATCTATTAGATTTTGGTGGGATAAGATCTCAAGGTTGAGTGGTTTTGAGGATAAGATCTGGTAGATTTTTGTGATATATAATAGATCTGTAGCTTTTTGTTGGGAAGTTTTGGCGCCATGTTTTTTGTGGGAATTCTTGGCGCCATGTTTTTGTTAAAGTCAACGAAGTCAAAGCGAATCCCCGACATGTCGCCATTTGGGGAAACTATTTCCACGTCACGTTAAGAGAGATTAACACTAATTACGAATTTTTAAATAAACAAATGAATCCGCGACGTATTAGCGGCGGGAAAAATTCCTACGTTTTTGAAATATTCGGTCAAAATATAACCGTTGAATCCGGCGACATATGCGGAAAAAAGTAAGCGATAATTTAGCTGACTTTTCTACGAGATTCGTGCGTAGGATATATTTTTGTCGTTTAGTGAGGATTCCCCAGCGACAATTGTCGCCGGGGAAAACGACGATGGGGAAACTGGTAAATGTGGTAGTGTCTATCACTGTCCTTCTACGCATTTGCTCATATACAATCTGATCCATAATGTTATTCAGAACTCCTCACTCTCTAGACCAATTTATAACTCTTATACAAGAAGTCATCATGGGTTTCGTCAATTCTATTGAAGTTAGGTGCATGTATATATCTGTTTCTCTTTGGCTTCTGGACAAAAACAACATGTTGGCTACTCAATTGGCTCACTGTAAGAAAATAACATGACCAATGTCATGAAGTATAATTTTTAACATGAAGTTAGAATCTCATATATGACAATTGACAAAGGGTGAATGACCATTTAATACATTTCTAATGGGCGTGAATTGGTTCACAAGGCATGAAACGAGTCGTAATATGGCTGCAAAGTTCGGGATAATGTTAATGAATTACAGTGTTGATTTTATTGATAACATTTTCTTTTTCTTCGGGCATAAATAAAATTGACTTTATCAAAGTATGGACTAAAGAATAAAAATCTTTGTGGCAAAAAATAAGGAGCAACTTGTATTTGGATGAAAGGATGGTGATGGAAGTCGTGATCGCACACCACATACTGCGGCTGATGGTTTTATCAAACATTTTTTACTATTCACAGCTTTAAATTACAACTTAGTACTCATTTTGATAAATATTTTTTAAAATACTAATTTTGTTAAATTTATTTAAAAAATACAAGTGTCAACTAAAAAACTCCTGTTCATGGGGCTCAAATAAGGAAATGATAGAGAAATTTAAATATGTCACACTTATTACACACGAAGCTTCGGACCCAAGTATTTTGACGTAGTCGCTTCGTCCACTCCTCTCTAAACTCCATAGAAAAATCTATAAAAACCCTCACACTAATTCTCACAATCTCACACTTCATTCGACAACAACAAAAAAACACACACAAACATACAAACATAATACGTAGTATCATCCAGTCAACATCATATTCACAACTATGGCAAAGGTACATATTCTTTTAGTAATTTAATTCAATGTTTGTTATGCTTTATTTTTTTGTGTTTAGTTGATCTCATCTTTTGTATACTTTGATTGGTTTTTGTAGCAAAAGATTGTTGTTAGAGTGACGATGGAGAACGACAAGAAATCTCGTAAGGCTTTAGGGATCGCCGTTAGTCTCGATGGTAAGATCATGTTTTTTTCCTGAAAAAACGAGTTAATTACGTTAAAATAAAAGTTACTGTTACTATCTATGGCTGTAATTTGTTTTCAAGAGCATGTAAAGTATCATTCAAATCTTTACTTAACTAATAATGTATAAAAATATGATGCCACATGTTTGTTTATTAAAGTAAAATTTAGAATATGATGCTGATTGCTATTGAGGATAATACTCTATTAGACATAATTAATTATGAAGAACTTGACTTACTGAATCATACATGTAACTAACTTGTACGTAATTGAAATATGATAAACAGGAGTTGACTCGGCGTCTTTCGTTGGATCAGACCAGATAGCTGTGACAGGGGAAGGTATTGACTCGGTCAAACTAGCAACTTTGCTAAGGAAAGGCGTAGGATTTACGGAGCTAGTGACAGTTGGTAACGTGGAGGAGAAGAAACCCGAGGTTAAGGAAACAAAGCCAGCCGATGTAACTTACGAGTACAATTACTACAATGGCTACGGCATCCCATACTATTACGTTTATGATTTGTGATGAGAGGGCACAAAATGAAACAGAGTTGCGTAATCATACAAGTGAAGGAAACTTCGTATCCAATTGCTGCTTTTTGCTTCTTTCATTTACTGTATCACCTCCTTAGATGTAAATATGCTTGTGTGATACGCGGAATAATGAAAAGAGTTGGACAATTGTGAGTATTTCCAATTGTCAAGTTTATATCAATTTAATATCTCTTAAACTGTTGCTTCACGAATTAATTGGGAGTACTGATTAGTCTTTAGTTTCAAGATAAAAATATTACAAACTTTTTTGGAATGACAAAGACAACGCCTTGAAAATACTATAGTTGGATACGATTATCGTCATCATCATTATAATCAAACTTAAAAGTGTAAATCTGGCTACTTGTTCTCTAGAAATATCATTGCATCATTTAGTAAAATTGTGTCACACCCCAAAAATGGCGCAGCGGAAAGGCATTTACGGGGTATGACTTCATGATCAAGAACACAAGGTGTCAAAATAGAGAAATACTAAAATGCATAACATACGATGGATCATAGTCGCAAATTCCCACAACCGGGATAAGTACAAATCTAGAATCCAAACATAAGTCTCAAAGTCAAACTACTACATAGAGAGCAGTCAAGCTGCAACTCCTCCGAGATACATCACGGGGAGGTCTTGTCTTAGTCTTGCTAAGCTGAGGCCAATCTCAACCTTGAACAACTGTAACCTGAAAATGGACACCGAAAGCGTCAACATAAAGTTGGTGAGCTCGTGAGTTTAAGAGCTAAACCACGAAGCTGTGAGTAGTTTAGAGTAGGACAATAGTGAGCATGATATACAAATATAAGCACTAACTGAAACCATGATGCATGCACAACCTCCCTACATAAATGCCCGCGTGTACGATTTCCAATAATCCCGATAGTACTATCATCTTCGGCTCCAGCGGAGTTAAACATTTGCGCACAAATGAACACACAACAAGATCACACAGAAAGCACATATTGCAATCAAACGCACATAATTGTCCAAAACACAAAAGTAGAAGATCACGCGTAAAAGCAGTTTAAAATATCATTTGAGTACCATTTTCCCCCAAGGAAAAATATTAGAAAAAGAGGCTACGAAAACTCACCTCGGAAGATAGCAATGAATAGTAACTTAGGAAACGCAAACAGTGTCAAGAAGCAAGGCACAAGCGGTAACGGCACAACCTAATAATCATTGTTTGTTTCAGAATATATCTCAAAATAGCATAATCTATAATGGTTTCAAAACTAACGTATTTTAGTTTTCGTGGATGACTCGAATAATTGTTTGTAAAAAGTTTAGTATCGAAGCTCGTGTGGTTTTTAGGAAAACAAATAGACTCAAAATAACTCGCGCCAAAATAATGAACTCAAGGAGTAACGAAAGGACGACAAGAAAGAATAACGAATATGAAAGAATAAAAAGACAGAGAGGACCGTCGATAACATGTTTTGGTGTTTTACCCCATAACCCAATAGTTTGTGAAGCGTTGAGGTTTTAGAAAGAATTATACATTTAATGAAAGGTGCATCATGTTAATAATTGAGAAAGTAGAAAAGTTTATAACGTTTACAAATTGTAATGGTTTAAGTTACAAAAATAGTTTTTATAAAAATTTGGACATGATGCGTCCGTTTATAAACATTTCAAGTCGTTCGACATGGAAATAGAAAGTTCTATTTATTACTTTTCACTAATTTGATACAATTATACAAGTTTTATATAATTTTTACAAGTTTTATTATTTATTCGTCGTTATCATTCGCGTATATATTAGTGTCGGGTTTATAGACTATTTTGTGACCAAAATCGTCCATAAGTCCTTCGGCTAATCCGTAAATCCATAACGAACCTCCATATTAGTCAAGCTTAGGTGATAGTAACAAATATTCCAAAATCCATATCGATGACCAAGTATTCCCAAATAGCAACCGAAACACCCTCGACAAAACAAAATATAAATTAAGTTAGCATACGAATGAAAAATATTACGACAAGTATAAACATATAAACGCACGCTATTGGGCTTTCGGGCCCAATGTGGATACTTTAACTCAACACACTAATTTGGGCTTACTGGCACAAGTTTACCCAACATTAACGACTTATGTGCTCCTTAGCCCATTTGACAACACAGGACCCAATTCCAAAATCCATAGCAACTGGCCAAGAACACGTAATAGTTAGCTTTTGACCAAAATACGTTTTTGACATTATCACGAATAGTGTGTCTCGACTTGAGACCAAACTTGATCATAACGAGCTCACACCATAAGGGTGTGTCTCGTTAGTTTTGTTGTCATAAGACAAGGATCTACGAGGCTTTGTACCTCGCTATTGATTCAACTCACACACGTCAACTCAAAAGAATCCAAATCAAGTCCCCGACCACGATAAGTGTGGTAATTTTATCAGGACACACAGAAGTGTCGTGTTTCACCAAATACCACCAATACCGACCACTAGTGGTCGTGTAGCCTACTATCACTATGAACAACCTCCCCTGAGGCGTTAGACCAGCGCATCAAACAACAACGTATGACAGCAAAGCTGCTACCATGACCAAGAGATCTTCAAGGATATCATGAGTCGACCAATCATTACTTGACACCCACCACAATTTAAACCCTAAGCTACGAAACACCCCTTCTGAAACGCAAAATAACTAAACAAGAACGGCGGGCTGAGATATATCAACCAAATACAAAATAATTAGACTAAGCTCGAACGAATGGGCATGGTCGAGTCAACTCAACTCGTGAGTTGATCGGGCGAGTCAGTAGACTCAGTAGTGAGTCAAACGAGTTTGATAAAAAGATTTTGAATCCACACGGTTTTGCTTCTAAAACGCCAAGGTTTTAACTATAAACATTAGTTTTACTAGTTTTAGCTTCAAATCGTTTAGTTATATTAGGTCCGATTAGGGTTTGATCAAATGAAAGAGATAAACGGAATGGTGGTGCGTGGCTTACCAAAACGAGAGAAGAAAAAGGAGAAAGGTGGCGGCGTGTGGTGGTGAAATGGTGGCAGCGGCGGTGAGTTTCAAACACGAACCAAATGAGCTCTTTGAGACTCCAATGCTCCAGGAATTATTCGACTTGATCTACGATTTGGATATAAAATATTGTGTCGTCGGAATGTGCCGGAAAAATATAACGTAGGGTGGAATTTGAGTGGTGTGTGTGTGATAAGTGAGGAGAAACCCTAAAATTTGTCTTTTATATGCCAGGGGGGCCGGTTTTGCCAAAAAGGAAGAAGAAGGAGTGGTGAGCAAAATAGTGCAAGGGGTGTTTGTGAAATTTCTTTAAAGTTTTATATAATAATGTGTGGGACCCATTAAGGCTCAGTAACGATCGATTTCGGACTCGGGATTTGAACCATTGATTTTAAAATAATTTTTCCACGAAAAATGAGTGTAAACACGACTAGTGTTCCACGAAATTTTTAAAAAGTCTAAATAAAATGTTTATCAGACTTTGGTTGTCTTGAGACGCGATGTGTGGTCGTTTTTTCGTTTTGCGAGCGCTTCTCGTTTTCAAATCCAAATAAGTTTAGAAAAGTTTGAAAACAGAAAATAGGTATAATTTATTGTAAAACCAAGTCGAAAAATTACGGTTATTATAGTCTACCCCGTTAAAAAGAATTTTGTCCTCAAAATTCAACGACTAAGGACACTGAGCTTGATCGGATAGTATTCACCCTTCGTTTACGTTGTACATAGAAGGCTACGGGTGTGGGTGTCAACCCAAATAGTACCGGGTGCTACTTCCCAAGTGGTACTATCAATACCTCCTAACCACTTGCAATCACACAAATGAAGCCACATAATAACCACACACAAGCTTCCGAAGTCGCGGAGTGAAGCCATCAAAACCTTAAGCAAATTATTAGGTAGCTTAAGTTGAGCCTCAACTTGAATTTAAGCTTAAACCCACAACTCATCAAACAAGAAATGTCATGAGGTTAAGGCGTGCAACAAGTTGAGCATGTCCTTAAGCTACGTAACAACTTGAATTCAACAATTTACAACCCATCAAACAAACAGACGCCTTGAAATTAAGTTAAGAAACTCAACGCTTTTGATGAATTGGCTCAATTTTGGGATTACTTTACAAATAAACAAATAGGTAGGTATCTAAAGCATAGATTCACATAAGTTGAGGAAATCCAACTAAGGGGATGCATATTCCTGATTTCCATCAAATCAATAGTGCGTGCCCTAAGTACATCTCCTAAAGTCGGATAGCATGCCTACTCTGATCATCTGTCTAGAAATGGTAAGTCGTACTCAAACCTAATTGTGCTCAATGAATCCTATGGGGCCTGCCAAAAATCGCAGTGTGAACCGACTATCACGATCCGATGTAACAGATACGGGCGCTCCTCTTATGCGTCACGTTTAATTGGATATCCTTGAATACTACGAAAGCGTTGATCAAACCAAAGGACTTAATAGGTAAAATCGATATGCTCGCATATAGTTCTTAACGCGGCCATAGGGTTGTCGATCTCGTGCACTCTTAACTGAGGATATTCGGATCAGGAATCTTCTTCGAGAAGCATCACACATTATGTAATTTGTGCCGTTTCGAGAATTTAGTCTACGTGAAGTTCAATTCATCAGGGAGGGGTAAATCGTCTTAGGTCTTTACGAAGCACTGCAGGGAAGTCTTAAGCACTTGAGGTGTCTTTGGGTTTCTGCTCGATTTACTAGGCGCAATGAAATAGGCAATTCAACGGTAACTGTCGAGCGATTAGGTTTTATGAAATGCCTCGTCCATTTTGAGCCAAATTTTTTTTTCAAAATTTTAAGCTAAATAGCAACTTTAAACTTGATTTTCACATCTCATCAAACAGAGCCCGACATGAAAATTAAGTTAAAGGTTGCTAAGAAGCTTTTTTTTTTTTTTTTTTTTTTTTTAAGAAAATTTTTGCTAAAGTTTGAGTTTGCTCAAGAACGAACGAATGGCATCTCAGCACCCAAGAGTTTTGCTACCAGATGATGGAAATTCGAGCCATCTTATTGGTTTATATCCTTTGGTCATACACTATAACTATTCCATGGTTAAGGTATCGGACACTAGGTTTCAAATTTAATATAAGCATGAATTCGGTAGAGACAAATCTATAATCAGCGCCAGATTCAAACAGTATCGTAGCTTAATGATCGTTTAAGGAGGACATACGGTACGATTATTCGGTCCTGGCGTCCTTCGTCACTTTCATCACATGCTTGACCACGAGCTGCTTGCCATTGCTTCCACGGTTTGAGTTTGTTCCATTAGTCATTAAGGCTTGATTCGGGTTACTCTTCACCTGCCCACGTGCCCTATTCACTTAGGACACGTGTTTGGAAATGATTCGGGCTCCGCCTCATAACAGGTCCTTGGGTAAATGACGTTGATTGGAGTCACCGCATAGCCACTTTCGACAATCCTTCGCAATATGACCAGGGCGGTTACAGTTAAAACATACACGACAAGGCGTGGTCTCTGGATGATGGTAGTCACATTTGACACACTGTGGGTGAGGTCCTGCATATCCCTTTCTACCCGAGTTTGTTGCCACAAATCCTTTTCCCCATTTCACCTTCTTAGTGTTACTGTTTGCACCTTCTTGCTTACTTGGCTCACTGCGGCCTTCCTCTTGTCACCACTCTCGGATAATGACCCATTCCTAACCATCTCATCTGTTAAGGTTGCAGATTTCATATGCACTTTGAATAGTAGCAGGCTCAGTCGCTTTCACCATCCGTGAATTCAGGAACCAAACCATAGACGTACCTTTCAATTCTCTTGGATTCGGGAGTGACCATGTGAGGTACTAGCTTAGCAAGCTCATGAAATCGTCTGTATATCCGCGTGACCAGCTCCTAACATAGTGTGGTTGTAGAACTCATGCTCGATCTTCTGCATTTCATTGTTTGGGTAGTATTCCTCCTTCAGCAACGCCTTAAAATCATCCCAAGTCATGCCTATGGCAGCTTCTCTTCCTCGGCCTGGATCGTGTGTTCCACCAAGTCAGCCTTTCCGCCAACGAACATGCAACATACTTTACCTTCTGGTGGTTGCAGCTCACTTATGTCAATCAGCGACTCCATCTTCTCGACCCATCGAGTAAAGATAACACTCCTCCGTTACCATCGAAGTCCATTGGTTTGCAAGCCATGAATTCCTTGTATGCGAGCATCCTCTCGTAGTGTTGTTGTTATTTCCATTTCCGTCGTTGTTATTGGTGTTATCGTTCTCCACATCGTTGTTCCTACTATCATTGTTTTCGGGGTTGCTGTTGCGATCTCCTACGGCGTCGATAGTGGGAAGCAAGTTCTTCATTGTTGGGCGTGATCGTGGAAAAGTCGGGGTTTGTGTCGTTGTTGTTGTCATTCCCATTGTCGCAGTTACCATTTCTTCCCCCATTTCTCCCAGTCCTTCCACCCCTACGGGCTGCATTACCTTGGTTAACTTCGGTGATCTTCTTGGATGAACGGTTTCCGCAAGGAGGGACATTTGGTTAACGCTATATATAGGAGGGTTTATGTAGAGACGATCGGTAGTGGTGTCCTACTTCTACGTTGTAGTCACGTCCTAGTTCTATGTCGTAGTCACGTCCTAGTTCTATATCGTAGTCACGTCCTAGTTCTATGTCGCGATCCTAAGCTGACGATCTATGAATTTGATAAGTCTATGTCGCATCATGTTATTGTAAAACGTTGGCGGCGTTTTTAGAATAGCACCATGCCACATTTTCCTATCATCGTCACTTCACGCCATCTAGCCTATATTCCATCCTTGAGTCAATCACCCAAATCCATTAAGTTAATTAACAACTTGCACCCATATAAATTTCGCAACCCAATCAAACAAGAACAATCTTGAAATTAAGGTGCAAGTTGTTTACTTAAGGGGTTTGAAAACAATTGACTCAATTCGGAGAAAGGTATCCTAGGGTCTAATACTAGGCACTAATACATACAAGGCAAATAAACACATAATCACACACGTAGGTCCTATTACGCCAACTCTATAAAGGTTCCTAGGTTATAGTCTAGGTTAAACCACCTAATTCTCTATAACCACTTTTGATACCATCTGTCACACCCAAAATGGCGCAGCGAAAGGCATTCTGAGGTATGACTTCATGATCAAGAACACAAGGTGTCAAAATAAAGAAATACTAAAATGCATAACATACGATGGATCATAGTCGCAAATTCCCACAACCGGGATAAGTACAAATCTAGAATCCAAACATAAGTCTCAAAGTCAAACTACTACATAAGGACATCAGCAACTGCAACTCCTCGAGATACATCACGTGAGGGTCTTGTCTTAAGTCTTGCTAAATAGGCCAATACTCAACCTTCTAGACAACTTCAATAACACCTGAAAATGGACACTCGAAAACGTCAACATAAAGTTGGTGAGCTCGTAGGTTTAAGAGCTAAACCACGAAGCTGTGAGTAGTTTAGAGTAGGACAATAGTGAGCATGATATACAAATATAAGCACTAACTGAAACCATGATGCATGCAACAACTGAACCTCACAAATGCCACGTGTACGATTTCAATAATCCCGATAGTACTATCAATGCTTCGGCTCCAAGCGGAGTTAAACAGATGCGCCACAAATGAACACACAACAAGATCACACAGAAAGCACATATTGCAATCAAACGCACATAATTGTCCAAAACACAAAAGTAGTAGATCACAGCATAAAAACAGTTTAAAATATAATTTGAGTACATTTTCCCCCAGGAAAATATTAGAAAAAGGGCTCGAAAACTCACCTCAGAAGATAGCAATGAATAGTAACTTCGGTAACGTACTTGTTAAGTCGAAGCAAGGCACAACGGTACGAGCGGCACAACCTAATAATCATTGTTTGTTTCAGAATATATCTCAAAATAGCATAGTGTATAATGGTTTCAAAACTAACGTATTTTAGTTTTCGTGGATGACTCGAATAATTGTTTGTAAAAAGTTTAGTATCGAAGCTCGTGTGGTTTTTAGGAAAACAAATAGACTCAAAATAACTCGCGCCAAAATAATGAACTCAAGGAGTAACGAAAGGACGACAAGAAAGAATAACGAATATGAAAGAATAAAAGACAACGAGAGGACCCGTCGATAACATGTTTCGGTGTTTTACCCCATAACCCAAATAGTTTGTGAAACGTTGAGGTTTTAGAAAGAATTATACATTTAATGAAAGGTGCATCATGTTAATAATTGAGAAAGTAGAAAAGTTTATAACGTTTACAAATTGTAATGGTTTAAGTTACAAAAATAGTTTTTATAAAAATTTGGACATGATGCGTCCGTTTATAAACATTTCCAAGTCGTTACGACATGGAAATAGAAAGTTCTATTTATTACTTTTCACTAATTTGATACAATTATACAAGTTTTATATAATTTTTACAAGTTTTATTATTTATTCGTCGTTATCATTATTATATATTAGTGTGGGTTTATCGACTATTTTGTGTCCAAATCGTCCATAAGTCCTTCGGCTAATAGTAAATCAATAACGAACCTCCATATTAGTCAAGCTTAGGTGATAGTAACAAATATTCCAAAATCCATATCGATGACCAAGTATTCCCAAATAGCAACGAAACACCTCATGACAAAACAAAATATAAATTAAGTTAGCATCGCGAATGAAATATACGACAAGTATAAACATATAAACGCACGCTATTGGGCTTTGGGCCCATGTGGATACTTTAACTCAACACACTAATTTGGGCTTACTGGCACAAGTTTACCCAACATTAACGACTTATGTGCTCCTTAGCATTTGACAACCACGGACCCAATTCCAAAATCCATAACGTAAACACAACGCAAGACACAAGTAATAGCTAGTTAGCTTTTGACCAAAATACGTTTTTGACATTATCACGAATAGTGTGTCTCGACTTGAGACCAAACTTGATCATAACGAGCTCACACCATAAGGGTGTGTCTCGTTAGTTTTGTTGTCATAAGACAAGGATCACAACGAGGCTTTGTACCTCGCTATTGATTCAACTCACACCGCGTCAACTCAAAGAATCCAAATCAAGTCCCACGACACGATAAGTGTCGTGGTACCTATCACGGAACACACCGCGTGTCGTGTTTCACCAAATACCACCACGACCCTAGTGGTGGTGTAGCCTACTTATCACTATGAACAACCTCCTGAGGCGTTAACAAACCCAGCGCATCAAACAACAACGATATGACCAAGCTGCATGACCCAAGAGATCTTCAAGGGATATCATGAGTCGACCAATCATTACTTGACACCCACCACAATCTGTTAAACCCTAGACTCAACAAAACACTTCGAAACGCAAAATAACTAAACAGAAACGAGCAGGAGCTGAGATATATCAACCATACAAAATAATTAGACTAAGCTCGAAGCGAATGGGCATGGTCACGAGTCAACTCAACTCGTGAGTTGATCCGGACGAGTCGAGTAGACTCAGTAGTGAGTCAAACGAGTTTGATAAAAAGATTTTGAATCCACACGGTTTTGCTTCTAAAACGCAAGGTTTTTAACTAATAAACATTAGTTTTACTAGTTTTAGCTTCAAAATCGTTTAGTTATATTAGGTCCGATTAGGGTTTTGATCAAAAAGAAAGATAAACGGAATGGTGGTGCGTGGCTTACCAAAACGAGAGAAGAAAAAGGAGAAAGGTGGCGGCGTGTGATGGTGAAATGGTGGCGCGCGGTGAGTTTCAAACGAACCAAATAGGCTCTTTGAGACTCCAAATGCGGGGAATAACCTTCTTGACTTGATCTCTGATTTGGATATAAAATATTGTGTCGGTAAGAATGTCGCCGGAAAAGTATACTTGCGCGAATTTAGGACCGGTGAGTGTGTGTGTGTGATAAGTGAGAAAACCTAAAATTTGTCTTTTATATGCCAGGGGGGCCGGTTTTGCCAAAAAGGAAAGAAGGAGGGTGGCTGAGCAAAATAGTGCAAGGGGTGTTTGTGAAATTTCTTTAAAGTTTTATATAATAATGTGTGGGACCCATTAAGGCTCGATACGTCGATTTCGGATCGGGATTTGAACCATTGATTTTAAAATAATTTTTCCACGAAAAATGAGTGTAAACACGACTAGTGTTCCACGAAATTTTTTTAAAAAGTCTAAATAAAATGTTTATCAGACTTTGGTTGTGCCGGAACGCGATGTGTGTCGTTTTTCTCGTTTTGCGAGAACGCTTCTCGTTTTCAAATCCAATAAGTTTAGAAAAGTTTGAAAACAGAAAAATAGGTATAATTTATTGTAAAACCAAGTCTGAAAAATTACGGGTTGTTATAAATTGTAATCCTTCCGTCCAAAATTATAAGTTTATTTTCAATATACACAAAGTTTAATAAATAATCATTAACTAATTTATTTACGAATTAAATATTTTCTCTTTCCATTAAAGTGCCTTTTTATTGGTTAAATTAGGAAAATGAATAAATGTTTTGGGACAATCAAAAGTTTAGGACGGAAGGAGTAGTTACAATGTCAAAATGATTTAGAGTGATGATAACTAACAATTCACTTAATATACAGAATGAAATGAAGAAAACAATACATCATGTGTTGTGCTAAATGTAGTAGTTATTAGTAATCTTACTACCAAATTATTAAATTATTAAACAAATAATGCCTTTTTTAAATGGATGGAGCTTATCACATATACATTCTTCTTGGAAAATAATTTAACCGCAACTTCACACGGATCCTACCGAGCTAATCAGGGGAGTACTAGTTTCTTTCTCTTTTAATTACCTTCTTTTATCATAACTTTGATACTTTCGTCGAACATTGGGGACAATGTTCAGTTTAAGTGTAGGGAGGGAGAATAAAACGATAAATTAGAAACTATGCTTATCCTTGATCATTTGTCTTGTCCTTGGTCATTTGTGTAATAAACTATGAGAAATATTGTTAGGGCAATTTTAGCACCAAATTTAAATTTTTTTATGACATGTACGAGCTAAAACTTTAGTCTTAATAAAGCATCTCATTGATAGGAGTTATATGACTAGCACAAAAACCGTTTACCACTCAAATTCCACCCCAAAAATGTGAGGTTCGCCCCTAGATCTTTAGGAATAAAGCATTCACCTTTAATGCTTAGAGAGTGTACCGGTAGTGTAATAGATTCTAGAACTTGTTTTGTGATGCATTTCGAGATCGCTAGTGAGACTACACTTTTGTAGTTAGGAATAACTAAATGATAAGAGGCATTAGGATAACCCTTGTTTGAAACCTGTATTATAATTACTTCTTCCACATCGGTTTAGTAATTACCCCACACCTTGCGATGTACTCATCTTTAGTACACGATACTCCTAGTTAACCCCTCAGAGCCTATCCTTTTCGTAGTTCTCGTGATGTTTTGGTTTTCCGGAATATCATTGAAAAGCATTGTTTACAATCCACCCTCAAATGTACACCCAAATCGCCTTAGTCTACCTTGTATGCACTCACCTTTAGTGCATTATTGTTATCATTACTAAACCCTTAGTTAAATTATCTAGTTACTTGCATAGTTTCTAAGTCGAGTCATATCTTTTGTACACAGTTTTGGGATGATTGGGACTCATGGGCAAAAGTAATATTTTATGGAGTAACGGGAAGGAACGTTAAATTCAAATTCCCTTTGTCTACATAATTAAATACTCCAAGTGTTTTGATCTTTTCAAATCGGGTCAAATTAGTATTAAAGTAATAAAAAAAAACTCAAGTGTAGGGATGCTCCTATAAATCCCTTATATTTTTATGTTATCGTAAAGGATGGTAGAGTAAAAATATATGCAAAAAAAATTAAAAAAAAAATTGAAGAAAAACATACGGGCTACCATCCTGCATCTATCTTTATGTTTATGTTTTATAATTTATGTACGTTTGTTTCAAGTTATCTAGAGTTTAGTGAGTCGAGTCTTGGCTTAGCAACGCCATGCTTTTCATGCTTGTAACATAAGATTTTTGACTTGCCACCACTAAATCGGCTATCCAACAAAACCCTTTGTTTCCCTATCGTAAGCCTAACGTTACAACCCTTGAAAAGACCTCTTAGATAGTTGTTCCTAGGTTTGATCTAGTCTCAAGCCTATTGTAATCTATGTAATATGCCAGGTAATGAGTGTTTATCTTCCATTCCCATTTACTATATTTCATATAAACCCGAGAGATGAGAGAATCCAAACACCCCTTGTGAGGTGCTAATGTATAATTTTAATGCTTGTTATGACTATTGCGGTGCTTTTTACTTGTTATGAATTATTTAAACCCGTGCTTCATGCCCCCAACTTATAAATTGATTGGCCAAAAGCACATTTTGCGAGACAAGCAAATATCAAGTGTAGGGATATTTGATAAGGATTTAAAGCGTACACTTTTCGGGTCATTTAAGCCCTTAATCGACCACTTTTATATCCATTACTGCTTAATTTCGTTCCTTTTCAATTTTTAGGTCTCTTGGAAGCAAAATGCTGGAATGATGCATATTTGGACGAAAAGGAGTGAATCATGAATGGCAAAGTCAAGATCGAAGCCACTCAAGCTGCTCAAATTGATCCTGACGGCGTCCCAAACAAATAGCGACGTCGTCCCTCTATACAGATTTGATAAATACATGAACCAGACGGCTCGGTGGAATTTTTGCTCATAACACGTGGCGTCAAGCTTGAAGAAGAATGGCGTCACTCAGACTTTTCATCTCAGACGGCCCAGATCCAGAACCAAGACGGCGTCCCATCTGAAGCCCGATGGCGTCACAATTCCAAGGTGACGTCGTCCCATCGGTAACTTGGCAAAGACGAAAACCCTAATGATGGCGATCTGACGGCGTCACTTATAAGGACTAGCGTCGCAAGTGTAAATCTATATATATAATTCAATTTTTCTGCATTTAAAGAGGTAGACTTTTGGAGTAAAAACCCTAAACATTTGTAGTCTGACTTAGACAGTATCTTAGGGTCCTAAACCCTATTTTACACATCAAGATAAGTGTTTTAATCCAATAGTATCATTATGTCTTCCATTTATTGTGTGTATGCTTGCTTGCTTAACATGTCTAGCTAAATTTCTTGTGTGTTTGCTTAGATTTATGAAACCTAGCTATTAATTATTGTTAGGTTGTCTCTTATCTTAATTGTAATTGGCTTAGGAGTGCAACTAGGATATCGTTGTGTTTAAATGCTTGAGTAATCTTTGTGATAGTTAGTTTATGAATGACCTAGTGGATTTAGAGTAGTCTAAAAACCCAAAGATAACCTTAAAAGTTAGTTTATGAATGACTTGTGGATTTCGTAAGCAAAACCAATAGGTAATATCAAAGAGTTAGGGCATAGGCATACCCTACGACCTTAGAAAACACAACGCGTTAAGAATAAGGACGTGACAATTCAACCAACAATAAAAGATAACTAGCGAGTAATAGTATCTAGGTAAACACATTTTTAATCATCATACGAGCACACATCAAATAGACATAGCTACCTGTAGTAATAGATAATTAGAATAGTAGAAGTAATCGGTAGAAGTACCACCCCCAAACCAATTTCCTCGAGATTTTACCCTTAGCTTTCTATAAAAACAATAAAAAGATAATAAAAAAAAAGAAAAAAAAAAGAATCATCCTCAGCCCCACCTTAGCGCAATACACTTCTTGCTAGCATTCCTATTCCCCTAGAGAACGATATCAATACCCGAGGCTTACCCAATACTACACTACAACGATTAGGTTCACTGCCTAAGGTGTTGAAAACTTGCAAACGAAAAAGTTTCTTTGACCTGCGAGCAGCCGTAAGCATCAATGTAGCTGTATTTTCACTACGTATGCTTTAACATAAAGGAGCTCGTTCGTACATTTTCATTTATGATTTGCACACATCAATAAATAAAAATATAAAGGTATTTTATAATATATGGAAATCTCATGCCTAACTCATGCGTCTAAAAATAGGACTATGTAATACATTGTGTGATACATGAATTGCCCTAATTCTCATTTCTTATATCTACCCTTAATCTAGTCAAATGTTTTAATCTTCTTGTCAGGCATATAAGTAATCTTATAAGTGAGATCATTTGCAAAAAAAAAGATAAAACAAAAAAATATAAATAAAAAAGACCTATTCATTCCTATTTATTATATATTTTCTCTTTTAGCCTTTAATTTCTTTTAACTTTTCATTTGCAATAAATTTCATACCTTCAATTTTTTCTAAATGTATTTTTATTGGTATAATTTTTATCAACTATTATATAACAGAAACAAAAATAATTAAGATCCAACTTGAAAAATAAAAACTTTAAAAAGTCAAATTTGGACAAATAAATTGAGACGGATGAAGTATATAATATTTAGCAATAGTTAAAGAATATTTGTATACAAATATACAATATTTGGGAGTAAATATATTTTAAATACAATTTATTAAAACACAAAGTTTGACAAAATATTACGAATATCATTACTTATGCGCTATTGTATCTGTAAAATGTTCCATATCACACAATTTTTGGTAAAAGGTGAAATATATTACTCCAAGTCAATATTTACAATTTAAGCAACTTTTATGAGGAAATGTGCATATCTGAAACACCCTTTCAAACTGCAGACAACAAATAGACAGAAGCAAACAACTCTTATACATGCTAACTGATACTGAAACTGTAACATCCCTCCTTCAGTTACATAATATTGTCCGCTCTGCCCTTATGGCTCACGACTTTGTTTTTGTGGCCCTCGTGTGAGACTTCCCGGCAGTCACCCCGTACCAGTGCTACTCTCACACGAGCACGCCTAACTGCGTAGTTCCTTGTGAACCCTACTCTCAGTGTACCAAAAAACGCGTTGTGTCTGATAAGGTGGATGTTATATTTATATACCAGCAATCTCTCCAGGCCTCTGTCGATGTGAGATTTGCCTAAGGTGTTACAATCACCCTCTTTGCCTAGGGTGTTACAGAAACATGCTACAATTCAAACCAAATCTAGTCATCACCTATTATTTACCTATTTCACGAACCATTTTAGAATATTGCATCACTGTGACTACATTTCCTTTTTGCAAGATTATCTAGACAATCATTTGTAGCTATTACCTCACAAAAGGCATTAGGATCCTATCACAAGAAGGCATCACCATAAAGTGAGGAATCACTAAGAGCTAGCTTAAACCAATCAATACCTACATTTCCAATCACAAACAAGAACATATAAACTGAACAACAACATTTACATTCCTTGAAAGAGAGTAGCATCACCATTGACCAGAGCTCTACCATTAGCCAAAACAGAAAACTCTATAGATATCTACAATCCAAGACTACATTTCCTTCTTGCAAGATTATTCTGAGTACCATATGCAGCTACAATCCTCACATACAACATCAAGGTCCTATCACAAATAGACATCATCGTGAATATAAGATCACATAAAGTTTCATGCAATCACAACCAACATAGGTTCCAAAAAAAATCAGGTTGTCCCATGATAGCAAATGTCTTTATGCGTTTATATTATGTCTTTATGTGTTTGTGTTCTATCTAAATATGTGCATATAATTATAGTAATTGCATCAACACATATGACAAAAATAACAAAATGTAACAACAATTGTCCAAAACCTTTTCATGCTTCAAAAGATTGCTAGTACATTACAAACCATCTTTTCATACTTCAAAACATAATAGCAATAATCAGAACCATTACAACAACAATTTTCCTATAAAACACTACACTAGATTTGCTTTCTTTCAACTGCATTTGCAGAAGAAAAACTTGGTTCTCCAAAGTTGACTTGTAAAAGTTAACATCCTTTGCAAGTTTTTTATTTTTCCATTATAACTAGCTTTGTCTGCTTTCACCTGTTTTTTATTTTGAATCAACTTGTACACCTCTTGTTTGTAGTAGTCGCTTGGTAATTTAGAATCAAGCCAGTAAAAGATGCCACAATTTGAACCCTAAATATTTAGACCAATTAGCAAATACATGAAGCATAAACAAATTACAAATGACTTACATTATCATAATTAATGCAATCAAGAAAACGTCTTAAAGGATGATCGATGGTTCAGTGAGGTTTGTTCAATTACTTGTTCTTCATGTTCGAAAATGGTAAGTAGTGGAGGATGACGATAGCGATTAGAAGATGGTGAAGACATTATGTGGGTTGTGTGGGCAGAATATGTGTTGATTGGGTTAAGGTTAGGGTTAGGGTTTTAATTTGGGAAGAACAAAATAGTTGGTGAATGAGTGGTATTGTATTAAAGTTGTTACATTAAGTGGAATAAAATATAGTTAAGTATTACATTTGAAAAGCTTACGTTACTTGTGTCGGCCAAACCTAACTATTACTCCCTTCGTCCCATATTTTGAGTTGTTCAAATTAATTGTCGACTTCAAAAAATTGATAAAGAATTTAGTTCGAGTTTAGCATATTACTTTCACTTGAGGTTATTATTACAAAAATTAAAGAATTTTTAAATTAATTAGTTAAGGGTAAATTGTCATTATACAAAAAATAAGAAAAAGAAAATTGTAATGGTTATTTTTTTTAAACTGTGCGTTTTTTTATGGGCAAATCGCATAAAAAGGTACTCATCTTATGTCCAATTTCAATTAAAGGTACTATTTTTTTTTTTTTTTTTTTTTTTTTTTTTTTTTTTTTACCAATTTAAGGTCGCATTTTTAGGGCGATTTAGGTTTTTCAACTTTTCAAAAAGATTGTTAATAAATTCAATAAATTTTTCAAATATTTTTCAAATTTTTCAAAATAAAAAATATTTTTTCGAATATTTTTCCAAATTTTCAAATAACTTTTACCATTTAAAAATTAAATATTATGTGAGTTACACTAAAAAATTTGAAAAAAAATATATCGAAGAAAAATTTTTGAAAAATTGAAAAAAATATTTCAAAAGTTTTTGAAAATTTGAAAAAATATTTCAATTTTTTTGATTAAAATATTTCGTAAAAAAGTGTTAAAGCTTAAAAAATATTTCAAAATTGTTTTTGAAAATTTGGAAAAATATTTCAAATTTTTCGTGAAAAATCATTTTCGGGTGCAATCGACCTCCGGACCAAACACGTAATGCCTATACAAACTCAGGACCAAATATAATTTACTAACTAAATAGTTAACGAAGTTGAAAACCCTAAATCGCCCTAAAAAGCTCATACTTAAATGAGAAAAAAATGTATTATCTTTAATTGAAATTGGAAATAAGATAAGTACATTTTTATGCGATTTGTCCTTTTTTTATCTATGGACAATTAATTTGAAACGTATTGAGAATTAATCCCTACTTTTTTTCTAATAGATTAATGCGATTGAGATATATTTAGAATCTTTGATATAAATGGTATTCTAATTTAAGTTATCAACAATTTTACCACTTAAGTTTAAAAAATTATGATTACACTTGTTTTGAAAACCAGGATTTTACAAGAAAATGGTTGTTAACACATTATGCACATAATCAGAACAAGACCCTGGTGGTTCGGGTCAACCTGCCCGGCTTCGTCAAGTCGAACAAGCTTTAAACATACCAAACCCACCTTGTTTAGAACCGGCCACTTCAGTTCCCGGGATGCCTTTGGGGTCAACCCGAAGCTTTACACTATAAAATGTTGTTGTTGGGTTAGTTGCCCGGAAAGTCGTGGCTAAAATATAACCCAATTGTTTAGAACTTTCAATTGCTGACCTAATATACTTTTGAACCCTATTCACCGATCCAACTGACTCGTCGGTTCGATCGAAGCCGGTTCACGCCAGCCTTCAAAATGACACCCCTAAGTTGCTTTTATTATAAGCTTTGGTTGACCATTGACTATTAAGTCCTACGGTAACACTTAACCTCCATTTTCTCTTTAATGTCGCTTTTAACCAATAAACTTGGGTTTTATACAATTCAACCAACAATTTTGCTACAAGGAAAAAGAAGCCACGAAAAAAATTGTTACAATTAGTTGCAGTCAGAAAACTTTTATGAAACTGTATGCAACTTTAAGTTAATTCAAGGATTAAGGTTGCAAACTTGCAATGTATAACAGTTTGGTATGGGATCCGTACTTGAGAGGTAGCTTTGAGATATAATGAAATGACAACTCAAACCCGAGGGTGATGGGCAAGACACCACAAGAAAAGGTTTATACAAGTTGCTAGACAAGAGTAATAAACTTCAGATAAACTATATCAATGTCGATTTAATTGAACCAATGCCAATAAAAACGTCAATTTTGGAAGAAAATAATTACAAGTATATGTGAAGGGCAAAAAGTAAAGAGCTAAAGAATGTGTAGTGACCAGTTAAGTAAATTGCTTTGATTTCTAGTGACCAGTTAAGTAAACGTCAATGAATAAACAAAGACTTGCAGTTTAACTGATAGCCGTGCATCGCAAGTCCAACTTTCATCAACTCTCTTATTATATCCATTTATCTATTATTTTTTCTTTTTTAAAATTAACATTGATAAAATACAAAATTTGTTAGGGGATCCCAAACGCGTCGTACCTATCTATAGAAAGATCAGTCCGCGTATTTAATGAATATCAAATTTGTTTTTTTTCCTAGTGTTTTCGTTGTATTGTACCTTTTCACTATTCGTACGTGGGGGCGTGGGGCTGATATAAGAAATGATAAAGAAACTTGATTATAAAGAAATGATAATGAATATCAAATTTGTATAACCCTACCCATGTCATATTTATTATGGCCGAAGCTTCGTTCCCATGTACTTGAAATCAATGAAACTCTTCTATATAAACCTTCTCACTCTTTCTTAGTTTCTCACACTTTTTTCAACAACAAAACACAGAAAAGCACACACTTATTAGTTTCTCACAGTTATATTCACATCAATGGCAAAGGTACGTAATTGTTTTTCTCATAACATTCACTTTTTCTTTTTTTAGTATTCATTTGAATAAGTTAAATCTCAATTTTTGTATCATTTGATTTTTATGCAGCAAAAGATTGTTGTTAGAGTGACAATGAACACCAACAAGAAATCTCGTAAGGCTTTGGGGATCGTTGTTAGTCTTAATGGTAAGATCGATCACGTGTTATATATTTTAACTATTGTCAAGCTTGTCTAACTTTTTTTAGGGATATGAATCCGAGAAAGTTTTCAACTAGCTTAAAGTTATCGAAAAAATAATAATGTTTCAATGAGATTCAAAGAGTTATTATTACACTCATATAACTGACTTGTAATTTGAAAATGATAAACAGGAGTTGAGTCAGCATCTTTCGTTGGATCAGACCAGATAGCCGTGACAGGGGAAGGTATTGATTCGGTCAAACTAAACTTGCTAAGGAAAGGTGTAAACACGGAGCTAGTGACTGTTAATAACGTGGAGGAGAAGAAACCCGAAACGAAGCCAGCCGAGGTGACCATGCAAATTAATCCTTACGAATACTACTATAATAGCTATGGCATGCCGTCTACTACTGTGTATTAGATGTAAAATGAAACAGTGAGTGTTCATAAAACGAAACAGAGTGAAGGAATTCTGTTTCATTTAGTGTATTATTTAAATATGGTTTGGCAATTGTGTGTATTTCCAAATTTTTAACAAGTTTTGGTTGTGTAATTTCCTTGCAAGTGGTTTCACAAATTTTAGGTGGGGTTGTTATTTTCTCACGCGGTAGGAATTGATCAAGGTTGTGATAATTGGAATAAAACATTGTTACATAGAATCTTCTAATTATGTAAAAATGTTAATAATTACTCATAGTAAGAAATAAAAAGTATTAAATATGCTATGTTTGTTTCAAAGATAAAAATTGAAAGGCCGTTTGGTTTTTTGCTAAGAATCACAACGATATCAATTTAGTATGGAGTCATATGACAATAAATATAATGAAGTTTATCATTATCATTATTTGTTTGATGATAAAATATATAAAACGTTAAATATTTAAATTTTGTAGTAGAAAAAAAATATAACATGAGGCACATAATGAATTGCATAAAAACCAAATTAATGAGGAATAAACTAATGAGTATGAATGATATATTTAAAAGCCATATACTTAACTAAACATCTACAATCATATCAATTAGATTCCCCTCATTTCTTCATACCAAACACACCTGAAGTATAATAAGGTTTAGTTTCCCAGCGTAACGACGGGAACATCATGACCAAATTTATTGTGTATATAAACTCAAGTGTTATAGAAAAAAAATATATAATCTATAAATGGAAAATCAAAGTATAATATCGTGCGTTATATAAGTTGAAGGGCACAATAAAATTACAAGTAAAGTTGAAGGATTAAATTTTGAAATATAAATTAATTCTTTTTCCGTCTCAATTTATTACTTCATGTATTTATTTTAGGTAGTCTCATAACACTTGTCTATTTTAGTATTTTAGCAAATCAAAAGAGACTTAAATGATAGAAATGATATATGATTGGTAGAAAGTGTAATTAGTAAAAATTAAAACGTGTAATTTGAAAGTTCGATTAAAAATAGATATAAAGGACTAGATCGACTTGAATCGAAGTCGAAGCATCAAACTCAAGCTCCAGCCTGCCCAAAAGCTTTCGAAAAACATAACGAGTCAAGCTCGAGCTTGAGCTTTATCGAAGCTTTTCGGCTTTCAAGAACATATATACTTTTAGTATATATATTTAGATAAACAACTTAAAACTAACGTGAATATTGGTATAACAATTAAATATTTGTAGGAGGAGAATTTAAATCCTAATCTCCCGAATATTTTGTATAAGTTCTTTCTCTCGAAGTTTATCTCAGATTTTGATTTATTGATAAGTTTGACGATCAAATTTAATGTTTATATATGAATTCAAGCTTTTTGAGCCGAACTCGAGCCTTACCGGAGCAGATACAAAGTCGAGCTCAAACCTGGATGATTAAAGCCCGTAAAGCTATCAAACCAAGTTTAAACTTACCTTATAAATTTCAAGACAAGCTCAAGCCCTGTCAAGCTTAAACTCGGCTCGACTCGATTACACCCCCACTTGTTAACGTCATAGTATATATTTCTTTGCGTCTTTTGGTAATGGGTGCTCGAGGGTCAAATATATATAGAATGATATGAAAAGTTAAGTTAGATGAAGATGCTCAAAAATACAACAATTTCATTTAAGCTATATATATATATATATATAACTACATTCGTGAGTTGAAAGAGATGGAGTGTGTGGCTCCTAAAACTAGTGATTCTTGTATTCACTTCTACTAAGAGAGTTAACCCTTTTTCTAAAGGAGAGATCGTGGTGTCGATTCAAGATGAGGTGGTTGCTAACCCATTTGATGAGTCCGCTAATCTATTCGGTGGTGGCCAAGAGTTTGAAGATGAGTTTGATGACTATGACTACTATGACCATGGCTCACGTTTAGGGAATTTGGATGCCTTTAATGCAATGTATGGCACTAAGCTTCAAGGACCTAGGAAGTAATTTTCTTTCGTTATGTCCTATGTTATCATTTGAGTAGTGGTTTGTTTTCTTATTTAGAAAATAGGTAGTATCTTGTTATGTAAGCTTTATGCCTATGTAACGTGCTGAGATATGGGATTTCACTCATATCCATTGTACTTAAACATTTTTGGTTAATATATTTACTGTGTGATTACCTCTTATTATATATATATATATATATATATATATATATATATATATATATATATATATATATATATATATATATATATATAATGATATGCATGTTTTATGACCAGGTTTTAATATTTATAGTGTTTCGTTTACCTATGGTTCACCTTATGCACTCACGTGCATGTACCGTCGTAGTAGTAAATGTAAAACCGGAGGTCGTCCCAAGAGCTATGTCAGCGGATTATAATTAAGTCTAGGTGTCACTGGTTTTAATTGTTTTTAGGATTGAAACGATAAATAAACTAATTAACAAGAAATAAATGCTGAAAAGTAAATAGTGGTTGTGATCAATAGAGGTAAATTGTGCTAACCTAGTTACTCATCCTATCATGTTATGTTCACGTCTTACTACTTCCAATTGATTCAAATGGGGTTTAAGTTAGGACAACATTTGGTCATTGGTCCTAACCTATCAAAGAAATGCTTCCATCGAGATCAAGCTACTACCCTTGAAAGTCAAATTTGTTTAGTCCCCTAAGCAAAGTCATTAAACACCTCTACATGCAAGATTCAGTATAATGATTGAACGGCGCCAGCATTTAGACACTCATCCCTAACTTCTTAAGTTCATCCAAACGCGTGATCATTTGATCGGCCACACAAGTTTGGTGAAGGTCGCCGTTGTTAATTCTTACTATCCCAACTCAACCTAACTACTTAGTCAGTGGTCAATTCTCTAAGCAACTAGATACTACCGCCATTCAAAACTACCGAGGCTAGGGTAGCTACCAACGAACTATGCATGCCTACACTAGAAACAATTATACGGAAGCATGTAAACGTAAACAATAATCGCTAATGCTTATCGTTAGTTAGTGATTTCTCCCTTGGACTCAGATGCTCTTTTCAAGATCTTTGGACCCCTCTTGACGCTCGATTTTGGTGTGGAGTGAATGATGTGAAATGCAGAAATTAGGGCTGGTATTTATAGGCACGATCTAGTTACTGCAGAACTTAAGTTGAGAGTTACGCTCAGTAATTCCACAATTATGCTATGCTCGTATCTGGTTACCGCTAACTCTTGGAAGGGTTACATCGTGATCTTCAATACAGTTACATATGGTATGATTATGCCGTAATCATTGAAGGAGTTATCTGTGCAGACCGATGGCCGGAACATTCCTTGACCTTTGTTACGGCGTAATCCTTAGTTGGGAGTTACTGCATTGATGCCGAAGGTCTTCGAGTCAACGCCCTGCTACGGCATGTGAGAGATGTTATGTCCGAGCTTATTTACAAGCAGCATATTATCATAATCTCTAAGAAAATCTCCAAATCCACGCCTCATTAGCTCCAATGCTCGAATTTCAATTACGTGAAATATAAAGGAAAACAAGCGTAAATTCAAATAAATGATATAAAATACAAGCATTAACGGGGGAAATTGACACTTAATATTAAGGACTATTTGATGTTATCAAATATCCCCACTGAACTCTACTTGCCCTCAGTAGACCTTAGAAAAATTTCTAAAAGATATCCCCCATTACCTAGAAGATATGAGTTTAAAAATCCCTTATGCTAGAATAAATCAAAGCCGAACACCTCAGAAAATGGGAACAAAACACTAAATTATCTCAACTAGTCTAAGTGTCAATTTGGTGATCACCAAAGCACAATCATAGCATGTATTCTATCATAAGATTGGCTGTTACACAAATCTCCACCACTAGAGTTAAGGACTAAACAATTCTTAAAGGAAATATGGGTAGACATGACATGGGGTTAAGGGTGAATTGTCATTACTAACAGGTCACGAAAAAGTAGACAAAATCAATGATACGTGACCAAATCCATGGCCAAGACACCAAAGATTGATTGCTCGCCATCTAGACACGCTTCATGACTAAAGGGTAGATATGGGATTTAATTGGTGTAAAGTAAAAATAAAAAAGCAAATAGTCTTAACCTATAACCAAGTCATCCGCTATCGCTCATCCAAGTTCAAATTTTAAGGCTAAGAAACCAGATCAT
Organism: Chrysanthemum makinoi; assembly: GCA_910596185.1. Lineage (NCBI taxonomy): Eukaryota > Viridiplantae > Streptophyta > Magnoliopsida > Asterales > Asteraceae > Chrysanthemum > Chrysanthemum makinoi. The sequence goes on along the minus strand of OU343223.1, from coordinate 285,414,782 downwards.
GATATACCAAGTAGATGTGCCATTAGCGGACGTCATGATGGGCACACTACTAGTTCTTCAACTGTTGGCGTAATAATTACCAACTCAATTCTTCAAATGTGACCGAGGTGGCCTCCTCGATACTAAATATTTGATGAGCTCCAAGTATAATGCTTATAACATTGCACTTTACAATAAACAAATAACTACAATTATTATTTTTTACATCATAAATAAGCATAACATCCCCCCACTTGAGATGATCATAATATGAGAATCTGGGGGGTCTTCAATGATCTTCAAATATAGGTCTTTGACGAAAGCGTGATTTCCGAACCTCTATACTTGAACCTTGAACTTAAGCAAACAATGACTTCCCGATCACAAATTAAGACTACACACGTAGGCTAAGGTGAATGTGAATGGTAACAATATATATTGGGTGAACAAAATGAAAGGAATGGCCGGATGGGTATATCTAGGGGTATCTTGCACTAAAGTTGAGTGCAACAAAAGGGGTTTAACATGGGGGTCGAAAAGTCGAGGTGACTAATCGATAGGCACACAAGGATCGGCTATTTGGGTGATAATCCTATAATATTGCCTCTTAAACCGATTACTCCATATTCAAAGCGAATCAACATACCTCGCCTATGGTCTCAAATGATGCAAATGCCAAGTTCTAAAGTTTACAAGCTACCGGCACACTCATAATTTGGTGTTTGGGTAAATAATTAGAAACGGATAAGGCTAATCTCACCATATAATATCAAGGGTTATAATGTGCTCGATTAAGGTCTAATCTAGTTAGGTTAAGGAAAACATGTCAAAATTTTAAAAATGGCATAATTTTTCAAAATAAACTAGAAAAACAAGGGCAATAAAGTTCAAGAGATAATTCTACTCCCACCCCCACTTGAAAGGTACAAAGCCCCTTTTGTACTAAACATTAAATAAAGGTGAAGAGAAAGTAGAATTAGAGCGATAACTTCCCTGAAATTTGCTCCTAAAAAGAAAGAAGGCCCACGAAGAAAATCGTGCCTTCGCTTAAGCATCCATGAGCAAACTTCATTCCCTGAAATCACACTAACTGTAACATATTGGATTTCATAAACACATCACATATATAAAATATGGGGAGTATAATATAGGTTTTAGAGAGAGAAACTAGAAGAGTTTAGGGAACTTAGTGAGACAAAGAAAAATGATATTGAAAGCTCCAACCCTTTGCCTTGGGAGGCAAAGGGTATTTATAGTTTCTTACAAGACACGCCTCCTACGGCCGTGGATCGTATGGTAAAGACCGTCCGCCCTCCACGGTGATACTTAACAAACTACTTACTAATACTAAATGACTACGACTACGAGCTTTTTAACGATTACATATACTGAGGGACCGACTCTTTAACTAACGGATTTTCTAAATCCTAACAATCTCCTCTGGGAGGTCACCTCAATTTTCATTGAATAACAGATATAACATTTTGATTTTTCTGGATTTTTGATTAAGTTGGTCAAGAGTCTGTAGTCTTTGATTCTTCATGTTCCGCATGTTTTGTTAATTCAAGTGGAGGTCCTTAATTGATCCACGTGATGATGAGTTTTGAGACAGATCGATCACACCACCATGAATCTCTAACTCATCCTTTAAAGTGTTGCCATCATGTGAAGTTGTGACTTTTGCACCAATATGCTCACCTTATGGATCATGATATCTTCTTATCAGAGTTGCGGAAGCTTTTGTTGATTCTTGATATTTGCGTAGCCAGAAAGCATGGAGTGAAGATATCAGAATCACTTGATGAAGATATGCATATATCATGATTTCTTTGAAATGAACGTGATGTGTGAGCATGCGGCATAGCAATGACTTATCAATTTCGATCGCTAAACGCCGTTTCTCGCGATACAACAGCTAGCAATAAATCGCATGAAAAGGTCTTTGATTACTGAATTGAGGTACACGCCCACGGCCTCGCGATAAGCACAAGTGCTTGTGATCGTGTATAATTCAAGAATCTCCTGATGGTTTCGCATGTTTAGATGTTTCAAACCGAACGCCTCAAAGAAGACAACACACCTGAGTGAAACAATTAATTGAGATTCATCGATTGATGAAAAGATTTGAAAACAATCGCTATTGCTTAATATAAAGGGTTTTGCAACGGTTTTATGAAAATCGCTATCAATCATAAATACCCTTTTAATTTTTGAAAACATTATATACCGATATGCCGCAGAAAAGAATTTTAAGCACAACAACCGGTTTTTCAAAGGTATCCGTCCATTCATGAACCAGATTGATTCAAAATATGAATCGCCCCATCGCTTCGTCCATTGTCACATGTTTGATCTAATAGATCTCACATGCCACCTACCAAGAGCTTGTTTGATGTTGGCTCTAGAAGTCTTTCCATCTTCATTGTGAATGTGTTAACACATCACTCGATATGTTGCAATACCACAAGGATAATGCGTAGGACTCTTTAAGATATATTCTCACTTTCCACATTGTGTGAAACAGTGAGTCTTCATAGATTGTGTCCTAATTAGATTTATTGATGATCTCGTGGCTCTAGACTCAATAGTGCACATTTTGTTCCTATACCGTGAGACTAGGAGAGGATTCTTCAATATCAACAATCTCTAAAAGAAAGTTGATAGATAATGTAGGTTCCCCGTGAGAATGAAACAAGCCCTTTTAATAGGAACTTGAGTAGCATGAAGTTGTAGTGCGGCGCCACCGGGTCCATGACGACTTGTCTTCACACAATATGGTGTTACCTTGGTAACCATCAAGAGCATATGAATTGAACCCTGCTTCTACCTAAGGTTGAAATAATTGAGGGCTATTTTCTTTTCACCCTTTTCTCATTCATTTCTTTTTCATTCTTCTTCGCTTAATGAGATTTCATAACTAGAACCTTGTTGGGTTTATTCCAGTTCTAGCTCTATCTCAGTCCGCACTCTTCCCATTTCCCACTTTTCTCCTTTTTTCATCATACCTAAGGACTCTACACTATCTAGTGGATTGTCCTTGGGTAGATCCCTCCTGCTCTGGCGGGATCGTGGGAACGAATGCCTAACCTAACCATCCTTATATCACCATGCAAAGTAAAATTGGCTGGTCTTTTGGTATTGTTCCTACCAAACCAATTGAAAACCATTTGAAAATCAATCAAGGTACTTGTGATATATAATCCAAGCATTTGTACCTTAATTGTTTTTTATATTTTAGAAATGCTCCTGTGCTTTCAAGTATTAGAAATTATTTTAGCACATGGAGGCAAGAGAACTTTTGAAATCTTAGATTGAGAAAATCCAAAGATAACATTTTCTAAAATGATCATCATCACTTCCCGATCAAATCAAGTATTTAAATATTTTGAATAAAATACTTGGGAAGGATGATCTTATGATTGCTCCCTCAATATGTGCATCGAGATTCGAAAGATTTTCGCACATACAGGGAACCAGACTTTGAGACAAATCAATCACGATTCAATTCCTTAAGGTTTAAGATAAATACTCCCCCTTAACATGTGCGTAGAAAATTTGAAATCGCTTTGCACACATGTGGAGGAGAGCTTGTTCATATATTTCTAAACCACTTATCGAATTATCAGTTTATATCCAATTTAAATCACAAATACTCCCCCGATCATAATTTTCAAATCCTTTGAGATTTGTGATCTCTATTGATTTAAATTAATTTTGAAAAGCTTTTGAGGAGAGATGTGACTTGCTTTTGAAAAACATTTTAACTGATAAGGATCAGATTCTGAAACTTTAAACTCCATTATTCAACCATGCATAAATATCTTTTGAAAACATAACATTAGCCAAGGTCTTGAACCAATTGTATAAAACATTGTAAAACATTGTTCTTTTAGATTATCCAAACGTAGACCTGCTTTCATTGCCAATTGTTTGAAAAATAACTTTTTGATTTTCATTCCCTCAATCAATGACATAAGTTGTTGATTGAGAGTTAGAGATTTTGACAAAATAAATCTGATAATTTTCAAAAATATAGACCGAAGTTATTTTCAAAGCAATTTTGTTTTCATTAGATGACAAATATTTTTCAGAAGAATATTTAGAAGGAAAAATATTTGTGATGGAAACATTTGTCTTTTTGGCGACAAACATTTGTTTTTTGAATCAGAGCATGAGGTTTCAACAATTAGATTAAGCATGACTCTGTTTTTTCTTTTAAAACGGGTTACTGTCTGAAATGACAATAAACCATCATTTTTCTCCATCTTAATTTTTTTCTTCTTTTTTTTTAAATAATTTTTTAAAAAATTTATTACTTCAATTCGAACTTCATCTAAAGACCCGTGCCATTATTGAATGAAAATTCAAAGTCCATAGATGTTATCGAACCGTGAAATCATGACAAAAGAAACAATATTTTTGGAATTTTTTTCAAGATTTTCTAATTTTTATGGATTTTGAAAATTTTATATTTTTCTATTTTCTTTTGTTGGTTTTATAATTTTGTATTTTGCTTTTTGATAAATTATGTACAAAGAGGATAATTTAGTTTAAGAGAATGATGAAATGAGTACCGAGATAAGGATATCGCTCAAAGACGCTTGTAGAAGAAAGAAATCAACATGTCTCAAACTTTCACCACCAAAGCATTCGAGGCTTCTAAGAAAATTGTCTGAACATGAGCCTTCTAAATGTGAATCTTTGGTAGCTTCCCCCAAACCGCATCTAATTAAGACCATTTCCCCGTAAGATGAAGTGAAGCAAATGCCTAATTGTATGAAGCTCAAGAACCCAAGAAGACGATAACAACGGTAACAAGTTAACACGGATCATTTGCGCGTTGCAATACGGAATAAACGATTGAGCCCGATCACATGAACCTCTGTGCATCCCGACTACACATTACTTCGAGATTGAGCAAGAAGTTGTCTATTCAGGGGAACAACATATCAACATCTTCATTATACTAAGTGCATTTCAGTTATCTTCCATATAACCATTCATCCCATAATGTACACAAGTACCAAAGAGAAGAAAACAACATCACGATAACGGTTGAATCACTTAATCTTCTCATGTTGACTCCACAATCGATTAAGATCGATCATGTGAACATGTTGTGCGACCCTGATGTATACATATCTCTCCCATGATGGTTGCGATCTCATCGAATCATCATTACATTGTGTACATGAAGCACTAACCGGAAGCACTTTATCATAAATCATATAGGAGATGTCAATTTGCAATATCATATCACGTTCCAAGTATTCTTCTCATATTTCTTTCTACTGAAGGGTGAGATAATGTTAGGATTTAGAAAATCCAGTCATTAAAGTGTCGGTCACCTCAAGTATATGTAATCGTTAGAAAGTTCGTAGTCGTAGTTATTTAATGTTAGTTAGTATTTAGTTTAGTAACACCGGAGGGACGGTTCTACCCACCGTATGCCCGATCCACGTACCGTAGGTGGCGTGATCTTCTTGTAAGACACTATGAATACCCTCTACCCCAAGGAGTTTCACCATTTTTTCTTTGTTTCACATAGTTCCCAACTCTCTAGAAATTTCTCTCTAAACTTAGTATACGCCCCATATGCTCATGGTTTGATGTGTTTGTGAAATCCTATATGTTACAATTGGTATCAAAAGCCATGGTTTGATCACTCATCTTTCATGCTCTTTGGTTTGGTGGATTTCATAAGGTTTTTGGGGTTATAAGTGCTTAGAAGAGTTTGAATCATTTGGTTAATTTCTAGTGTTAAAGTTTGAATTTTGATTGTACTTTTGTGTTTAGGATCATCATATGTGTTTAGGTTTTGAATTGGAAGGCTTGAGTCATCGTGGTTGGGCTGATTGTTAAAGTGGTTGTTTTTGAAAATTGTACAAAGCTTAGCCCAGCATATCACGCTTCTTGAAGCGAAGTTGCTTTGTTAGCGAAGCTGATACTTACGAAGTTGCGCTGCTAGTTGCTTTTCAGGTTTGAGTTGTCGTCGAGCGAGGGACACTTTGCGAAGTTGTCTTGAAGCGAAGTTGGTTTATGTGACGGCTATTGTTGAGTTGACTCTTTGCGACTGGGTTTTAAAATACTTGTTCATATGTTAGAATTAGAAATTCCGTATTAAAGAGTCGTCATCTCAAGTATATGTAATCTAGAAAGCAGAGTCGAGTGTAGTTATTTTATGTTAAGTAGTATTTAGTCAAGTAACACCGTGGAGGACGGACGGGGCCTTTACCCATTGTATGCCTGATCCACAGCCCGTAGGTGGGGTTTGTTTGTAAGATACTATAAATACCCTCTACCTCCCAAGGTAGAGGGTTGGAGCCTCAATACCATTTTTCTTTGTTTCACATAGTTCCCAACTCTCTTCCTTTCTCTCACTAGAACTTTCTCTCTCTAAACATTGTTAACGCCCACATGGTTATGGTTTAATGTGTTTGTGAAATCCTATATCTAACAATTGGTATCAAGAGCCAAGGTTTGATCACTCATCTTTCATGCTTTTGTTTTGGTGGATTTCATAAGGTTTTTGGGGTATTAAAGGTTTAGGAGAGTTTGATTCATTTGGATAAATTCTAGTGTTAAAGTTTGAATTTTGCTAGTACTTTTGTGTTTAGGGGATCATATGTGTTTATGTTTTGAATTGGAAGGCTTAAATCATTGTGGTTTGGTTTTTTTATTGATAAAGTGGTTATTTTTGAAGTTAGTGGCTTAGTTGAGTCTCGATAATTTGTCTTCTTCAAGCCAGTTGCTTTGTTATTGGATGCTAGTCAGTATACGCGACTTGGCTTTTTAGCAGTTGATTTTAGGTTAACTTGGGTTCTAAGCGAAGTTGTTTCTTTAAGCGATTTGAGATCTAAAGCTACTTAGCTATTAAGCCGCAGTTGAAAGCTTAAAGATTTGTTTACTTGGTGTTCAAGCGAAGATTGTGTTATGAGTTGATACTAAAGCGAGTTGGCTTTAGCGACTTGATTCATTAAGCGTGTTGAAGGTCATGAAGTTATGCTAATGCGATTTGGCTATTTAGCTGTTGATTGCTTGCTTAAAGTTGATAATTGCGAAGTTGTGTTAGCTACTTGTTCATTTAGACTTGTTACTTCTTCGTGATACATTCTTACGGTTGTTCTTTTGTTTAGTAAAACTCGTGAAAGAATCAATTTCCTGCTTAATCAAAGAATAGTAAAATCCTCAGAGCTTAAAACATGTCTACCAACGCTCCTACTATCATCTCCACTGTCGGTGATGTTCAAGCAAATGGTTCGATACCGCCCACCCATGCTTGACATAATCGACTATGACTCTTGCTCAACGAATCATTGTATTGTTTGAAAGGAAAATGGAGTCAACATTCTCAAATCCATTGATGAAGGACCTTATCGAGCTGAGACTACTAGAGACTTAATTGATACCGCCGATGGAACAATGATCTATGGAATACGCACAAAGACATATGATGAGCTTGATGATAAAGAAAAAGAGACATTCGATTGATATCGTGGCTTCTAACATCATATTGCAAGGTCTTCCAAAAGACATATACAAGCTTATCAATCACAACACCGGCTAGGCACGATGGGATAATGTCTAGATGCTTCTTTCTCGTTCTCAATTAACCATGGAAGACAGAGAATCACGACTTTATGATGAATTTGAAAGCACTTCAAGATGAAACAGATGAGAGTGTCTATGAGTATTACGTGAGATTCCACAAGCTTGTTAATGACATGAGGAACATCAAAATGACTATGCCAAACATTCGCTTGAACTCAAAGTTTGTGAATAACATGAATCCCGAATGGCACAAGTTTGTCACGTCCGTGAAGCTAACCAAAGGATTGAAGAATACAAACTATGAGCAACTCTATGCCTTCTTAATGAGAGACATGCCATGTTTGAAAAGAGGATTCTTGAACAATTCAAAACAAATCCAGGAGAAACAAGCTCATCAAATGATTCAACTGCCTTCTACTTAAACATTGGGATTACCACTAAAGCGTCACAAGTTATACCCATGGGTGATGAATAAGAAGCTAGAAGATCCTAGATGCAAAAAGAATAACATCACGATCAAACCCCATGATTACAAGAAGGAAAACTGGATCTCCTTAAACAAATTTAATCCTCAAACGTTATTAAACACTTCGAAAAGTATTTAGGGCTCGTGGTTCAAGGTAATGTTTTTGACTAATTGGAACTGTTAAGGAATTGGAATGTAGGAATGGAATGTTAGAAATTGAAATCCTTAGATTTAAAATCGACTTAATTGAAATCAAGTAAATACTAACGATGTTTGGTTGGAAGAAATGTGAAAAACAATTATATTAAAATATTTAAAATTTAATTTTTGTTTAAGATTAATAAACTAAATATTATTTAATAAATAAATTACTTATCAAATTATAATAATAATTTTTAAATAATATTATATAAACTAATATATTAAATAAATAATTTTTTATATAAAATATAATTGTATTTTTTAAAGTATAAATTAAAAAAGTAAGCTATAAATAAATTATATTTAATTTTAAAAAAATGAATATAATAATAATAATTTTTTTAAATAAATAATAATTTATATTCAATTCTAAATAAATAATAATTTTTAAATCTTAATAACATGGTTGTTTATTAAAAAAAAATAATAATAACAATAATAATTAAATGATCGTTTATAATAATAATAATAATAATAATAATAATAATAATAATAATAATAAAGATAATATGAATTCCATAGAATTGTAAACAATCCTTCTATATTGCAATGAATGTTGAATTCATATATTTATTAAGGAATTTTATTCCATTCCGTTTACAACCAAACACGCTAGTGAATGGAATTCAGATTCAAATTCTTAAAATTTTTCAACCAAACACGCTATGAAATGGAATTGAATTCCACCGTAATCCAGATTCCTCAACCAAACGGGCTCTAGATAAGCAAAAGTAGAGAATCTTGTTGAAAGGAACCCCTTTGGAAAATGCCTCAATGACCGTATCCTCTCCCAATACACCAATGCATTTAGTTCCTAGGACTATTGCCACTAAAAGCAAGACCTTAATCAGACAATATGTTATTCTTCAACTATTTGTCGATTTTGAGAAAACTTGTAAGAAAAGGACCACACCTACCGATAATCAGGGAAAGGGGTTTTGAGCAAACAAAGAATGCTATCTAACTGAGGTCATGCCTTTCTTCAAACTACTAAAAGATCATTTTGAGAGTCTTAAAAAGGGGATAAATTCTGATATTAAAGGAATGGAAAAGGAATTTGATGCAATGATAGTTGAGGTTAGTGACTATGAGCCAGCATTAAAATATAATGAGATTGAGAGGAAAAACTTGCATACCTTGAATGAGAATCTTATTTTGAATGTATTGCTCAAGATGTTTTATCACTGCTACTAATTGCTCCATTAATGCTTCTCAATTTCATGAATTATTTGTTGCTCGAAGTCTCCCATGATCGTGTCATTGAGCTTGAAAAGATTTATTCTAAACTTAATGAGAAAATTGATCAGGATGATCACGATAATTGGTAAAGCATCTTTCTAAACTAGAAGTTGAACATTTTGATTTACAACTAAAATATCAACATCTAAAAGAAAATGTTAAAACCTCAAATATCAATACTTCCTTGGATGCTCCCCAATTTGATGCAGCTTTTGAAATTAGTAAATGTGATGAACAGATTCGAGCTCTTTGTAACACGATCAGAAAGTTGAAAGCCCAAATCTCTCAATTAAAGGGTGAAAAGAACAATGCACTGATCCCAAATGCCTCCTCCTTTAGATTCTCAGTACTCTCAAACCTTTCATCTTCAAAACTTAGTTAATGCCTTACAAAAGGAAAACGAGAGTTTTCTAGAAGAAAATGAAAAAGTTAAACGACACTTTAAAGAGTTATATGATTCAATGAAAGCCACTCGTGACGAAAACAACGAAAAAATAACGTCTTTACAAAAGGAAATTGAGAATATGAGGAGTCAGAAATGGGAAACCGCCTTTGTTTTGATAAGAATGTTGTTTCAAAGTCACCCTTAGACTCAAACACATCGACGTTAAATATATTCCTCCTCATCTTAGGAATAATGAACCCGCATTTCATGACTATTGTGCTCACCTTAAGGATAGTCTAGAATGTCTCCGGGAGATTGTTGAAGAGGACTTCATTAATAAACCTCTTGATAGAGAAATTAGGTTTGCTTGCCTCCAGGCCAAACGATCTCAAGAACCGCTTGAATGTGTAATAGCAACGGTCCAAAATCCTTAGGTGCAAAGGCAAGTTGTTCTATGCCTAGTGCCAAGCATGAACCGCTCTATGCCCAATGTTATGAATGTCAACCTTAGGGTGCCTTCAAGTAGTTCAGATTCCGATATGTTAGCTAAGAAAGGGAATTTTAGCACCTCCAAATAGCTCAAATCACAGCCTTAAGAAAGTAAACACTAATGTGCCTTCTAGTAGTTCGTATCCTTGAACATCAAGTTCAGAATGCAAAATTAGATCAACCAACTAATGTTCCCATTCCCTACAGAGTAATCGACATTAAAGCGAGTAGGTCAAAGTCTCAAGACAATACAAGGAATGATAGGACATTGCAAGCTAAGAATGTGCATTGGAAGAGAGTAGAAGACTAATCTAGGAACTTTAAGCTTGAGTTGAATAAAACGAATCGTGTTGATTCTAGTATTAGCCATGTCATGTAATTAATTCAATTTTGATACTATTTGCAAACCTTGTAATGATGATTGCTTGAATTCTGTTACTAATCATGAATGTGGTGAATGTTTCTAATGCTGTCAAATGCCCAGTTAAAGTTGTTAATGCTAATAATCGTGCAAAGAAGGCTAAAAGGCAAAGACGTAAGATTGTTAGAAAAAGTTGGAAACCCAGTGAAGAACATTTATAAAGATAGGTTATTATTGGATACCTTTTGGCCATAAGAATAATCGTTTGTCCTCAAAACCTAAGACTATGCCCACTAGAAAATGGACGCCATCAGAACTATTCCCTAAGAAGTGAACATACTTTGAATAAGTCAAACATGACACCAAGATCTGCATCTATTCCCAATGATTCCATTGCTTCTACTTCTAATATGGATGTTTCTATTTCATGTGGGTGTTCCATCAAGTTACTAACCAAGTGGAACCCATTCTTGCATGGGGATCCCAATTATCTAGTTATCCATTTTGTCTCTGTACAACCGCATCGTTCAAATCGCTCGTGGTACCGGACTCAGTCGCTCCAAGCATATGAACCGAGACTGTCGCTGCTCATGAACTCGTGAGCAAATTCATCGGACTGTTAGATTCAAAACGACCATTTTGGAGCAATTATGGGTTATGGTGACTATGTAGCGAAATGTAATCTCCGTGGTCTATTATGTGGAAGGTCTTGGTCATAATTTGTCTCGCTGGTCAATTATGTGATTCCAATCTAGAGGTGGCCTTTAGAAAACATACTTGCTTCTTTAGACAACTTGATGGTGTGGAATTATTAAGAGGTACTCGAGGTTCTAATCTATACACCATTTCTATCGAAGACATGATGAAGTCTTCTCCAACGCTTGCCGCCAAAGGCTTCTAAAGAAGTCATGGTTATGGCATCGCTGCCTCAATCATTTGAACTGGCACCATAAACAACCTTCCGTAAAGGATCTTGTCGAGGCTTACCCTGATTAAAATATGAAAAAGATCATCTTTGTTCACCGCCAACCGCCAAAAGCACTAAATATGCCTATAAACCAAAAACCCACAAACTCAGAATGGAAGTCCTTCATACTCTTCATATGGATCCGGCGCCCAATGAGAGTGCAAACTATTAATGGAAGAGATATGTGTTAGTAGTGGTTGATGACTACCTGCATTCACTTGGGTTAAGTTTTTGAGGTCAAAGGATGAAACTCCGTGATCATCATTAAACTCATTAAACAACTTCAGATCCGACTCAACAAAATAGTTCGAATCGTCCGATCGACAATGGAACTGAAGTTTGTTAATAAAGAACTCAATGAATTTTATGGAAATGTTGGAATCAGTCCCCAAAGAAGTGTCCCTCTAACTCCTCAAAGTAACGGTGTAGTTGAAAGACTAAATCAAACTCTTGTAGAAGCCGCAAGGACAATGCCTATTCAAAGGTTCCAATGTTTCTATGGCTGAAGCTATTACACGCTTGTTACACTCAAAATTGATCTCTAATTCACACTTCTCATGGAAAGACTCCTTATGAACTTGTCCACAATAGAAAACCTGATCTATCATACCTTCGTGTGTTTGGTGATTTATGTTATCCAACTAATGAAGGTCAAGATTTAGGAAAACTGAGAGCTAAAGCGACATTGAGTTTTTGTAGGCTATGCACTAAACGTAAAAGGTTACCGAATCTATAACAAGAGAACCCAAATATCATGGAAACAATTCACGCCACGCTTGATGAGCCGACTGGTCAAATGGCTCCGGACAATCCAGCCAGACCCGCACTTCAAAGCAAATCCCATTGGTTCATCTCTTGTACCAAACTCATCGAACTTCGTATGTACTCTCCTCAGATGATTTAAAGAAACTGTTTGATCCAATGTTTGATGAACAATTTGAGCCAAGTAACAATGATATTACAATTCAATCAACATAGCTACTTCTATCCTCGTCAATGAAATTAACCCTTCAACTTCTATGTCATTAAGCCAAGAAGCTCGCCGACCAATCTGCCATCAACAAATCTTCAATCATCAAGTGTACATCATGGAAATGCTTCATTCAGGATGAAGTCAATCCCTTTGTTACCCGAAGATGCTCCATTTGAAAACATATTTGCTCCTCAATCATCATCTAACCATCTTCTTCAGAGACATCAAGCACTTTTCCCTCAACAACAACCACATGAACACCTCGTAAAATTGACTCACGATCATCCATTAGACAACATCATTGAAATCCTCTCGCCCAAGATCCATCCACATCGAACAACTTGCAACCGATGCCTTATGGTGCTTTTTCAACTCCGCATCTCAAAGATCGAACCAAAAGATGTTAAAACCGCCATGAATGAAGATAGCTAGTTCAATGCCATGCAAGAAGAAATTCATGAGTTTGATCGACTTGATGTATGAGAATTAGTACTTGCTCCGCATCGTGCTATGATCATTGCTCTAAAATGGATCTTCAAAGTGAAACTTGATGAACATGGTGATGTGTTAAAGAACAAGGCTCGATTGTTTGCTAAAGGATACCGGCCAAGAGGAGGCATAATTTGAAGAATCATTTGCCCCCGTGGCTCAATCTAGGCAATCGTAATATTCATGGCTAATGCCGCAAGTAAGAATATGATAGTCATCGATGGATGTAAAGACGACATTTCCGAGATCTTAAAGAAACGTTTCACGCCGCCCAACCCAAGGTTTGTGAATCCCAGCATCCTACCACGCTATCGCTTGAAGAAGGCTCTTTATGGTTTAAAGCAAGCTCCAAGGGCATGGTATGATACACAATCAAAGTTTCTTCTCTCAACCGACAAAGAAAGGAGCATTGATCCAACATTGTTCACCAGAAGTCGTGCAAACACTTAATTCACGCTCAAATTTATGTTGATGATATCATCTTTGCCTCGACTGACCCCAATGAGTGTGACCGCTTTTCAAATGAAATGGGTTCTAAATTTCAAATGTCAATGATGGACAAATGTCATTTTTCTTGGGATTACAAATTTCACAAAGTCCCGAGGCATTTTCATAAATCAATCTAAATATGCAAATGAGATTTTAAAGAAATTTGGATTTTGATTCTAGTGACTTCGCTGACTCCCATGATTGACCGTGACAAAACCGGATGAGGACCACTCAGGGATCATGGTAGACCAAACAAATATCGTGAGCATGATCGATCCCCGATGTACCTCACCAGCGCTAGACTCGATATTCGCTCGGCCGTATGCATGTGTGCTAGATACCGCTGCTACCAAAAGGCACCTTTGTGTGTTAAACGGTCTACATCCAAGGAACCATCAACATGGGAATTTGGTACGACACCGGTATGTCACTAACAAAGATATGCGCATGCATATCATGCAGGTGTCAAGATACCCGTCAAGCACGCCCGAGGTGAGGTGCTCTTGCTGGGTGATAAGCTAAGTGAGCCGTCGCCGCAAATGAGTACTTCTATTTCCTCTGAGGTGAATACATAGCCATGTCATCTGTCGCGGCTCAAATCCTATGGATGAGATCTCAATTAACCGACTATGGCTTTGTATTCAACAAAACTCTCCAGACGTGATAATAAAAGTGCTATTGCTCTTCTTGCAATAACGCTCAACACTCAAGGGCAGCATATCGAATGACATTCGACATCATTTCATCAGGGAACAAGTGGAAAAAGGTGTGGTGGAACTCTATTCGATATCTTCACCAAAGCTCTTCCAAGAGAACGCTTGAGTTTATTCTTCCACTACTTTGGCTTGAAAAGCCTTCAACCGAACACTCAAACGCCTTCGAGGAAGACGAGGAGTAAAGGTCTATCTTCATCTATCTCTTTGTATATATTTTTTTTCAAAAGCAAAATACAAAATTACAAAACCTTCAAAAATCAAATAGAAAATTATAAAACTTTCAAAATCTATAAAAATGTGAAAATTCAAAATCCTCAAAAAAATATTGTCATGTTTTTCTCGATTTGATAACATCTACGGTCTTAATGCTGTCTTTCAAAGAATGATACGGGACTTTAGATGTTGTTCAATGTTAAAAAAAAGAGGCTTAAGAAAATGGTGGTTTATTGTCATTTCGCAAGAACTGTTAAAAAGAAAGAACAGAGCCATGCTTTATCTTGTTTTTCAAATCTCATGCTCTGATTTTATAAACATTTATCTCCGCAAAACTAATTGCTTTTGTACAATAACTCCGACTCAATTTTTGAAAATCATCCGACTTATTTGTCAAAATATCTATTTCTCAATCAACAAACTATGTCATTGATTGAGGGGGAGAATGATTTCATTTAATTCAAAAAGTTAGTTGTCATACAATTGTTTTCAAAAGATAATCATGCATGTTTAACCAATGGAGTTTAAAGTCTATAAATCCGATTCTTATCGCTAAAAACGCTTTCATAATCAAGTCATAATTCTCCTTAAAAGCTTTCAAAATCAATTTAATTCTACAGAGATCACAAATCTCATATGATGTGATAATTAGATCTGGGAGAATTTGTGATTTAAATTGACTTAAACTGATTGTTCGATAATGGTTTCATAAGTGTTTAGCATGTTCGCCCCCCACATGTGTTTAGTGTCAAACGATTTCAAATTTTCCATGCACATGTTGAGGGGTGCAACTATTTTAAACCTCAAATTATTGAAACGTGTCCAATTGTTCTATGTGTTTCTAATATGTGCAAAATTCTTTCAAAAATTGAGGCACATATTGAGGGGGAGCAAACTTTTGAAAACCTCATCCTTCCTCAAAATGTTTTGTTTACTCAAATTGATTGGGAAGTGATGATGATCATTTTAGAAAATGTTAATCAAAAGATTGGACCTCTCATTCTCAATCTAACGATTTCAAAGATCTCTTGCCTCCATGTGCTAAAACAATTTCTAAAATATTATGCATATGTTGAGGGGGAGCATTTCTAAAATTATCAAAACAATTAAGATACAAAATGCTTTGATTCTATATCACAAGTATCTTGATTGATTTTCAAATGGTTTTCAATTGATTCCTATGGCAGATGAACAATACCAAAAAGACCGACCAACTTTACATTATGTATGGTGATATAAGGATGATAAGGTTAGGTTTGTGTTCCCATGATCCGCTGTAATCAAGGGATCTACCCGGGACAATCCACTAGATAGTGTAGAAGTCTTAGGTAAAAGTGAAGAAAAAAGGAGAAAATGAGAATATGGGAAGAGTGCCGACCGAGATCAGCTAGTAATCGAATAAACCCAACAAGGTTCTAGTTATGAAGTCTCGTAAGTAATCAAGGGGTTGAAGAATGAAAAGAATTGAATGAGAAAAAGGTGAAAAGAAATACCTCCATTGATTCAACCTTAGGCGTAAACCGGTTCAATACGCCATGGACCCAAAGGACGACTAACTTCCCAAGCTACTCAAGTTCCTCTTAAAAGGGCTTGTTTCATTCTCACGGTGAACCGACATAATCTATCGACTTTCTCTTAGAGATAGTTGGTATTGAAGAAGGAGACCTCTCCCTAGTTCCCAAGATAGGAACCAAATATGCATTAATTGAGTCTAGAGCCACGAGATCATCAATTAATCTCTTTAGGACACTTACTTTGAAGACTCACTATTTCACACAATGTGGAATGTGAGATTATATCTTATGAGTCCCCACGCATTATCCTTGTGGTATTGCCAAGACTCTGATTGTGTCATATGGACCACATCAAGGAAATATTCAAAATTGAATCAATCCAGTCCAAGAAAATGGATTGACGATGCCTTTGAAAAATCGCTTGTTGTGTTTAAAACTCTTTTCTCTAAGCACATCGACTGTGTACAAATATTTCAAATCAAAAGGTGTTTATGATTGATAAAATGATTTTTCACTAAAACTTCGTTGTATTGCAAAGACAATTTTATTGAGTATACACGCATTGTTTTTCAAATCTCTTTTCATCAATCGCTGAATCTCTATTTCGCCGTTCACTCACCCGTTGTTGTCTTTGAGACGCCCGCTTGAGAACGCCAGAGCAAAAGCGAAACCTCATGCAAGGAAATTCTTCTAATTATACCGACAAAAGATTTGTATCAGTAACACCCCAACCCGATAAGGGTAGAAGTATTATAAAATGGTGTCATATCAAAGCATACATAATGAACATAATAAAGCGTGAAGTCTTAAAAATAAATAACCAAAGGAAGAATCCAGCCAACACGGCTTAAACGTTACATAAATCCAAGACATAAATAAGCATACTCCGAGTCTAAATAATGTCAACATAATCAAGCAGAAACTAGATGACTAGAGCCATAAATCCATATAACCAGCCATCACTAAACCCATAGCTAAGATCCCAGTAGCTTAATTACCACCGATGGAAAGAAAACGCTGAAAGCTTAAAAGCCCAAAGGAATGATATATATAACAAAACGAATAACCGAAGGATAAGTAATGAGGATAACATAATCATAAGGTGCAATGGGAAATATCATAAGGCATAACAAAGGATAACAAAAGAAAGAGAAACGAAGGATACCACGAGCCCATATCATATCATACACATATCATATCATATCAGCCAGACTGGAGGGTGACCCTAATACCATATATAATGGAGGGGAGACTCAAGTAAATAGCTGAGTGATCACCCGAAATGACGCCGATTGCACACCCATATCATTCACCATATAAATCATATCATATCATATCATGTTAAATCCACTAAAACATATCATATCTAGGATGCATCCATACTTTAACATATCATAGTGGCCAAATCATATACATATAATACTCATAATCATATATCATATCATACGACGGTAAACATCATCACACACCGAGTCATGCCATTGGTGCATCAATGACAATCGCCATACCTTCATGACTAGGAACACATATTTGGCTCGGTATCAAACCGGTCGTCAAAGCATAATCATATCATATCATAAGGTTCATATCAAAGTTCATATCGAGTTCATATCAAAGATCATATCGAAGTTCATATGTTCATATCGTAGTTCATATCAAGATTCATATCAAAGTTCATATCGAAGATTTTATATCAAAGTTCATATCGATTCATATCAAAGTTCATATCCAAGATTCATATCAAAGGGAGCATAGCAAAGTCATAGGGAAGCCCTAATAAGGAGGCTTAGAGTAAAGCATAACAGTTCAAGCTAGTATCTAAAGATGTATACTAATCATGAGAAACCTTAAGAGGTAAGGTCGAATATCTGCATCTTATTCAAGCAAATCAACAATGAAAACAAAGCCAAGAAATGAGATCAATTCACGCTCTAACCTATATATGAATTAGATAAGCCCATAAGAAACATATTTTAGGACGTCATTTAGCATTTTTAGTAGGTTTCCATTTTAGTAACTTTCCATTTTGTAGCTTTCCTACTAATAAGTTCGTGATTTAGTAAGTTTAGCCAATTAGATGCATTTTAGAGACATATTAGATTGACTATGTACAATTAATAACATAAGGCATGCGTATGGCTGTTTTACAAGCAAGTTAGGGACCAGGTTCATGCATTAATATGACATATACATATAGGTTTTATTCAAGGTTAATTTGGTTTGATGTTAGACATATCATGGTTTATGTTTAACCTTTAATACGACATGACTTAAGATCCACAAATATACGCGACTAGGCAAGTACACACCAGAACTGGTTCAAAACAGAAAATAAGCATGCATAACTCGACTTAGCATGACCTCGTGATTATAAAAGCTAAGTTATTCATGGTGTAGATGAATCCTTAAATGAGCCATGTTTTATTTACCAATTAATTCAAATAATAAGATCTCATGCACTCAAATAATCATGCGTGAGCCCCTTTCTAACATATCCTAGATTTTATGTAGTTTTAAGAATGATTCCATGTGACAAGTTATTATATTATTCTAAACTTATCTCATCATTTATAAAACATGATATTTAAGCGTAAGGGCATGAATATGGTACATTATAATTCACGACCAAAACCAGCACATTGCGAGTGGTACGTTAACAAGACATACATATACGACCCTTCACGATTTCATGCATCCATTACATTAGGTTATTCTTAGCTTAGTTGTAGTGTTTTACAAGCGTGTTTAATAGGTATTATCATAGTAAAGAAGGGTCTGCTCAAACCCACGACCAACCCTTATACAAACATGCTTTATGATTCAACCATACAACATCTTTCATAATTTCATGTAGTACATACTTAGATTATTTGCTTAGTCTTTATAACCATTTAGTGACATAAAAGTAATTAGTAAGCGTTTAGGGTGACACAAAGGTCACCACTCAGAAGGAAAAGAAAGCAGACCATGGTACTCGATGCGCGGTATGAAACAAGGATCAAACAAAACAACAACCAAGCGCCCCTTTGTGCTTCCTCGACCCACGCATTCCAGCCACACAAAACCACAACAAGACCAAATCGACATGCAAACACCACGGATATCTAGCCTTGAAAAGAGGTCTCAACCTTACCTTGGCCTGTTGATGCCCAAAAAAGAAAAATAGAGGAGGAGCATAAATCTTGTCCACTTTGCTTAGGTGAGAATAGGGTTTCTTGTGAAAGTTATATTGAGTGAGTTAAGCGGGAATTTACAGATTATGGAAGAGAAATTTTGGAGCCAATAAAGGCTCGACGCTTTTTAGTCAATTTATGGCCATTGAAGGCCAATTTTCAAATCTTATTTGCCAACTTTACTTATACATTTTAAACTACTTTGATTAGTACCCGCGCCTAGCTGCAAATATGTCAGTTTTCTCGCAGCCCGACCCATGTTTCAACAAAATCAGATGTAGCATTAGAGAATCGCTTAATAACTATAACTCATGCGGTTGCATAAGCAAAGATAAATATATAGTTTTTTAAAAAATTATGTGGAGTCGATCTAAGTGTGTGAGTGTATTTTCTAATAGATTGTTTTAAGTTATTAAGATTTTAGTAATAATATATTCCATTACAAAAAGCAACGTATTGATGTAGTTGCACATATTATATTAGAGGTATTAAATGTGTGTGACCGCTTTTCTTTTTACTTTTGTTAGTAATTTAAGCAATGATAACCATTTTTACATGTGTAACGCTTATCATTTCGTGTGGCTTTTAAAATGTAACTAAAAATTGATATCACCATATAAGATTATTTTGTACTATCAATTTGTATAGATATTTATGCATTGTTCAAAGCTATTTGTTTGAGGTACAAATAATTATCGCTAAAGATAACAATACTATTTATTTTTGTGATTTTAATAAACTTACATAACATTATTGATACACTGGACACAGGGCTATACAATATATATTAACTTTAAATCCACAATTCATATATGCCCCTTAAATGGTGTAAGAGCAACATTTTTTAAAATAACATATAAAAAATGACAAATTACATGTGTTAAAAATAAAATAAAACAAAAAATCATTACTCATTTCCTCTCAAAAATTCGTCCCCGAACTGTTCATAAAAAACAGTCGATTAAACCGAAATAAACCGCATAGGTTGGGTCGGTGTCAAATGAAACCCACGCCAGAAGCGCCCCGTCAACCCTTATCGCTTCAACAGTCAACCCGTATCGGTTTCCAATTGGTTGTTTTAATTTGGTAGATGCTTTTAATCAGGTGTAAATGAATAAATTATACTTTAAGAATGGGGTGTTTTAATAAGAGATAATTATATTATTTATTTCCATCAATTACGTTTTCAACATTCAACTTTCAACATTTTTCACTTTTTCCACTTTGACCATTTTTCCATTTTATATATTTTAAACTATATTGCACCTATGACATTCTATTATGTTATATAATTGGTTGCAAGTTATTTATAAGTTTTATTTGTAAGCCTTGTATATATTAATTAGTTATTATTACGTGTCCAACGATTTAACGAACTTGTTATATTTCTCAAGGGTTATTATCGAAATTATGTCTTTTTAACGCATTAACGCATTTTAGGGTTTACATAATGATCAATGGGAACCGCGGCCGTACCTCAATTCATCGAAGTGATCAAGACACTTTTTTGCTAACTCCGCCTTATGCGTGTAATACCATCGACGCTTGCAAAATTTCATCAATGGAGCAACCAATCCATAGCCGCGCTGCTTACACAACACATTTATTTCTAAAGAAATCATGATAAGTGCATCAAAGACTCTGATATTATAACTCCATGCTTTCAAGACGCCGCCAATATCATTAATCAACAAAAGCTTCCGCCACATAAGAAGAAATCATGGTCAAGAATGAGCATGTCGCCCAAATGTCACAACATCACATTATCAATACCACATAGGAAGAGTCGAGATTTAATGGCCGATGATCTCAAAGTCCGCTCAAACTCGCAGATCACGCATCGCTTAAAGACTCCACTCATATTATCCAAACATGCAATTATGAGAATCAAAGACTACGAATACGCAACAAAGAACATGGACAAGAATACAAGAACAATCTCAATGTAATATCTCCTTGTATTCAATGTAATTTTAATGTGTGTGTGTTTGAGGTGACTTTGGGGAGATTAGGAATTAAATCGTGTATTAAAGAAAGGTCATCTCAAGTATATGTAATCGCGAAAGCTCAGAGTCGAAGTTTTATGTTAAGTAGTATTTAGTCAAGTAACACCGGAGGATGGACTTTACCCATTGTATGCCCGACCACGCTCCGTAGGTGGCTTGTTTGAGAGAAGAGACAAGAAATACCCCACCCCAAGGCAGAGGGTTGAATCACCATTTTTTATTTTTTCACATAGTTCCCAACTCTCTTCCTTTCTCTCACTAGAACTTTCTCTCTCTAAACATTGTTAATGCCCTACATGGTTATGGTTTAATGTGTTTGTGAAATCCTATATCTAACAAAGCCTGTCTCTTTATGCGACTGGTTTTAAGTACTTGTCTTTATTGCGAAGTTCTCTTGTGCTTACTTGGTTTGGTTTAATTTGTCTTTAAGCGAAGTGTCTATTGCTGAAGTTGATATCAAAGCGAAGTTAGGTTAGACTTGTTGCTTACTACTTGTCTATTGAGACTTGTCACTGCGCTACGCTTTTAATGTTGTTCTTTTGATTTTGTAAACTGAAAGAATCAACAATTTCCTGCTTAATCAAAGAATAGTAAAATCACCGTGAGAACTCCGAATCATGTCTAACAACGCATCTAATCGCTTCTAATGTAGTCGAGATGCTCAAGGCACCGGATCATACTGGCCCACCTATGCTTGATAGAACTGATTATGACTCATGGCTCAACTAATTAGGTTGTACTATTTGGGAAAGGAAAATAGGGTCAACATTCTCAAATCAATTGATGAAGGACCTTATCGATTGGAGACATACAAGACACACTTGAAACCGCCGCGATGGTACGGATCTTGGATTGGATGCACTAAAGACGGCGATGAGCCGCGATAAGGAGAAAAAGAGATACGATGCGTATATTAGGCCTCAAACATTGTACTCGTGGTCGGCGACATGTACAAACTAATCAATCACAACACCGGCCAAAGTGCTGACAATGTCAAGATGCTTCTCTCGTTTCAATTAACTAAAAAGACAGAATCTCAATCAGATGATGAATTTGAGCACTTTAAGATGAAACCAGAAAAGTGTCACCTATTACGTGAGGTTCCACGCTTCAGGAATCCATACATTAGAATATTAAAAATGACTATGCCAAATATTCACCTAAATCAAAGTTTGTGAACCTTTAATGGCACAAATTTGTCACTGCTACAACAAAAGGTTGAGAACACCAACTATGTATAATTGTGTAGTTGCTTCAAAATGAGAGATGCTATGTTTGAACTTAATGATCTTGGAATAATTCAATTCAAATTCTTGTAATGCAAGTTTGTCAAATGATTCAATAGCCTTCTACACCAATGTAGGGATTACTACCAAAGCTTCACTAGTCATACCTATCGAAATGGTAATCACAAACTCATTCCCATCCAAGTTTTAAGAAACCGATGCCAAGCAACTATGGAATATTTCATCAATCAATCGCTCTCATGGTTAAGCAAAATCAATCTCACTCCACACACTAACAATGACACAATCATGCTATTGTCGAGATGGTAAGATCAAGGTGCAACCAAAAGGAAGATAGTATGAACAAGGAAAGGGTGGAGTAGGTGGAGGGTATGGCTAATAATCGTAACCCGGAAGGAATGAAAATCATGGAAAGCCAATCAAGTACTACAACATTATGGGGTGAAGGACATATTGCAAGGAACCGACATCTCCAAAACGCCTCAAAATGCAGAGTATTTCAGACAAGATGTCACCGTGCTCGTGATGGAGCCGTTTGGATGAAGAACAATTGTTTTCTGCTGAGGGAAATGCCAAAACCTATGATGTCGATGGATGAGCAAACCACCCGTGAAATAGGTCACAATCATCAAAATGCCTTTCAAGTCACGATCGTGATGCATTTGACTGGATGTCGATGATGAACCTACTGCCACCTTCTTCATGGCTAGCATTTCACCAATGGTCTCCAAAGGTCTCATCACCACAACAATCGTCCATCCAAAGATTCAATCATCTCATAGGTATTAAAACTATGTGATGAAGTTGATGAACAAGAGATGCATAACAAAGTACAATCACATGAAACTAATGAATCAGATATTGATAATGTGTACATAATATTGTCCCATATGATCAATACGTGATTCAGTGAAAGTGATCGCATCAAGTGATGCATCTTCCGCAATAATGATTACTATGTCTTGATGAATACACCGCATGTGCCCCCTGATGATTCTCGTATCTCGAACTCAATGCCTATAAAGAACAAGTTGCCATTTATGAACAACGCTAAGTTTAGTTAACTACCCGTGAGCGTGAAATGGATGACCAAAAGCGCATAATTATTAGAAAAAGTAATTTTAGGGAAGAAATATTAAAACAAGAGCTAGATTCCTTAAAAGACAAACTAAAAAAAAGTGTTAAGCAAAAGCAAGAACTTCAAGAAAATGTTAAAGTGCTTAAACACGAATTTAAAGCTAAGGAATCAAAATTTTAACCCATTTTTCCAACCTAAAAACTTGAAAACAAGCTTGAAAACATGTTGTACGTACAAGGAATACCATTCAGATCGCCACATGATTACTAAGCATGTAGTCTTGCTTATAAGCATAGTATTCCCTAGTAGGAACCAAATCTCGGTATTGTAAAAGGCTAAAGCTTTCCATAAGATTGTATATGATAATGAGATCCTCAAGCCTAGGCAAAAACACCATCATGTATTGAAGCACAGAGTATGGAAAATTTGAAGATGCCTCTAGGGAGAAAATGGATAAGAAGCTAAAGATCCCGAAAAAGCAAAACATAACGCTCAAACCCCATGATTACACTAAAGAAAATTGATTTAACATGTTTAAGCTCAAACTCAATTAACCCTGCACAAGTTTTTGAAAAAGGACATAGATATGCAAAAGCTAATGCACTTGTTAAAACAAACACTTTAGAAATGCTCAAATGCAATCGTGTATCCTCCTAATACCCCAATACATTTAGTTCCTAGATCAATTCCCACTAAGAGCAAGACCTTAATCACAGTATGTTGTTTATCTATTTGTTGATTTTGAGAAGACATGTAAGAAAAGAATCACATCAACAGGATAACCGAAGGGGAGAGGGGTTTTGAGCAAACTAAAGAATGCTATTTAACCTGTCATACCTTTCTTAAACAATTAAAAGGTCAATTTGAGTCTGGGATAGACTCACATATCAAAGAAATAGAAAAGGAATTTGAAATGATTAGTAGAGGTCAAATGAACGAGAACTCAAATATAATGAAGTTGAAAAGGAAGAATCGGGATATCTTAAATGAGAACTTAGTATTGAGTTGTGTGTCTAAGATGTGTTTTATATCGTTACTACATTCCTATTTCTCAATTTCATGAATTATGCTGTTTCTTTGAAAGTTTCCATATGATCGTCATTGAGCTTGAAAACAAAAAAAACTCAAAACTAAATGAGAAAATTGACTGTGATGATCACGATAATTTGGTAAAACATTTTTCTAAGCTAGAAGTTGAACATTTTGATTTGCAACTAAAATATCAACATCACAAAGAAAACTCAAAACATCAAGACATCCTCAAATGCTCCGTAGTTTGATGCATTTTTGAAATAAACAAACGCTATTTAATGCATCAAGCTCATCGTGAACACTTCAGACGTAGTTGAAAGCCCAAATTTCACAATTAAAGGTTGAAAAGAACAATGTGTCTAGTTCCAAATGCCTCCTCCTTTAGATTCTCAATTTTCTCAAAACTTTCATCTACAAAACATCATTAATTTATTACAACAAGCAGAGTTTTATAGAATAAAATGAAAAGGTCAAACGACACTTCAAAGAGTTATACAATTCAATGAAAGTCACTCGTGACAAAAACAATGAAAAATAACTTCGTTACAAAAGGAAATTGAGAATCAAGAGTCGTAAAAGGGAAAATGCCATTTATTTAATGAGAACGCTGCATCAAAGTCATCTCTGCAGACTCTAAATATATGCGGATCAAGTAAATACATTCCTCCTCATCTTAGAAATAATGAACTTGTGTTTCATAACTATTTTGCCCACCTTAAGGATAGTCTAGAATGTCTCTCGCGGAGATTGTAGAAGAGGATCACATAAATAAGCCACGAAATTAGGTTTGCTTGCATTCAGCCCAACGCATCTCGTGAACTGTTAGAATGTTTAAGAGCAACATGTCCTAAATCCTTATGTGAGAAAGATAAAGATGTGATGCCTTGCTCTATGCTCAAGCAGTTAAGAAAGTGAACTTTAATGTGCCTTCAAGTAGTTCAGATCCCAAAGACTTAAACCGAAATGCAAAAAGTAGCAAAACCAACTAATGTTCCATTCCTCTACAGAGTAAAAGTGACACCAAAGCGAAAGTGTCAAAGCCTCAAGGCAACACAAAGAATGATAGGTCCTTGCAAGCTCGGAATGTTCAAGGAAGAGAGTAGAAGATCACCTTAGGAAGAATGAACCTATGTTTAATGTAATCGGTTGATTCTAGTGTTAGCTCTGCATTTCGTAATTAATGCGACTCGCTACTTTGACAAAACATGTAATGATGATTGCTTGGTTTCGTTAATCATGTATGTAGAATGATTTGATTAATGCTAAATTCCCCGCTAAAATTGTTAATGCCAAAAATCGCTTTAAGAAGTAGAAGAAGGCTAAGAATAGAAAATATTGGAAACCCACAGAAGAAAATTTAGTAATGTAGGTTATCGTGGAAACCCATCAAATTTAATCTTAATGAGTTGTACCCTAAATTATCTAAGTCAATGCCATTAGAAATGCATGCTACCAGAGAACTATTCCTTCTTTCTTTGAAGCGAACATACTTTGAATAGTTCCACGCGCTCACTAATCGCATCTATCCCTAATGATTCCATTGATTATGTTTCGCATGGTGTTCCAATCATCAAGTACTAACCAAATGGAACCCATTCTTGCATGGGGATCCCAATTATCCGCTTATCCATTCTGTCTCCGGTTCAACTGCAGTCGCTCAAATCGCTCGCAGGTACTTTGACTCAGCTCCAAGCATATGACCGAGACCTGGCCACGCTAGTGAAGCCAGAGGTAAATTTATCGGATGTTAGATTCGTAAATGATCATTTTGGAGCTTATTTTGGGATATGATATTTTGTTGGAAGTAGTGATCTCCGTGGTATACTATGTTGAAGGTCTTGGTCATAATTTGTTCTCTTCAATTTCGTGATTCCATCTAGAGGTGGCTTTTAGAAAACATACTTGTTTGCTAGAGAACTTGATGGTGTAGAACTCTTAAGAGGAATACGTGGCACAAACCTATACACCACCTCTATCGAAGATATGATGAAGTCTTCAATCGCTTGTTGTCAAAGGCTTCAAAACAAAGTCATGGTTATGGCATCGACGCCTTACTTGAACTCGCCACCATTAATGATCTTTCCGAAGGACCTAGTAAGAGGCTTACCTAGATTAAAGTATGAAAAGGATCATCTTTTTGTTCGATTCCAATTGGGAAAAGGTGAAATATGCTCACAAACCCAAACCCACAAACTCGCTTATGAAAGTTCTTCACTATTCATATGGATTTGTGACCCTATGAGAGTGCAAACAATTAACCGGAAGAAATATGTGTTAGTCGTGGTTGATGACTACTCTCGATTCACTTGGGTTAAGTTCTTGAGGACAAAGGATGAAACTCTAGACGTCATCATTAAACTTATCGTCAAACAAGTGCAGGTTGGTCGACTTAACAAGACCTAGAATCATCCTAAAGACAATGGAACTGAAGTTTGTTAATAAAGAACTTAGTGAGTTTTATGAAAGTGTTGGAATCAGTCATCAAAGAAGTGTTCCACGAACTCCTCAACAAAACGGTGTAGTTGAAAGACGAAATCGAACTCTTGTGGAAGCCACAAGAACAATGTTGATTTATTCAAAGGTTCCAACATTTCTCTGGGCCTGCCAAAGCCATCAATTGCCACGCATGCTACACCCAAAATCGGTCCCTAATTCACACAACTCATGGAAAAACTCCATATGAACATGTCCACAATCGAAAACTTGATCTATCCTTCCTTTGTCAAGGTTTGGTGCTTTATGTTATCCAACTAATGAGGGTCAAGATTTAGGTAAAATGAAAGCTAAAGCGGACATTGGAGTGTTTGTAGGATATGCACCAAACAGAAAAGGATACCGAATCTACAACAAAAGAACCCAAAATATCATGGAAACAATTCACGTTACATTCGATGAGCTGACCGGGCAAATGGCTCCCAGACAATCCAGTTCCGACCGCCATCTCCCCAACTTTCATTAAGTAGTCCCATTAGTTCCTCTCTTGTACGTAATCCATCATCCGCAGTCCATATGTACCACCTTCGGAAGAAGATGTAAAGAAATTGTTTAATCCAATGTTTGATGAATACTTTGAATCTCAGGACAACATCCACTCAACTACTTCAACAGAGAGGCCGCTCCTAATCCAACACAAATTTTCAATCCATCCATCTCTATGTCGTTATCTCACGAAGCGCCATGCAGATCATTCTTCATCATCCTCAACTCTTCAATCTTCAAGCGTATATTGATGGAAATGCTGCGCACATATGAAGAAAACCTTTTGCCACTCCAGCAGATGCACCGTTTGAAAATATTTTTGCCCTGATCCATCATCGAACCATCTTCATCGGGAAAACAACTCGCTACCTCCTCAACCACAACCACATGAGAATTTCACCTCCGTAAAATAGACACACGATCATCCATTGAATATCATATAGGGAATCCTCTCGTCAGTATCCACCCTCGTAAATTTTGCACAGATGCCTTATGGTGCTTCTTCAATTCCATACTATCAAAAGTCGAACCAAAAGATGTCAAAACCACAATGTCAGAGGACAGTTGGTTCAATGCAATGTAGGAAGAAATTCATGAGTTTGACCGACTTGATGTTTGGGAATTAGTACGCTCCCGAGTAAAAGTGCTACGATCATTGCATCAAATGGATCTTCAAAGTGAAACTTGATGAGCATGGGGATGTATTAAAGAACAAGGCAAGACTTGTTGCAAAAGGATATCGCCAAGAGGAGGGTATTGAATTTGAGGAATCGTTTGCTCCAGCTTGCACGCATTGAGGCAATCAATCTTCTTAGCTAATGCTGCTAGTAAGAACATGGTAGTTTATCAAATGGATATAAAGACTGCCTTTCTTAATGGAGATCAAAGAAATCGTACGCCACCAACCGTAAGTTTTGTGGATCCTGAACGCCCTACTCATGTCTATCGCTAAAGAAGGCTCTCTATGGTTCAAACAAGCCCCAATGCTGGTATGATACTCACAAAGTTCCTCTTATCTACCGGATTCAACAAAGGAGCAGTGGATCCCACATTGTTCACCAAAAGTCGTGAAAACACTTAATTCATGTTCAAATCTATGTAGATGATATTATTTTTGCCTCGACCGACCCTACCCAATGTGACCGCTTCAAATGAAATGGGCTCCAAATTTCAGATGTCTATGATGGGACAAATGTCATTTTTCTTAGGAATACAAATTTCACAAAGTCCCGGAGGCATTTTTATCAACCAATCTAAATATGCTAATGAAATTCTAAAGAAATTTGGATTTGACACTTGTGACACCGTTGACACTCCCATGGTGGAGCATACCAAACTGGATGAGGACCACTCAGGGATCATGGTAGATCAAATGAAATATCGTAGTATGATTGGATCCATGATGTACCACAACCAGACCCGATATTCTGTTCACTGTATGCATGTGTGCTAGATACCAAAGCTAAGCCTACCAAAAGCACCTTGAAGCGGTTAAACGGGTCTTTCGGTATCTACAAGGTACCATTAACATAGGACTTTGGTATCCGAAGGACACCAACATGTCACTAATAGCATATGCAGATGCGCACTCATGCGTGGTGTCAAGATACACGCCGAAGCACATCGTGTGGTGCTCATTATTGGGAGAAAAATTTGTAAGTCGGTCTTCTAAGAAACAAATGAGTACGTCGATATCCTCTACAGAGGTTGAATACATCGCCATGTCATCTTGTTGTGCTCAAATCCTATGGATGAGATCCCAACTATCTGACTATGGGTTTGACTTCAACAAAATTCCTCTATATTGTGATAACAAAAGTGCCATTGCTCTCTCCTCAATAACGCTCAACCTTCAAGATCAAAGCACATCGACATTCGACATCATTTCATTCAGAACAAGTGGAAAAGGTACGTGTAGAACTCTACTTTGTGAGAACTGAATATCAGCTAGCAGACATCTTCACTAAAGCACTCCCTCGAGAACGTTTCGAGTTTATTCTTCCACGTCTTGGACTCAAGAGTCTTCAACCTGAAACACTCAAACCTCTTCAAGAGGAGTAAAGGCATCTATTCATCTATTCTTTGTACATATTTTCTTCAAAAACAAAATACAAAATTATAAAACCAACAAAAAGAAAATAGAAAAATATAAAACTTAAAAAAAAAAAAAAAAAATCCATAAAAATTTAAAAATCTGAAAAATTTCAAAAAAATATTGTCACTTTTGTCTTGATCTTTTTATTCGATTTCTTCTACGGTCTTTGTGTTGTCATTCAAAGAGTGACACGGGTCTTTATATGAAGTTCGAATGTACATAAATTGTTAAAAAAAAATGAGATGGAGAAAAATGGTGGCTTACTGTTATTTCAGACACTAACCCGTTTTAAAAGAAAGAACAGAGCCATGGTTAATCTTATTTTTCAAATCTCATGCTCTGATTCTAAAAACAAATGTTTGTCACCAAAAAGACAAACATTTCCTTCCAAATATTTTTCATTCTATAAATTCTTCTAAAAAATATTTGTCATCTAATGAAAACAAAATTGCTTTGAAAATAACTCAGATTATATTTTTGAAAATCATCTGGACTTATCATTTGTCCAAATCTCTAACACTCAATAAACAACTTATGTCATTGATTGAGGGGGAGAATGATTTCAATCAAATCAAAAAGTTATTTTTCAAACAATTGGCACGTAATCGTGCAAGGTCTATTTTGGATAATCTAAAAGAACAATGTTTTATACAATTGGTTCAAGACCTTGGCTAATGATATGTTTTCAAAAGATATTTATGAATTTTTGAACAATGGAGTTTAATGTTTCAAAATCTGATCCTTATCAGTTAAAATGTTTTTCAAAAGCAAGTCACATTTCTCCTCACAAGTTTTTTAAAATTAATTTAAATCAATAGAGATCACAAATCTCAAAGGATTTGAAAATTGTGATCGGGGTAGAATTTGTGATTTAAATTGGATATAATCTGATAATTCGATAAGTGGTTTAGAAATATATGAACAAGCTCTCCTCCCTACATGTGCCAAATGATTTCAAATTTTCCACGCACATGTCAAGGGGGAGCATTTATCTTAAACCTTAAGGATTTGAATCGTGATTGATTTGTCTCAGTGTGTCCCTCTAATATGTGCGAAACTCTTTCGAATATCGATGCACATATTGAGGGGGAGCAATCATAAGAAAACCTCATCCTTCCCAAAATTGATTTTTCCCAAAGTGTTTAAATACTAGATTTAATTGGGAAGTGATGATGATCATTCTAGAAAATGTTAATCAAAAGATTAGATCTTTCATGCTCAATCTAAGATTTCAAATGTCCTCTTGCCTCCATGCGCTAAAATAATTTCTAATACTTGAAGCACATGTTGAGGGGGAGCTTTTCTAAAATATCAAAACCAATTAAGGTACAAAATACTTTGATTTTATATCACAAGTACCTTGATTGATTTTCAAATGGTTTTCAATTGGTTTCGAGGCGGAAGAACAATACCAAAAGACCGACCAATTTTACTTTATGCATGGAGATACAAGCATGGTTAGGTTAGGTATTCGTTCCCACGATCCCGCCAGAGCCGGAGGGATCTACCTAGGGACAATCCACTAGATAGTGTAGAGTCCTTAGGTATATTGAAAAAGGAGAAAAATGAGAAATGGGAAGAGTGCCGACTGAGATTGAGCTAGAACTGGAATAAACCCAACAAGGTTCTAGTAATGAAGTCTCGGTAAGCACTGAAGGGGTTGAAGAATGAAAAAGAATTGAATGTGAAAAGGGTGAAAAAAAAAGTGCTCTCTATTTATTCAACCATAGGGCAGAAACCGGGTTCAATACATATGCTACTGGTGGTTACCAAGGTAACACCGGTATTGAAGACAAGACGTCATGGACCCAGTGACGCACAACACTACAACTTCCCAAGCTACTCAAGTTCCTCTTAAAAGGATTTGTTTCATTCTCACGGGGAACCTACATTATCTATCGACTTTCTCTTAGAGATTGTTGATATTGAAGAAGGAGACCCTCTCCCTAGTCTCCGGCATAGGAACCAAATGTGAACTATTGAGTCTAGAGCCACGAGATCATCAATAAATCTCATTAAGGACACTGTGAATGAAGATTCACTGTTTCACACAATGTGAAAAGTGAGAATATATCTTAAGAGTCCTACGCATATCCTTGTGGTATTGCCAGAACATCTGAGTGATATGTTCACATATTCACAATGAAGATGGAAAACCTTCTAGAGCCAACATCAAACAAGCTCTTGGTAGGTGGCATGTGAGATCTATACAATAGATCAAACATGTGACAACTGGACAGAAACGATGGGGCGATTCACACCATGAATCAACCTTGGTCCAGGTTATGGATTGACGGATACCTTTGAAAAACCGTCATAAAAATCATTTTTCTCTAGCACATCGACTGTGTATTAATATTTCAAAATGAAAGGTATTTATGATTGATAATTGATTTTCCTTAAAACCTTCGTTGTATTGCAAAACACTTTATATTAAGCAATACACGATTGTTTTTCAAATCATTTTTCATCAATCAGTGAATCTCAATTCGCTGGTTCTCTCACTCCGTGTTGTCTTCTATGAGACGTTTCGGTGTGAGAACGGCTAGAGCAGCTGCGAAACCCTGTCAAGGAGATTCTTAGGAATACTACCTGATCACAAGCAGTACTTGTACTGATAAACGGGGAACCATGGGCCGTGTACCTCAATTCAACAAAAGTGATCAAAGACACTTTCGTGCAATTTTATTGCTAACTGTTGTATGCAGGAACACCCCGACGAGTGCAGTTGTTCACAATTGAGGAGTCAATCCATAGCCGCATGCTCACACAACACATTCACATCTAGAGAAATCATGATGAAAGCATCAACAACTCTGATATTTTCACTCCATGCTTCTGCTACGCTGCTGCAAATATCATGATTCAATAAAAGCTTCGGCAACTCTGATGAGAAGACATCATGATCCAGAATGTGAGCATGTCGGTCCAAAATTCACAACATCACATGATGGCAACAATGCAAAGGAGGAGCCAGAGATATATGATGGCTGATGATCTCAAAACTGGCTCAACAATTATCAACACGTGGATC